>BSBK01009523.1:0-72625 GCA_027943335.1 Chamaecyparis obtusa
TATGTATACATATATACATATATATACTTATATACGTATATATACATATACATATACATACATACATACATACATACACACACACACACACACACACACACACACACACACACACACACACAACACATATATATATATATATACATATATATATATATATACATATATATATATATACATACATACATATATATATATACATACATACATATATATATATATATATATAATATATATATTATATATATATATATATATATATATATATATATAATATATATATATATATAGTGATTTAATCATTATCTTGGTAATGAAGTTTAGGTTGTTCTTGAGATAGTCGAAGGTCAACCATGCATGCATAATGATCCATTGTAAGTGTAATGTAATAATCATTATTGATCTGGTTGAAGTATGTAATGCCCTCATGTACCAAATCTACAAAGCTCACAATGTAAGAAGTATTATAGAGTGAGATGCAATAACTTCTAGATTAGACTTTATAAATTATTTTTGTATCAACCTTTCGGATCACACTCGCAGGATAATAGAGAGAATTAGAGAGAACAAGGAGAAAAATGGTCAATTGATTCAAAGATTTCGAGTCTATCCTTGCAAACTTAATTTATGTTTAAAATTATAAAATTATCACAAAAATTTATTTTAAAATTTTAAATTTATAGACATCCTAATTTTTATAAATATATACAAAAATTCAATAGTGATAATTTAATAAGTATTTAATATCATAATAAAACTATGAAAATAAAATAAATTATAATTTATGTAAACATTTAGTAATAACCAATTTTAAGTTGAAAATAAAAATAATATTCTTTGAACTTAATCATAAAGGTTTTCCTAAATTTTATCAGTTTTTTCCTTATGGAATATAAACCTATTGATATAAGTTGGTTTGAAAGTTAATGAAGTTCTATTTTGAATAGATTGATTTTAAAAGTTGTATTTCAAATTTTAATAGGAACTTTTCCAATCTATACCTTAACCCATGTCGTAATGAGAGGGTGTAAATATACAACTTATTAATTTATAATTGATTTTAATTTTTCACATATAAAATAAAAATAAAATATACTTTTATAAAAATTCTACATATTTTCATTTGATTGTATTTTTTAGTGTATTATGCTCAAATTTTATTTTTGCAAATTCATCCTAAAATAACAAACACAAAATGTTTCTCAACTACAATGAATATAATATTGTCACCTATTCGAGTTTACTTGGGTTATCAAGAATGCATAGGCAACATTTTGCAAACAACACATTTTTTGTATAATTTTAGCAATGATCAAGCTCTTAAACTATTAAAACATATGACTGGTCGGTTCCACATTTTGAACTACATGTCTTAGAGGTTTCTTAAATGAACAACTAGGGGCTTCTGGCGTTTGGGGTATGTATAGAATAACATCACCTAATTAATGAATTTGATGGCATTTTCTTACAACAATCTCTAGTTAAGCAAGGTGTTTGGGAGAATTGATTTACCTACATTTTGGATTAATGAAAGCATTTTTAGGCTAGCCCTTTTTTTTTATCTTAGTCTAATGGGAGCCTTCATAGACATTACTTTGGCATTGTTTGGGAAAAATGAAACTAGTTCTAGGCCATTTGCATCTTTTGTGGAGAGCTTTTTAACAACTATCTTTTATTTTCCTTGTGATGGGTGAGAATTTTACTACTTGTACTGGGTTCGAGTTCAAGATCTAGATTATCAATTTTTGTTTATGAGTATATTCCTTGATCAACTTTATCTTATCTGATACAATTTCTTTTTCACGTTTTTAAATTGTTTTCAAGCTGGAATAAGTTTTTAATCCTTTTTAGTCACAAATGGTGTCATCAGAGCCATTCCATACATTTTTTAGATTATCGTTTACATAATGAATAGAGAAGATGAAAAAAAATGAGGAAATATGATGAATATAAATAATATTTATAGTTTTGTTGATGGTAAATTTTGTGTGAAGCATATAGCCTAAAACCCAAAAAGAATTGGCAAAGGAGGCTTAAATTTCCAGTTGGTCGTATTGAGCTATATGGTCTACATACATTCCAAGGTTTGTGGGGTTTATCTGCACCTAACTTGTTTGGTTATTTGAATTCCTTTTCGGAAATATCATTTTATGTAATTCATTCAATATTCTCTAAAGGTAGAAAATATCAAAATTTGAAATTATAAATACTCTCAAGTTTTTTCACAGTTAGCTCTAGTTAAGAAGTGTGTATATATGAACCTATGTATATGGTGTTGTCTTCATCACACTTATTAAGTATTGTAATCACCAAAAATTGGACAAGATCATTTAAGTGAGAAATCAAGGTAAAAATCAGTACAATTAAATGCAATTAAATCAAATCAAATCAAAATTAAAGATAAATTGTAATTGCACCTTAATCCAAATTTAATTGAAAATCAAAAGTCTTTAAATCAATTTGAAACTAATAAATCATGATTGATCAATAAATTGTAAAATTAATCTAATTAATTATATAGTTTGAATTAAATCAAATCAACCCATTTAAGGGGTACACATGGCTAAACATTTATTAAATAAAGTCAATTAATTAATTCATATTTTCTCTCAACCGCCAAATGGGAGGAAAATGAATCAACCAATAGGAATTGAGAACCAAGCTCACATGGATCAAGCCTAAATTGAATCTCAATCACTCACTTGGAGGATGCATCTGTCCACTCATTTTGTCTTCTTGTGCCAAGCTTTGAGGATAAAATATTTAAATGGTCTCCAAAGGTGGAACCATGGACTCAACTCTCACCTAACCTTGATCAAATCAACTACACCCCCTACCCTTGCCAAAATCTATAAAAGCAAGGCATAAATCACTCATTAATCATCCACAAATCTGAGAATAGCATCAAACCTCTTGCAAATTAGAGCTAGAAAGGCAAATTTAGAGTTAACTAGGCTTAATTTCAATTTGGAATTGAACAATTTAGCTTTGTTTATCATTAATTCTCATTTTAGCACTATCACTAATGGAAGCTTACTGAGAGCTTTGCATTAGCATCCCTAAATAGAGATCTATAGAGTGCTTAATTGTTCTTTATTTGTTAGAATAGCTTATTCTTTGTGGTAATTTAGTTATTTTATTCATTTATTTGCAATACTAACCCTATGAAGGTACTTTTTCTAGTACACAAAATGGCGCCCACCATGGGGCATTAGGCCTCATAAATTTATAAATTCAGAGAAGTAATTTTTTTTTTCCAAATCTTATTTTACTCTCTATTTTGCAGATTAAACAACGCGTTTGATTGTTTCTCTAGTGCATTTGATAGTTTTTTCAGTGCTTTCAAGGTCTGAAACAACACATCTACGACAAAGTTCTGCGCCTTTACGTGGAGTTTTAGCGCTTTCAATTTCTTCTATTTTTGTCTTATTTCTTTCAGCGCTTTTACCCTGACTCTCCAGTGCATTCAATCGATTCTCTAGTGCTTTCAATACTTTCTCTTCACACCTTTTCTTAATTTAGTAGCTCTTTCAATTTCTGTTTCGGGGCTTTTAGCATTTTTCTGCAGCGCGTTGAATTTGTTTTGTAATGGGTTTAATCATTTTAATGATGATTTTAATAGATTCTATTGTGCTTTCAATTAAATTGAGAATTAACAGAATTTAACTTGCAAAAAATGATTTCTCTGTATCTGCAGGATGACTGGTCATAAAAAAATTAAAAAACCAGGGACCAAATTTAACAGCGAAGGCAAAGCTTTGACTAAACGGATCAAGGAGGAGAATATTGCACACATCAAGCTGGTTTTGGAGGATTCTCAGCAAGAAAATGAGGTATATGAACAATACTTGAAAGTTGTAGAAGCCTATAAATCAAAGTTCAAATCATTAAATTGGATTTACTTGCCTTAATCATTTTTTGTCAAAATTTGATAAATAAGGCTTAAATTCAAAGTTATTCTTGTTTTTCTTCATTTTGGTTGGTTGTGTTGACTAACTTGTTGGAGGAGAATCAAAAAGGGAAGGAACTATCACTACTAGGTGAGTATAAAAATGAAAAATTCATCAAAAATGCCCCTAGCCTTAGCTAGCTTCGAAACAAGGTAAGCCTAAAACTTGGTCAATTTTTCCTTAAATTGTGGCCTTGTCAATTTCAAAATCTAGTAATCAAAGTAGCTTAAAGGAATAAACCAAACATTAACTTTGAAACAACCCCTTGTTTGTGGAAAAGAGTAGAAATACTCAATTCCCATTAGTTAGTAGGTTTGGTAATTGAACCTTGTTAATTGTGTTTGGGGAATTGAGAAATAGATAGGGATATTCTCTTCACCTTTTGGTGAATCAAACTCCCAAAACCTATCTCTTTATTCTAATTTATTACTTTTCATATGAACAAGCTAGATCCATAGTGGGTTCGCCTCCCGAGATTTGCCTTAATAAGGCCGGTGAGAGGGACAACCCAAAGTGGGATACATTCTCTTTTTCTGCAAAAATCCAACCCACTCTAAAATAAAATGCATGCATCATTAATGGGGTGTGTGACAAAAAGATATTAAGCTTTCAAACTTCCTCGAGTAGTACTTCGGGATTGCGCAAAACTCTAACATACCGGTGGTGGGAAGCCTCCTAGTTTTGGAGGATGAAGAATTAATGTCCATTTTGAATGAAATCTTGATTAAAATACCTTGTTAACTTAGAAAAGCCTACCTTGTAGAGCCATGTTTACAAACCAAATTTTGAACTAGGTAGCTTGCTTGAAGTATCTTTTTGTGCAAAAACCCGTGATAACATCCTTAAAAATTCAAACACTTTTTGTGTAGAGGGTTAAAAAGAAGAAGTGTATTTTGATTTCTTTGTTTGAAAAATACATACAAGTAAGAGATATCCATTTGAAAATTCATCCTATATTTTTAAATCTCTTCATAAAAGCAAACAATTACCAAATTGGGAAAAATAATTTGAAATCAAACCTTGTTGAATGCCGGTTTCTACACGCACTCATAAACTCAAATTATCTTTACAAGAAGATGATACTTGTATAGTAAAAGAGGTCCCCAAATTTGAATATCAAATCTCTTTCAACAATCACAACCAAGAGGATAATCTCCCAAATCTATTTGAAAAGATAATTGAATCTATGGATAGAAACTCCACATTTCATGATTATCATCATTGAGGAAACAATGACAATATCAATAATTCCAACCAAGGACCTAAGGAAAGACTTGAAGAAAGAGCTAATAAAGCGGCTCAAGACACTGACTTTCTTGAAGTTATGGATAAACTAATAGATATAGATAGGGAGAATTTTTTCCTAAATCTAGCCCAAGAAGGGGTAAAGCTTCCACATGATTATGATGTGGACCAACTTAAGAAAGACCAAGAAGATTACAATCCAATGATTGCTATGACTAAACAATTGAAAATGTTCCAGGCACAAATTGATCTAATGAAAAAGGCCATCGAACCCTAGCCATTCTCTATCAAGGCCTTGTGCCCATTTCCCTTTGACAAAAGCTTGGTTATGGAACCCTTTCCGATAAATGTAGTCTTTCCTAAGTATGACAAATACATGGGTAGATCAGACCCACATGATCACCTTAAAAAGTTTTTCACTCTAAGCATAGAACTTATGCATGATACAACATACTTAATGAGAACTTTTCCAAGAAGTTTAGGAGGTCAAGCCATGGAATGGTTCTCCAAGCTTCTACAAGGGATAAAGACATTCAAGGAATTAGCCTCCAAATTTGTAACCCATTATTCTTACAACATAGAACATAAGATTACCATGCTCAACCTATTCGACACTAAACAAAGAGATGGAGAATCTTTCCTAGGGTTCCTTCAAAGCTGGAGAACAATTTTTGCAAGATATCCATGAAGTATCCCCAAAAAGGAGAAAATGGAAATATTCATGAATAACTAAAATGTGGAGATGAACTATAGGCTCCAACTCCAATGTCCCCCTACCTTTGAGAAACTTATTGAAAACGGGATCAAAATTGAAGATGTGTTGGTTAAAAGGGGAGAGATAAAATTATTCAAAGATAACAAACCCTATACCAACACTAATAAGAATCATTATATATCTAATTATACCAATAGTAAAGGAGCCAACAATCACAACATGATAAACCTAAACTATGGTTGAAAAAAAAAAATCTTGTGAACGATGGAGTTGTGGAAGCCCACAACTTGAAGGCTACCCCATTTAATTTATCAAGTGGAGCAAATTCAACATTTAATGTGAATCAAACAAATAAATCCCCTTTCAATAATACCAATTCTAACAACAATAACAATCCCTTTAATAATTCTAATGTCAACAAGCGTAATCCTTTCTTCTCCACATATCAAAAGAGGAAATTCACCTTTTTAGGTGAACCATTGCAAAATGCATTAAGGACTTTGGTGGCAAACAAAATCATTATCTTACCAGAACTAAGACCTTATGAACCCCAAGTCAAACCCAATTGGTGTAATGATTCTCACCATTGTGAATACCATCGCAATAAGGGCCATACAACTAATGAGTGCATGCAGTTGAAACATTTGGTGCAAGACCTAATTGATGATGGAACAATAAAGGTAGAAGGACCTCAAAATAATGAAGATCATATGGCCTTCAAAAATCCCTTTCAAGATCATGAAAAGGGTGAGTCATCAAATGCAAATCAAAATAATAAAAGAGGTAATGAGAAGGTTAATTTTTCTCATACTTATGATAACACCATTAATACTTTAAGTGGTGATGAAAACATCATAAATGTGGTTGTGGTGAAAGAGAAGCTAAGGGAAACAACATCTAATGTTGTAACTAGGGGGCAAGCATAAAAAATTACCTTGCCAAGAAATGCCCCAAGGATTGTTTTACCTAATCAAAATGATTTTTCATCTTCGAAACAATATAACTTGATGGACCAATTGCAAAGGACCCCTGCCCAAATTTCCATTCTCAAATTGTTAAAAATGTCACCAACTCATAAGGATATTTTGGAAAAGGCTCTATTGGAGACTAATGTGCCTTTGAATTTACAGGTGGACAAATTCCAAAACATGGTAGGCCATCTAATTGCACCTCATTGTTTATCTTTTTTAAGAACAAGATGATATGTCGCTAAATCATCCGCAAAATTTTCCCTTGCATATAGAGGTCCTAATCCACAAGCATCGAGTGAAAAGAGTCCTTATTGATGGGGGAGCCAGGTTGAATATTTGTACCCTAAACTTGGTAAAAGCCTTAGGATTTTCTAAGGAGGCTATTGACCCAAAGAAAAAGATAACTATAAAAGCCTACGATGATGAAGAGAGAGCTTCCAAAGGTGTCATTGTCCTTCCTATTTGAGTTGGCCCAATGCAAAAAGAAACTACTTGCCAAGTTCTTGACCTAAAGCTAACTTACAATATTCTATTAGGAAAGCCTTGGATCCATAAAATGCAAGCCATGTTGTCAACCTACCACCAATGTCTCAAATTCCCCTATCTAGGACAAGAAATCATGGTAAGCGGGGACTCAAACCCCTTTCAACATTGTAATAACATGAAGCCTATCAATGATTCTTTAGTCCCACATAATACAAAAGGGTCTACTTCACAAGGGAAAAGTTCAAAAGATCTTCCATCTTTTAAGGGAAAGGAAAAAGAAGAAAAATAAATTGTTGTTGAGGGTAAAAGTACAAAGCTGTGTCACACTTTTATAAAGGAAAAGGTCAACAACACACAAACTTTTTAACTTTAACGACATAAAAATGGCATTTATGTTTAGAATTTGGAGATGATGTAAACTAATGAAATGTGTAAAAGTGGATGAAGTTTATGCCTATAATTTTTTTTAAATTTTTTTTAACAAGAATTCACATAGTTTTTTAATTTTTGAAATCTATTTTTTACTTGCTGAAAAATACTAAAAAATGAGGGTCTTTTTCCCACCAAAAAAGTGTATGCAAATAATCTTTTTTTCCTTTGATTTCAAAATATATTATAGATGAAATGTATAGCTATTGCAAAAAAGAAGAAAAATTAGTTTTCAATGTATATTTTCTCCATTATAACTACTCAAAGTCGAACATACCTGAATCGACAATTTTCATCTCCCACCGAATTTTCCCTATCAAATCTACACCATTCAAAAAAAAAATTACACATTCTTAAAGAGAATTCTCTCCTCTACTGTTAAATATAAAATTTCAATTTTTTTGAGAAGCTTTACTAATTTTTTCTATTTTTGAAGCACCTTGTTCTCGAATGTTAAAATACCTACTTGTAAAATTTTGAAATTATAATTTATTAGATCTAATTAAAATACTATAAAAAATATATGATGATAATCTTGACTCTATGCTCTAAAAAAGAGTATTTTAATATTTGTGAAAAATATCATTAAAAAGAGTAGGAGATATTGAAACATCATTTTTATGAAATCATTTTATGTCTTTAATAATTGGTATAAAACATACATTTAATAGATATTTCCAATTGGAAAAGTTGAAGAACTTATCTAACTTAGCTAGAATGAATCTAGCTAGACCATATGTTTGGGAAAAAAAAGTAGTTAGGAATACTCAAATTTAGCTGTGCTGATAAGTTATCCTGAAACGTGACACAACTTTTTCCTTTTACCCTTGAAAATAACCAAAGTCCTACTAACCTACCTACATTGACAAAAGGAAAAGAGAAGGTTAGTGAGGAGAGTGCTCTTGAGAAACAGAAAGAAGAACAAGATAGATCCATTCAAATCTACACCAAGGAGGCTCATTACCAAAAAATTGACCATATGATGAAATTTTTTTTTAAATGGATGTCAAATTGAGCAAAAGGGGGTAGGTGAATACTTATTATCCATGATGGATCTACCCCTATCTCCAAAATCATATGGAAGACCATCCAATCTACCTCATAAATATAATGATCACTTTGTGAGGGAAAGCACATCTTCATCCATGGATGAAGAAGATACTGAAATCTTGAATTGGCTATAAGGATGAAGAATCAAGTGCACATGAAAAATGAATCCAAAATATAAGCATTCCCACACATCAATATGGGAAAGGATTTCAAATAATGCAAAAAATGGGATACAAAGGACAAGGACCTTTGGGAACAAGAAATGAATGACTCATTGAACCCATTGAAATGACATGGAGAGATAGCAAAGAAAAGACTGGATTAGGATACCTAGAACAAGGGTATACTCAAAAGAACTATCCTAAAGTCTATGATCAAGTATTGCAATTAGGGTCACAAAGTGATGAAGACTCGAATGATTGGGAATGTGATACATTGTCAAGTGAATCATGCCAAGATAAAGGTATTGATTTCATTCACACATATGCTTCTAGCAAGGAAAAAGAACCAATTTCAAAATCACATCAGAATAAAGCCTCGAGTTCAAGCCAAGTGGTCTTAGATAACGTACCCATTCAGGAGATTGAGATAAACCAATGGGTAGGATAACCCTACATACCATCATGGAGACCTACTATGGAAGAATAAAACCCTAGGTTTAGTCCATGAGATTTTTACCCAATGAAAACCTTAGAGGATTCTAGTGAGGAAGATTTTGACCCTAGTTCTCTAGAGCATCTAGAAGAAGCACATATTATAGACTTAAGTGATACAATGTTCAAACCTTAAAATGAATTCATGTCCTTAAACCCCATTGGACTAAACCAAAGCATTGATCCTTTAACTCTCATCTATCTGGAATTAATTGAATGGGATTCGCTTGAACCTACCATTGTCCCTATTTTTTTGAATGATAACTTGGTGTCCCAATAGCTAAATGCAGTTGAACCTTCTTCTACCATGAACTATCAGGAAGAAATGAAAAAGGGAAGTATCCAAACTCTCAATTCAAGAAAAAATGAAAAAAAATAAAAAATAAAAAAATGGAAAGAATCTAATGTTGAAAACCACATTTTGGTGACATTAGATCAAAAAGAGAAAGAAATAAAGAATGATTCCGAAGTTAAAAACCCAATAGAGGTACCTAAGGAAGGGATTTTGGATACTTTACCTGAGCACTATGAAGAAAGATCTCCTATCTTGATTGAACCAACAGAAAAAGAAAATATTGGGTCAGAATCAGAGCCAAGGATCATACACTTAGCAACATCTTTATCTATTGAATAAAGAAAGCAGTTGATCAAATTTTTCAAGGAAAGAAAAATAAATTTTGCATGGTCATATGATGATATGCTAGGATTAGATCCAAATTTAATCATGTATCATTTGAACATAAGAGAAGGGTATGTGCAAGATCATGAGGGGCCAAAAAGTGGCGATGTCAGTTCAAAACTTTGACAATGTAGCTGACGACTTTTTTTTCACTTGAATTTGATAAAATGAAAAGGGTATCTTAAGGAGATTATCAGCTTTCTATCGATATAATTGCTGTCAAATTTTGAATTCGTTAAGTAATTATTAGTTATTTTCTAATTGAGCTACCTCTAAAGTGCTAATTTATATACTAATTGAAAAATGACTATAACTTTCAGATGGTATCACATTTTTGAAATCCAAAAAATGCGTCACATTCTATGCTTCGCCTACTATAAGGAAAAAAAATAAAATTTTGAATTTTGTAAAGTTTTGAATGAGTTAAGGTGGTTAGACACGGGAGTTTTTTTATTCTGAAAATGTTGTAGCAAAAAATTCATAATTAATTATTTTTTTGGAATAAAATTACAAAAAAATATGTGTCACATCCAAGCATGAGTCTGCTACTTATATATAAAAATTTATAATAAAATATTATCATTTGATTATGATTAAGGTGGTCAAACATACACCTACTTCTTATTTTTTTCCTAAAATTTTTGTACTGCTGCATTGAAATCTATACTTTTCACCAATCATACTAACTTTTTCTCAAAAAAGGCCTAGTAGTTTAGAAACTACATTCAATTTTCTATAGATTCTATTCTTACAACTTTTTGATATTAGGTACATAGCTAGTTGAAATTTTCATGTCAAGTTGACTAACCCTGATTTGTTGATTTTTCATTGCCACTTAAGGGCATAGTTTGGCCCCTCATGATCTTGCACATACCCAGAAGGAGTAAGGCCAGTAAAGAAAGAATTAAGAAAGATGCATCCACACATAGCCTTGCTTGTAAAAGTAGAGTTAGAAAAATTGCTGAAAGTTGGGTTTATAAGAGCCATTGATTATGCCCAATGGATTTCAACATTGTACCAGTTTCAAAAGCAGACAAATCTATCATAATTTGCATGGAATTTAGGGATCTTAATCTTGCATGCCCTAAAGATGACTTCCTATTACCAAGCATAGATGCCATCGTAGACCTGACAACAGGTCATTCAATTTTCTCACTTATGGATGGATTTAGTGGCTATAATTAGATAAAGATAGCACTCGAAGATCAAGACAAGACAACATTTACATGCGTGGGGAAATTTTGTTGGAATGTTATGCCTTTTGGTCTAAAGAACACCGGAGCAACCTATTAAAGGGCCATGATGACAATATTTCATGACATGATGCACAAGTTCATGGAGGACTATGTAGATGATATACTTGCTAAATCCAACTCAAGAGATGAATATCTACCCATCTTAGAGAAAATATTTATAAGATTGGAACAATTCAAAGTAAGGTTAAATCCAAAGAAGTATGTATTTGATGTTCAATCAGGAAATTTACTAGGGTACATTATTTCAGCAAAAGGAATAGAGGTAGAACCCACCAAAGTCAAAGCCATCATGGAAATGGGGGCACCTAGAAACATAAGTCAGATGATATCTCTTCAAGGTAGGATCCAATCCATTCGAAGGTTCATCTCTCAACTAGCAGAAAAGTGTCATAATTTCACTCAACTCCTTCATAAGGAAACATTTTTCAAATGAGATGAGAAATGTGAAGAAGCCTTCACCTTGTTGAAGAAATATCTAATGAATCCTCCAACTTTGATTCCACCTATAAGAGGCAACCCCTTAATTCTTTACATTTTAGTGACCGAACATTCATTAGGGGCACTTCTAGCTCAAGAAGATGAATCAAGAAAAGAAAAGACCATATATTATATAAGTAGAACATTGGTGAAGTATGAGTAGAACTATACCTTTATTGAAAGAGCATGTTTGGCTGTATTTTTTTTTCCCAAAAATTACGCCACTATATGTTATCACACAAAATTTGACTCATTGCAAAGATTGATCCCTTGAAATATCTTCTTTGTAAAACAACATTGAATGTGAGACTAGCCAAATGGGTCATGGTATTAAGTGAATTCGACATGGAATATGTGGATCATAAATCTATCAAGGGCCAAGTTATAGCTAATCAGTTAGTAGAATCACCATTACAAGATGAAAATCCAATTCATGTGGAATTTCTAGATTTTGAAATTGTGAATGTTGAAGCAAAAACATGGAAATTATATTTTGATGGTTCCTATACACAACATGTATCAAGAGCAGGCATACTTTTGATTAATCCTCAAGGGTCTACAATTCTGAAATCATACAAATTTCTATTCCCATGCACAAATAATATAGCTAAGTATGAAGCATTGGTCATTGGTATAAAATTAGCATTGGAATGGAAAGTGACAAAACTACAAGTCTATGGAGATTCACAACTAGTTATCAATCAAATCAATGATGAATATCACACTAAAGATGACAAGTTGATACCTTACAAAAATATGATTGAAAATCTCAAGAAATATTTCACTCTCATCACATTTGATCAAGTACCAAGAGAGAAGAATAATGCAACGGAAGAAATGGCTACTTTGGCATCACTTCTACAAATACTAGATCAAAGTGCCATATATGAATTCCTAGTAGAAGAAGTTGAGAAACTCACATTTGACCCTACCCATCCTCATACCATTTTCATATTAACCAGAAATGAATTACCATGGTATGGAACCATTTATACCTACTTAAAAGACCAAATCCTACCTATGGACCAAACTAGGAATCAAAAGAAAAGCTTCATACGTCTAGCCTCTTGTTATACCTTAATATTCGATACATTGTATCGAAAAAGTCTAGATGGAATGCTTCTAAGATGTCTAGAGAAAAAACAATCAGATAAAGCCTTACACGAAATTCATGAAGGGATTTGTGGGTCACACTTGAATGGATTAACCCTAGCTAAGAAAATTCTTAGGATATGATATTTTTGGCCTACCATGGAAAAGGATGCTTGTAATTTTGTAAAGATTTGTTGTAAGTGTTAATATCATGGAAACCTGATCCATGTACCAGCGCAAGAGCTTCATCCCATGACTACACTTTTGCCATTTTATCAATGGAGTCTAGATTTTATATGGATGATTTATCCACCCTCTTCAAACGTCATAAATTCATCATTACTGCAATAGAATATTTTACTAAATGGGTGGAAGTTGTACCCTTGTCAACTGCTACAGGAAAACAAATAGCCTTATTCATTCTAAATCACATAATTTGTAGATATGGTGTCCTTCATGCCATCATAACTGACAATGCAAAATATTTTAAAAATAAGGATTTAAAGGAGCTATGCACAAAATTCCATATGGTACATCACTCATCCTCCATATATTACCCCCAAGGTAATGGACAAGCAGGAGCAAAAAATAAGAACATCTTAAAGATATTGAAGAGAACCATGGAGAGTTCAGGTAGAGATTGTCATATACAAATAAACCCGACCTTGTGAGCTTATAGGACAAATATCAAAAATTCAACGGGAGCTACACCATTTTACCTAGTCTTTGGAGCAGAAGCAGTTTTACCTTTGGAGGTAGAAATTCCATTTTTAAGAGTCTCTTTGCATGATTTAATAAGTGAGGAAGATTATAGAGTTTCTAGGTTGCATGAATTAGAACTGTTAGATGAAAAACAATAACAAGTCTTTGATCACTTGAAAGTGTATCAGAACAGAATGTCAAGGACCTATAACAAGCATATCAAATCAAGGACATTCCAAATAGGAGACTTAGTTTTGTGAGAAAATCCCAAAAATCAAGCAGAAAGAGAAAAGAAAGGAAAATGGGAAGCAAACTGGTTAGGACCTTTTGTGATCACTTCATCTTTTGGGACATGCACTTATAAATTAGTAGATTTTGATGGAGAAGAATTACAAGAACCTATCAATAGTATTCATCTAAAAAGGTTCTACACATGAAGCAGATGAAAGAGTGATAGAGAAAAAAATTATCAAAAAAATTAGATGGAGAGCATCCTATTTATTGTATATAGTCAAAAGAGATCCTGAAAAATACCAAAAACATTGAAAAGAAGAAAAGAGCAAACAAATAAAAAATTGAGAAAAGACCAAAAATAGTGGAAAATTGAGCATGAAGAAAGCCAAAAACATTGAGATATAATCCTCAAAAAGATGTTGTCTTGGTGAAAACCTAGCAAATAGGTGCCTTGATGATATGGAAAAACAAAAGAAATTGAAAAAGAGAAAAAGTGCCTTGGTGAAAATCTAGCAAATAGGTGCCTTGGTAGCAAAAAAAGGAAAAAAGCTTTAAAAATAGAAAAAGAAAGAAAAATCCATTCAATCGATGAAAACCTGGTAAACAGGCGCCATTGAAAGTCCAAGTCATTCACATACCTACTAATCATTCTTGTAAATATTGCATTTGCCAGCATTTGTATCTATTGCATAATAAAACCCCACAGTTGCATTTACAAGTACCTAAAGATTTTGGTCACCTAATCTGCAAATTGTCCTAAGTCCCACAAATGTAATCACATCAAACTGGGGGAAATCTACTCTAAAGGAGGAATGACTCACCAAAAGAAAACTTCAATTAGTCATATAATCAATTCATAAAAACACAAGTGAGATGCTCAATCAAATCCTAATCCAAATCCAAATTGAACCAAATGCAAAAATTTGATCCTACATCTCACAAGACCCTATCTTTATTAGGATTAAAAGTATGAAATGGATAGAACTATACTTGAAAGATGGATTTGAAAATCGATGAATTTTTTTTATAAAGTGTGGACTTGATTGATGAAATCATGATTTCTAGCAAATCGATGAAATTTTTTAAACTAGACAAGCTATGAAGAAAGTGTGATATTTTAGTTGATTTCTGAATGACTGTCTTAAAATCAAAGTTTTAAAGCATGTATTATTTGTCTAAGGATGTGATCATCAAAGAATCATCGAGGACTTGTACATATGATGAAACTAAGAGTTTTGTTTGTTTACAAAAAAAGGATACTTTGGATATTTTGATGTTCAATGTCATAATACAAAAGTCCACTTGCAACATAGAATCTGACAAAATTGGTATTCGTACTCTCAAGATTGACTCCAATCAGTGAGTCATACCAGAATATGGAAAGCAATATAAGAGGGTAAAAGGGTATTCATATTATCATGGTTGAACTAGTGATGGTTGTACTAAATTTGGATATCACAAACTGCTCAATGATGAATATAAGCTCCAAATTTTTGAATAGTGACAATTACTTGCATACATCTTAGATTAAATGAATTTAAAGTGTTTTCCTTTCTTAGCATAAAAACTAAATTGCAAGAGGAAAATAGAAAGGGAGTTTAGTCAAATAAAAAATCAAAGGAACATCAAAAACTATATGTGATCGAGTAGGCTATATATTCACCTATGAAGCTTTCTTAATCGCCTCGACATCAGGTAAATTCAGTTAATTCTTTTTCATTTTTTATATTTTCAATCTAATCTCTATACATAAAAAGAAGGAGTAATCCACGTAATAATTCTCCATCTCAAATTTGATCTATATTATTTATATAAAGTAGCCGAATCATTATGGCAAGAAAAAGTCTCATTCAAAGAGAGAAAAAGAAAAAAAGATTGGAAAGGAAATATAATTTTCTTTTCCAATCTTTGAAAACATGGCATCATTCACCTAAATCCATTTATTAACATCTCATGGCATTTATTTCCATCATGCATTATATATCATTTCATTTACATCATTCATCCATATAACACATACATCACTAATCATTAACTATCTATATACATTCATTACATCATATAGGTCCATCACATTTTTACAACACATTTTACATATCATAAAGCCATTACATTCACATCCATTGGATATCCATATGATCCAGATAAATACATCCATACATCCATAAGTACCATTATATAGCATTAATCATTACATCATCATACAAAGCATTTAGGTATCATTTGCATCCGTAAACCATTAAAACATCGTATATGATAAATCATTACAAAAAAATCCATATCACATACATTCACCTATTTTATGTCATACATAAGGAAACCATTAAAGCATAAATAGAACAGGTGCATCCATATCATCAACTGCATTCTAAAAAGCATAAAACAAAGCGTATATGGGATAGAATCATATAGATTTGCATATCATAACAAAAAACCTAAAGATAAATTCCAACACACAATGACATCACATAAAGTAAATCTATCAACTAAGTATCAAATTCTATGGTATCATCATCATAAAACATCAGGAAATCAAAGTCCATCAAAGTCCATCAAAGAATCAACAAGTATCATAACATAAAATACATCAACTGATCATGAATAAAATAGAGTCCAATGTATCGATATCAAAAATAAATCATCATGTACATCAATGAATAAACAATATATGTCAGCTTCAAATATGATCAACTCCCAGAACCACCAGAAGCATCAGCACCATCAGGACCATGGTCATTATCAGGAGGTCTATTGGAAGTAGCTTATAAACACTGCTAGCTCATAGCAGCCATGAATTCCTACATTATTGAACTCAGTTGAGTAACCTATTATCGCATCTCTGACATCTCAGCCTGAAGAGATCTAACATCTAAAGCTAAGGCTAGTACAAGAGTCTGTGCTAGGGCCTAGGCGGGGGAAGTCTTTGGTGGAGGCATAGAAGAAGATGGCATGGAAGAAGATGGTAAGGAAGACAATGGAACAGATAAAGATGGAATGAAAGATGAAGAAGATGGATGAGATGAAGAAGATGGCATAGAAGAAGAAGTTGAAGCCTATACTATAGGAGCCTATTTTGGAATACCCTGTGTTTGATCTAACAAAATATGTGCGGCCTGAGCATCAATATCAGTAGTAACTTGGGCATCCACCTATGTTTGACGTCAAGCCCTATGACGGCCATATCTAACTGCAAGATCTGAAACAACTCAATGAAAAATTCTATCTACACCACCACCCCTCATTTGACCACCACCCCTAGGAGGAATAGGCATGAAAACAATCACCAAAATAATAAATCTCCCTCCTGCACCCACTCACCTACCCCATCATCCCTGATGACCTCATCTACGATGACCCCCACCTCCATCCCCACCACCATCCTTATCCCCATCGTCATCATCTGACTCCTCCTTAGTCCCAGGTACCCACTTAGCTGGATCTATGAACCTTGGAAAAGGGTTCTGAGTGAACCAATCTGCATACTCATCAGTCAACCCCGCATCTATAATGTATCCTCTCATGTCCCATGATAGGTGACCAAGCTACTCTACCTCCTACTGAGTTGTCATGTAATCAATTTGGGCTCCCCATAATGAGCACTCTACCTAAACCCAAGCATACATAGCTAAACCCTAAGGCATGTCCTGTGTTCGCCCATACTATCGAAGCACTCAAAGGAAGAAAAATATCTCAATAATGTGTGGAATGTGCCCTATCATCCATCGGGGACAACACATGAAAGGAAGCTCATAATCATCCTTTGGCCAAGCCTCACAACCAAGGCATGGTTGCCATATGACCTGATCTACATTGTCAATCATCTGGCGCTAGTAATCCAACTTGCCCAGATGAGCCTGCACTACCATACCCTGATACATCCAGGTAAAAGGCCACCCAAGATCACAAGGGGACATAGTGATAGGCCTAGTAACTGGGATGTTATCCCATGTCCATAGTTGTAATAAAATGACTCCGATAGATAGAGTCACGGAATGCCAATAAACAACTGAATGCAAATCATGGTACACTTGTGCCAAAACACAAGAATCCCAATAAACCACCGGCGTTGAGCCATCATATCCTCTAAGATATGTCCCCAACTGTGTTAGGATTAACAAGGCAAAAAATAAAAATTATGTGCAAATATAACCAATATCAAAAAATAATAAACCACATAGAAGAGAACACAAGACACAAAGATTTAACGTGGTTCACCCAATCCCTGGGCTATGTCCACCAACATTGAGTCCAATATTTTATTATCTAGTGATTACAACCTAATTACAATCCGTAATCCCTTACAACTCAATTTTGTCACAAGTACTAAAATTATACATGGTGAAATCCCTAAACCTAAGCCATATTATATAATATTTTGCCACTTTAGGGTTAGAATGAGTTACAATATGTCAGCCCAAAATAACCAAAGGTCAGGAGGAAAAGTGTACAATACTTTCCTGGATGGTACTTTCCTTCTCAGTCACCACAAGCTAACAATCTCCCACTTGGTGACTTATCAGTATCCACACTACACTAAAAAACCTCCCACCTGGAGACTGATCCTATACCAATACCACTACCATATGAGGCTCCCATTGGATCGAACCACCTTGGACTCATCTATTTCTTTATTTTGTTCAGTCTAGAAGACCAACTGAAGCTGAACATGAGTTCAACTTCTCCCTTGTTACTACCTTTGTAAATATATTTGCTGGATTATCATCAGTATGAATATTTTCTAGATTTAACTTCCCATCATCCAAAACTAACCGAATGAAATGGTACCGCAACTGTATGTGTTTTTTCTTTGAGTGCAAAGCAAAATTCTTTGCAAGATGAATGGAACTTTGGCTATTTGTATGCAAAAAATTATCCGTCTGTGGATGTCCCAATTCTTCCATGAAGAATTGAAGCCATATCATCTCCTTGGCTACCTCTATAGCAGCAACATACTCTACCTTTGTAGTGGATAAAGCAACCACCTTTTGTAGTCAAGAAATCCAACTCACTGCTATCCCACCAATAGTAAATACATAACCTGTAGTACTCCACCTGCTATCTATATCTCCTACCAAATCTGAGTCAACATAGCCTTGTACAGTAGTAGTAGAACCCCCAAAGTGTAAACACTTACTGGATGTACCTCTCAAATATCTAAGAATCCATTTGACTACATTCCAATGCTCAATACTAGGGTTACTCATATATCGGCTAATGACTCCCACTACGTGTGCAATATCTGGCCTAGTACATACCATAGTATACATTAAGCTCCCTACAACTGAAGCATAAGGTACCTTAGACATTTTAGCCTCTTTTTTTGGTGTCTTAGGACACATCTCCTTAGTCAATTTCAAATGACTAGGCAAAGGTGTGCTGACAGCTTTGGCATTCCCCATAGAGAAATATTGCAACAACTTCTCAATATAATCAGTCTGAGATAAAGTCAACTTCCTATTTTTCCTATCTCTACAAATTTTCATACCAAGGATTTGTTTTGCTGCCCCCAAATCCTTCATAGCAAATGAATGTGCTAACTATTGTTTTAACCCCTTAATGTGATCCATGTTAGACCCAGCTACAAGCATATCATCAACATATAAACATAAAATAATATAGCTATCATCATCTAACCTCTTAAAATAAACAAAATGGTTAGAATGACACCGAGTGTATCCACACTCATTCATAAAAGTGTCAAATTTAATATACCATTGTCGAGGTGCTTGCTTCAAGCTGTATAAACTTTTCTACAATCTGCACACCAGATTCTCCTTACCCTTGACCTCAAATCCTTATGGTTGTACCATATATGTTTCTTCATCGAAATTGCCATGAAGAAAAGTTGTTTTAACATCAAGTTGCTCTAAATGCAAATCTTCAAGAGCCACAATACTCAAAACAGTACGAATAGAAGTCATTTTAACAACTAGAGAAAATATCTCATCAAAATCAATGCCCTTTTTCTGTGCAAATCCTTTTACAACTAACCTGGCTTTAAATCTTTTCTTACCTCCATCCTCTTCTTTTAGCCTATAAACCCATTTATTCTGTAAAGCTTGTTTACCTATAGGTAACTTTCATAAATCCCAAGTTTGATTTTTCAGCAAGGAGTCCATTTCCTCTTTCATTGCAGACTCCCATTGAATCTTTGTATCCACCTGCACAGCTTCATTATAGTGTTCAGGTTCAACAGCATCTGTTAACAAAATAGAATACAAAGATGGAGAAAATCTTTCTGGAGGTCTACTTAGCCTTGTTGACAGTCTAACATTCACTAGGGTGTGTGGTATTTGTTGTTGCTCTTGTTGCGGAGCATAAGGAACTACTGGAACATCATCTTTTGGAGTATCATCCAGTACTACATAGTCATTTTCTTTCTTCTCATGCTGCTGCAACATATCTTTGTACAACACTTTCTCATTGAATATGACATCCCTGCTTCTTACAATTTTATGATTTTCAAAATCCCAAAGCCTATAACCAAATTCATCAATGCCATATCCAAAAAATACACATTTCTTTGACTTAGCTTCCAACTTGGTTCTATTTTTAGAATCTATATGTGCAAAAGCTTCACAAACAAAGGTTTTGAGAAAAGAATAACTCACCTTCTTACCACTCCATGCTTCCTCTAGAATACCACAGTCCAAAGGAGTAGAGGGGCCTCTATTGATTAAATAAACAATAGTGTTAATAGCCTTTGCCAACATGTTTTTGGGCAGCCTAGCATGCAACCTCATACTCCTTGCATGCTCCATTATCGTCATGTTCATGCGTTCAGCCACTCCATTTTCTTGTGGAGTCCTGGGTACAATTTTCTACCTATGAATACCATTAGAGGAACAATAATCTTCAAATTCTGGGCTACAATACTCACCACCATTATCAGATCTGAGACATTTTAACTTTTTACCAGTCTCATTCTCAACCAAGTATTTTCATTTCTCAGGAAATAAATCCATACTTTTCTTGTTGCATCATCTATAAATGTAACATAATATAGAGAGCCACCAAGGGAAGATACTTGAGTTGGTCTCCATACATATGTATGCACAAGCTCTAATCTCTCATTTTTCTTTTCCTTCCCACTCTTCGCAAAACTAACTCTCTTTTGTTTTCCATACACACAACTCTCACTGAAATCCATATTGACACATTTCAAACCAGGTAAAACTTTCTTTGAATGAAGTAATTTCATACATTTTTCACTATGTGCTCGAGTCTGTTGTGCCATAGTGCTATGTTAGAATCTACAACAACGGTTTGATGTTCTTCCTGATCAACTATAGCCATTGTTCCTGAACATTCATTATCTTCTTAAATAATTAAAGTAGAATGAATAGTATGACCTGTACAAAGATATAAGGTGCCTACTTTCACACCTTTTTCTACTACTAAGGAACCCTTTGAAACCTTCCAATTTCTATCATTAAAAGTAACTGTGAAACCCTCATCACCCAGTTGCCCTACTAAAATTAAATTCCTACTCAGCCTTGGAACATGTCTTACCTCTTGTAGTAGCCAATGATTCCCATTCTGCAACTTAATCTTAAATTTTTCCTTTCCAACTATTTGACAGGGTTCATTATCTCCCAAATAAACTAGCCCAAAATCCCCTTGGACCTAATCAAGAAAGTAACCTTTATGAGGTGTGGCATTAAATGAAGCCCCAGAATCTAAAACCCATGAATCATCAATACTTTCTAAAGAAAGAATCAAGGCATCCTCTTTAGGTTTATTACTTACCAAATTTGCCTCCTTGTTACCTTCTTGTTTGTCTCCTTCTTTATTCTTCCAAGACCAATGATCTTTCTTCTTGTGACCTGGTTTTCCACAATACCAACAATCGTTTGGCCCTTTGGATTCAGACCTCTTTCCCTTTGATTTTCCTCTTGATTTCCCATGATTTCTAGAATTGTTTCCTCTCTCATTCATTCTGCCTCTGCTTTGTGAATTTAAGACACTTCCTGATGTGGATCCACCTGAGCTTTTCCTATGAATTTCCTCACTTAGAATAACACAAATAAAATCATCATATTTTAGGGTATTAGAACCAGAAACAAAATTACTAACAGCCATTACCAAGCCATTCAAGCTTTCAAACAAAGAACACAAAATTAAGAGAGCCCTGACTTCTTCATCAAAAACAATATTGATAGAAGTTAATTGACTGGTAACTATATTAAACTCATTTAAATGATCAACAAATGACCCACCTTCCACCATTTTCATATTAAACAAACGCTTCATGAGAAATACCTTATTTGAAGCGGAGGGCTTTTCATACAACTTCGCTAGGGTTTTCATCAAATCTTCAGTTGTCGTTGCTTGTGTAATATTGAATGCCACTGATTGTGCCAGGCATAATCAAATACTACCAAGAGCCTTTCTATCAAGAATTGTCCAGTCCTCATCAGAAATTCTTGCCAGTTTCTTGGCTTTTCCTTCCAATAGCCACCATAGATCCTTCTGATAGAGATAGTCCTCCATTTGCATTTTCCATAACTAAAAGTTTTGCCCATTAAACTTGTCAACCTTCAGCCTACCCTCATCTGCCATTGCTCCCACTCAATCGTGAGACTCCCACTAAACCATTAGATCTTCCTGCAAAGGATAATTGAAAAAAACCTTGCTTTGATACTACTTGTTAGTGTACACTAAGGAAAGTGTCTTCATAGAATTAAGGTTAATCAATAATTGAAAATAGTAACTAAATAAACCACAAAGCATAATAGAGTAACTATTTAGCAAAGTAATGACTAATTGAGAATCCTATGGCTCTCTAACTAAGAATGTTAATGAATAGCTCTCTGCAAGCTTCCATTAATGATAGTCCTAGAATGAGAATGATAAAGATAAACAAGCTATTGCTAACAATTAGATCAAAGTAAATGCTAATATGCTGCTCAAGTACCTTTCTAAGCTCAAATTGCAAGAGGTTCAATGCAATTCTCAGATGTGTGGTTATGAATTATGAAGGAATCAGGCTTCCTTTTTATAGATTTTCCAATGGTAGGGGGTGTAGTTGTATTTGATCATGGTTAAACCTTGGTTGAGTCCTTGGTTCCACCCTTTGAAGACAAAGCAAAATTTGTGTCCTCAAAGCTTGGGACAAGTAGACAAGATCAATGGACAAGATTCCTTCTCACCTTGAGTGATTGAGATTCAATTTGGCTTGATCCATGTGAATTCTTTTCCTTTACTCTCATTGGTTGATTGATTTTCCTCCTTTTGTGGTTATTGAGAGTAATTGAGATTTATTAATTGATTTAATTGATTTATTTTAGCCCTATACCCCTTGAATGGGTTGAATTTAATTTAATCCAAGACTATACAATTAATTGATTTAATTGTATTTTGATTTTATTGCACTTGATTAAAATGCTCTCAATTTTGATTGATCTTGAATTAAGACTTGATTTTCATTTTGATTGGCTAATTATGCATTGTGATTCAATTGATTTAATTATTTCCTTATTTTCTTTGATTTGATCTTTGTCCATTTTCAAGTGATTACAAATGCCCCTCTTTGAGTTGGCGTGCGAAGCATGTCGATTCAAAGAATACTTTGATTGTGCTTGATAATAGGTTCTGATTTATTGATGGTCGACCTTTGATGTTCATTTGATGTCTTTCGATGGTCGATCTTGATTTATGATATGAGATTGATGCAAATATGATCGATATAAAATTCTCTTGATGTGGTTCTCTGATGGTCATTCTGATGATGGATCTCAATATGATGTTTGATTCAATGATTGATTTTGATGTGATGCCCCATTCGTTTGATTACAAATTTTTTTTTGATAAAAGCTTTCACTTTGATTTGATGATCAGCCTCTTGATTTTTGTTGATCTTGCTTCTAATGTTGATCTAATTATCTGATGGTATGCCCCCTCAGAAATGAAATAAAATTCAATTTTATTTTTCCATTGATTGATTTTCTTGATATGTTGATCGTTTGATTTTGATAAACTTCAAGTTTTTTGATGAATTTTATTTGAATTTCTGATATCGTTGTTCACTTTGTTTAATTTCAAATGCCCCCATTTCAATTATTCTGATGATAACATCACTTGTTTAGGTCAATTTTGATAAAAATGTACTTGCGTAGGTTAAAATTACCTCCTTTTAGGTCAAAAACCTATATAAAGGGGTCAAAATCCCTTTTTACTATTCATTTTACCATTGACTTTTGACTTTTACTCTCATTTTTCTTGATTAATTTCCATGATGTCTGTCCCTATCCGCAAGCATCGGTTCAAGAAGTGCCATCGATATTAGCGTCTGCCTAGCTCAGGACCTCTGGTGAGTACTTGTACCTTTCCATTTTTCTGTTTACTGCATTTATTTCAATTTTTTCCAATTTTTTCCAACTAAACCACTAGTTTTTTCCTTTTTTCTGCTCAATGGGTGCTTTTGCCTCCATATGTCCATTTCCACACTTTTCTTGTGCACTTCCATGAATCACTTTTGTGCTTTTGCTCACCACTTTTAAGCCCTTTTGTGCTTTGACCATTCTTTTGTGGGCTTTTTCTTAGGTTAAGCACTTCCACAACTTTTGTGTGTGCTTTTGATCAAATTTCACTCTTTTAAATTTTTTAAGAGCACTTCTGTGTTGTATTTGGGTGCTTTCACATTTTTGCCTACTTTTACAATATTGATGTGTGCTTTCACCCCTTTAGGCAGTGCTTTTGATGTTTGCCACTTTTTCTCAATCAACTAGGGCTTTTTCTCTGCAAAATTTTAATTTTTTGGATTTTTTTTGACCAAGTTGCAATTTGTCGATGTTGTGGATTGATTGTCAGGTTTACATTCCCAATTTTGATATTTTGTAACAAGTTGTAATGTGTCAATTAGGGTTCAGTTATAGTTAGGATATCCGTCATCAATCTAGATTCAGATGATGGGTGAAGATAAAATTTCTATTCTATTTGAGTAGAAACATGAAATCTGATTGTGGTTTTGATAAGTTTTGATAAATTTTTGATTGACTTAGAATAATCCCAATAATTCTTGATTTTCTTCCTAATGTGGTTAAACTTGCTTTTTGTAGTTGAATCTTGGATCTTTACGTGTCCGTGATTCCTATCCTTTATCTTGGGATATGATACCTGCTTTGAGTGTTGCTGACTATCATCACATTGCTCGGTGTGGCCTATCTTTCCTGTTATATCTTCCTCGATTCTGAGTGAATCAGGGTCTCATTACTACTATGGATGAGCATTGGCACTTAGACCATAACATATTCCATCTTCCTATGGGTGAGATGACCATCACCCCTGAGGATGTGTATCATCTTCTCTAGTTACCGACTCGAGGAGAGCTTGTATATTATGATAGTGTTTATGATGGTTTAGCTTGTCGTCAAGTGTTTGGTGATCCTTCTATTGGTGATCAACATATTCAGTGGGCTTAGTTCATCTCGTTCCTTGTGTTACTAGTTGTCCTTGGTACTTTGATTGGTGGCTTCTTACTTCCTGACCGATGTGGACATGGATTTTTTGTTGGTTGGGGTCCTATTATAGAGGATTTGATGGCAGATCCTCATCATTTTGATTGGGGTTCTTACTTATTAGCACAGTTATATCATGAGCTGCATACTGTCATGTACAAACATTCTACTACGTTGACTGCTAGAGCTATTTTATTATAGCTTTGGACTTGGGAGCACCTCCCGGTGTCACGTCCTGTGACAATACAAGATCATTCAGTTGGTTGGCCTTTTGCATGGATGTATAGTGGTATTATCAAGCAGACCCACATGGCTAAGCTGGATTATTGGCGACATCAGATAGATGACATGGATACTGTCATTTGGAAGCCTTATCTTGGATGTGAGGTTTGGCTAGAGGATGATGGTGAGCTTTCATGCATGTTCTGTCCTTGTTGGATGATTGGTCCTTCCACTTTTGTTATTGAGAGATTCTGCTTCTACCGTGTTTTCCATCAATATGGGTGTATTCAGGATA
This sequence comes from Chamaecyparis obtusa, assembly GCA_027943335.1. Classification (NCBI taxonomy): domain Eukaryota; kingdom Viridiplantae; phylum Streptophyta; class Pinopsida; order Cupressales; family Cupressaceae; genus Chamaecyparis; species Chamaecyparis obtusa. The sequence goes on from BSBK01009523.1 coordinate 25,916, forward strand.
TGTCATAGTGTGTAGCGATGTATGCTCATGTACGGGCTGAGAGATCATTATGAGGCCCTTGTGTTGATTATGGTACAGTTGTTCGAGAGATCTAAGATTTGGGGTATCATCCCTGGAACCCTAGGTCATAGGTGATGGATGTTGGGATTACAGGTGAGTATGGTGCCTGGCTACATAGGTATCCTTTTCCCAGGTTTACTGATCCTACTTAGAGGATTCCTAGCATTGAGGATTTATTATATGGAGATGATGGAGATGATGAGGATGGAGGTGATGATGATGATGATGGAGATGATGATGGAGGTGGTGGTCGTGGTAGGATTAGAGGTTGACACGGATGATGGGGTCATTGCGGAGCTAGAGAAGGTCGAGTATAGATGCCGGTGTTAGCTACTACTCCTATTCCTCCTAGAGTTGGTGATCAGGGTGGAGGTGGACGGGTTGATAGGATTTTACATCAGGTTGCCAGAGTTCCTGCACAGAGGCCTAGTGTTAGACATCAGAGAGTTGTTGATGTAGAGATTGTGCAGGTGTTACTTGATTAGGCTCAGGGTCCTCCTGCTCAGTAGGTCATTCCTCTTGTTGTTCCTTCTATTTTTCCTACAGCTCAAGTACATGCTTCTACCTCGATCCTTCATCTTTGTCACATCCTTCTTCTTCTCAGTTTGTCCAGTGTTGGGTGATCCATCTTCATCTACTCCCTCTTCTTATACTCCACTTCCACAGTCTTCTGCAGCTCAGGGTTTTGCCCCAACCTTAGCATCAGATGTTGTTGCCTTATAGTCTCAGATATGTCCTATTCAGCAGCAGGTTGCACAGATGAGCTTAGTGATGACTTCCTTTATGGTTGCTATGAGCCAGCATGGGTTATAGGCTAGTTCGAGCCATCTGCCAGATAGTGCATCTGGTCCTGAGAATGCTGATGATGGTGGTGACTCCATTGCTTGAGTGTTCTTCTATATTCATGAGCTTTCTCCTTTGATTATAGAGACATTGGATTTGTGTTATATCATTTTTGATCGATTAATGTTATTTTATGTTGAGACTTGGGTATCTGATGGACATTGATCTCTAGATATTGCTTTTTATGATCATGTTATAGACTTTGATTTCTTGTTCATTTATGATGATGGTACCATGGACTCTGATACTTTTGTTTGATTGATTTGACTATATATGATGTCATCATGTGTTGGATTTCATTCCAGATGTTTCATATGATATGCATCTATATGATTCTATATGATTTGTTTTATTTGCAGAATGTAATTTTCTCATGTATGCATATGTCCTAATGATGGTTAAATTATTGTCTTATGTATGACATAGAATAGATGAATGCCGTGATATTTACTTTATGTTATTGATGGATATTAGGCGGATAATGAATCTATTGAATGCATTTCCTTTGATATGTAAATGTGATGCCATGGTGGTCTTTCAATGATATATGTATGAATGGTACTATTATGAATGAGATGCTTTTAATGCTAGATGACCTTAATGGATGTAATGCATAATTTCTAGCTAATGCAATGTACTTTTATGGATGCAATTTAATGTTTCTAATGAACTTTCAAATGTATGTTATGTAATGATAATGATGAACCTAATAACTCAAATGTTGGACACATCTAAATCAATGCAAGACTTAATGGTAATGGTTTAATCAATGCAAGTAACCTAATGCAATGCCCTTTGTTTTTTATTTCCAACACACTCGATCCTATATAATTGGTATTTGATGATCTTTTGATTGTTTGATTTGCATACACGCCTTTTTAATTTAATTTCCCCTCTTGAAAATTAAGCTAATTAAGGAAAAACAATATATACAATGCACTTAATCTAAAATGAATGTAGCTAACTGTCATTATTCAAAATTTGGAGCTTATAATCATCATTGAGCATTTTGGAATCCCATTGTAGTACAACCATCACTAGTTTAACTATGACAATATGAATACTTTTTGCCTCTTTGTTTGCTTTCGTATCCCTCTTCGGTATGACTATCACTGATTGAAGCTAATGATGAGAGTGCGAATACTGATTTTGTCAAATTCTATGTTGCAAGTGGATTTTGGTATCCGTTTGCATAAACAAGTAGAAATCTCAGTTTATCCTATATATAAGTCCTTGATGATTCTTTGATGATCACGTCCTTAGACAAATAATACATGATTTAAACTTTGATTGAAGACAGTCATTCAAAAATCAAGTAAAATATCATCCTTTCATCATAGCTTGTCTAGTCTAAAACTTTCATCGACTTGCTAGAAAGACATGATTTCATCAATTGAGTTAACACTTAGAAAATTTTGCAATGTTTTTCAAATCCATAGTTCAAGTGGTGTTCCATCCATTTCATATTTTTAATCCTGATAAAGGTAAGGTCATTTCAGTTCTTGGATCAAATTTTTCGTTTTAGGCTCAAATTGGATTGGGATGTAGATCTGATTAAGTGTTCCTCTTTTGAGTGTGATGAATTGATTCTCTGATTGAATACAGCTTTCTTTGATGAATCCTTTCTCCTTTTGAGTAGATTGCCCCCAGTTTGATATTGATTTCAATTGTGGGACTTAGGACAATTTTTTGATTAGGTGACCAAAATATTGAGGTACTTGCAAATGCAACTGCGGGGTTTTATTATGCAATATATACAAATGTTGGCGAATGCAATATTTACAAGGTGACCTTCTAGGTATGTGACTGACTTGGACTTTCAATGGCATCTGTTTACTAGGTTCTCACCAATTGAATGAATCTAGCTCTTTTTTCTATTTTTAAAGTTTTTTTCTCTTTTTTTGCTACCAAGGTGCCTATTTGCTAGGTTTTCACCAAGGCACTTTTCTTCTTTTTTGATTTTTTTGTATTTTTCTTTTTTTCAATTTTTTTGTTTTCACATCATCAAGGCACCTATTTGCTAGGTTTTCACCAAGACAACATCTTTTTGAGGATCATATATGAATGTTTTTACTTTCTTCATGCTCGATTTTCTACTATTTTTTTATCTTTTCTACTTTTCAAATGTTTTTGATATTTTCCAAGATCTCTTTTGAACTAATAAATATGATGCTCCTCATCTGATACTATTTATACTCTTTCATCTACCTCATGTATAGAACCTCTTTAAATGTATGCTATTTATTGGTTCTTGTAGCTCTTCTCCATCATAATCTGCTAGCTTGTAGGTGTCGGTCCCAAAATTTTCAACAATGAGAAATGGTCCTAACCAGTTTGCTTCCCATTTTCCCTTCTTTTCTCTTTCTGCTTGGTTCTTGGGATTTTCTCTCAACACTAGGTCACCTATTTGAAATGTCCTTGGCTTGATGTGTTTATTGTAAGATCTTGACATCCTATTTTGGTAAACCTTCAAGTGATCAAATGCTTGCTTTTGTTTTTCATCCAAAAGCTCTAGTTCTTGTAGCCTAGCCACCCTATAGTCTTCTTCATTTATCAAACCATGCATAGATATTCTCAAAGATGGAAGTTCTACCTCCAAAGGCAATACTGATTATGTTCCAAAGACTAAGGAGAAAGGTGTAGCTCTTGTTGGCGTTTTGATGCTAGTTCTATAAGCCCACAAGGTTGGGTTTATCTTGATATGCCAATCTCTACCTGAATTATCAGCCGTTCTCTTCAAAATTTTCAAAATGTTTTTGTTTGTTATTTTAGCTTGTCCATTACCTTGGGGGTAATAGATTGAAGATGAATGATGAATCATGTGAAACTTAGTGCATAACTCTGTTAAGTCTTTATTCTTGAAATGCCTTGCATTATCCATTATGATGGCATGGGGTATGCCATATCTACAAATTGTGTGATTAAGGATAAACAAAGAAATCTATTTTTCAGTTGTAGTTGATAGGGGTACAACTTCCACCCACTTAGTAAAGTATTTAGTTTCCATGATGATAAATTTATGACCATTCAAAGATGGTGGATAAATCATACCTATTAGGTCTAAACCCCATTGATAAAATGACCAAGGTGTTGTCATAGGATGAAGCTCTTGCACGGGCACATGTATCAGGTTCCCATGAAATTGACACTTTCAACAAGTTTTTGCAAAGTTACAAGCATCCTTTTCCATTGTAGGCAAAAAATATCATATCCTTAGAAGTTTCTTGGCTAAGGACAATCCGTTCGAGTGTGACCCACAAATTCCTTCATGGATTTCTCGTAAGGCTAAGTTTGATTCTTCTTCTTTTAGACATCTAAGGAGCATTCTGTCTAGACTTTTTCGATACAATGTGTTAGAAACTATAGTGTATCGGGCAGCTTGTCGAATGAAGCTTTTCTTTTGGTTTCTAGTTTGATTTAAGAGAAGGATTTGATCCTTTAAGTAAGTGTAAATTAGGCCATACCAGGGTGATTCATTTGTAGTTAACAAGAAAATGGTGTGAGGATGGGTTGGGTCATATGCGGGTTGAATCACTTCTTCTACCAAGAACTTGCATCTAGCACTTTGATCAGGCATTTGCAAAAGTGAAGCCAAAGTTGCCATGGTGTCTGCTGCTCTGTTCTTTTCTCTTGGCACTTGCTCAAATGTAATAAGTATGAAATACTTCTTTAGATTGTCCACCATGGTTTTGTATGGTACCAATTTATCATCTTTTGTTTGATATTCCTCATTGACTTGATTTATGATTAATTATGAATCTCCATACACCTTTAATTATGTGACTTTCCACTCTAATGCCAACTTAATTCCAATAACCAATGCTTCATATTCTTCTATATTGTTTGTGAATTGAAATAGAAATTTGTAAGATTTTGGGATAGTGGAGCCTTGAGGAGTGATGAGGAGTATGCCCGCTCCTGATCCATGATGAGTACATAGGAACCATCAAAATAAAGCTGCCATGTTTTTGCCTCAACATTCACAATTTTTGAATTTGGGAATTCAACTTGTATAGGAGGGTATGTGCAAGATCATGAGGGGCCAAACTATGCCCTTAAGTGGCAATGAAAAATCAGCAAATCAGGGTTAGTCAACTTGACGTGAAAATTGCAACTAGCTATGAACCTAATATCAAAAAGTTGTAAGAATAAAATCTATAGAAAATTGAATGTAGTTTCTAAACTACTAGGCCTTTTTTTAGAAAAAGTTAGTATGATTGGTGAAAAGTATAGATTTCAATGTAGCAGTACAAAAATTTCAGGAAAAAAATAAGAAGTAGGTGTATGTCTAACCACCTTAATCATAATCAAATGATAATATTTTATTATAAGATTTTATATATAAGTAGTAGACTCATGCCCAGATGTGACAAATATTTTTTTGTAATATTATTCCAAAAAAATAATTAATTATGATTTTTTTGCTACAACATTTTCAGAATAAAAAAACTCCTGTGTCTGACCACCTTAACTCATTCAAAAATTCACAAAATTCAACTTTATTTATTTTTTCCTTATAGTAGGAGAAGCATAGAATGTGATGCATTTTTTGGATTTCAAAAATGTTATACCATCTAAAAGTTATAGCCATTTTTCAATTAGTATATAAATCGGCACTTTAGAGGTAGCTCAATTAGAAAATAACTAATAATTACTTACCAAATTCAAAATTTGACAGTAATTATATCGATAGAAAGCTGATAATCTCCTTAAGATACCCTTTTCATTTTATCAAATTCAGGTGAAAAAAAAGTCGTCAACTACATTGTCAAAGTTTTGAACTAACATTGCCACTTTTTGGCCCCTCATGATCTTGCACATACCTAGGATGATCATCATGAAGTGGTGCTTCTGCTAATTGGTCCGCAATAAATTTTCCTTTGATTGATTTTCTATCAACATATTCTATGTCGAATTCACTTAGTATCATCACCGACTTTGCTAGTCTTCCATTCAATGTTGTTTTACTTAGTAGATACTTCAATGGGTCAATCTTGGCAATGAGCCTTATCTTGTGGGATAGCATATAATGGCATAATTTTTGTGAAGCAAAAACTAAAGCCAAGCATGCCCTTTCTATAAATGTATAGTTCAGCTCATATTTAACCAAGGTTCTACTAATGTAGTAAATTGCCTTCTCTTTTCCTGTTTCATCCTCTTGTGCTAAAAGTGCCCCCAATGAATTTTTTGTTGCTAAAATGTATAAGATCAAGGGCTTGCCTCTGATAGGTGGCATCAAGATTGGTGGATTCATAAGATATTTCTTTAATATATTAAAGGCTTCTTCACACTTTTCATCCCATTTGAATATTGTATCTTTATGCAAAAGTTGGTTGACATTGTGGCATTTCTCAGCTAATTGGGAGCTAAATCTCCTAATGGATTGTATCCTTCCTTGTAAAGATCTCATCTAACTAATATTTTTAGGCACTTCCATGTCCATAATGGCCTTCACTTTAGCATGATCAACCTCTATCCCTTTTGTAGATACAATGTAACCTAGAAGCTTGCCGAATTGGACTCCAAAAGCACATTTCTTTGGGTTAAGTCTCACTTTGAATTCCTCTAGCCTTTCAAAAAAATTTGCCAAAATTGGTAGGTGTTCTTTCCTTGAGTGTGATTTAGCTAGTATGTCATCCACATAATCCTCCATGAACTTATGCATCATGTCATGGAATATTGTAGTCATTGCTCTTTGATAGGTTGCTCCGGCATTTTCCAAGCCAAAAGGCATGACATTCCAACAAAATGTACCCCATGCACATGTAAAGGTAGTTTTATCTTGGTCTTCTAGTACTATCTTGATCTGATTATATATGCTAAATCCATCCATGAGTGAGAACATGGAGTGTCCCGCTATTAAGTCCACAATGGCATCAATACTTGGGAGTGGGAAATCATCTTTAGGACATGCCAAGTTTAAGTCTCTAAAGTCCATGCAGATTCTGATGGATTTGTCTGCTTTTGATACCAGCACTATATTTGAGATCCATTGTGCATAATCAATGGCCCTTATAAATCCCACCTTCAATAGTTTTTCTAACTCCACTTTGACAAGTAGTGATATATGAGGGTGCATCTTCCTTAGCTTTTGCTTAATAGGTTTGGCTCCTTCCTTTATATTTAGATGATGCATTATCAGATTTGGGTCTAAACCTGACATATCATCATAAGACCATGTGAAGGTAACTTGATTTTCCTTAAAGAATTTGATGAATTCTATTCTTTCTTTGCTAGATAGAGATGCCGCTAAGTGGATGATCTTCGGCTCTGTTTCTGACCCAATGTTTACTTTTTTTTTGGATCAATTAAGATTGGAGATCTTTCTTCATAGTGTTCTAGTAGAACATCCAAACTCTCTTCCATAGGTGCCTCAATTGGATTTTCACCTTTGGAAACATCCTTTATTTCTTTTGGATCTAATGTTGCCACAACGTGGTTTTCAACACTCGATGCTTTTCCTTTTCTATTTTTTTTATTTTTTCATTTTTTCTCAGATTAGAAGTTTGGATGCTCCCTTTGATCATTTCTTCTTGATATTCTCTGATAGAAGAAGGTTCAACCACGTTGAGGTATTGGGACACCATGTTGTCATTTAAGAAAATTGGCAAGGTAGTTGGTTCAATGGCATTCCATTCAATTAGGCCCAGACGGATGAGAGTTAATGGGTAAACACTTGGGTTTGTCTTGATTGGGTTTAGGGTGTATATCACATTATTGGAGGGTTCGTACATTGTATCTTGAAAATCTTGAACATGGGCTTCCTCTAAATGCTCTAAAGAAGAAGGATCAAAGTCCTCCTCACTAGACTCCACTAGGGTTTCTATTGGATAGAACTCATGTGGATTAAACCTAGCATTTGATTCTTCCATAGTAGGTCTCCATGAAGGAATGTATGGTTTGCCTACCCATTGATTTATCTCTATTTCTATGCTTGGCACATCATTTAGGATCACTTGACTAGAACTAGATGCTTGATTTGTACTTGATTCTATTATTGGCCCTTTATTTTTGGTAGAGGTATAAGTGTGAATAACATCAATGCCCTTATCTTGGCATGACTCATCAGATAAAGTCTCCCATTCCCATTCATTAGAATCCTCATCGCTATGAGATTCTAATTGTAATATTTGATCATATAGTTTGGGATAATGTTTTTGGGTGTATCCTTCTTCAAGATACCCTAAACCCATTTTCTCCTTGGAATCTCACCATGTTGATTCTAGGGGTTCAATTAACCCTTGATTATTTGTGCCCAAAGGTCCTTGACCTTTGTAACCCATCTTTTTCATGATGGAAAACCCTTTCCCATATTAATGTGTGGGAATGGTTATATTTTGGATATGTTTGACGTGAGCACTTGATTCTTCATCTTGGTATAACCAATTCAGAATTTGATTATCTTCTTCATCCATGGCAGATGATGTACTTGCCCTCACAAAGTTATCATTATATCTATGAGGCAAATTTGTAGGTTTTCCAAAGGACTTGGGTGATAAAGGTAGGTCCATCATAGATAAGGAGTATTCGCCTACTCCCTATTGTTTGATTTTACATTTTTTATCAAAAAAGTTCATCATTTGGTCCATCTTTTGATAATGGGCTTCTTTAGTGTACATTCGGATAGCTTTGGTAGAGTCTTCTTTTGGTTCTTCAATAATATTATCCTCATTAACCTTCTCTTTTCCTTTAGTCAATGTAGTTAGGTTAATGAGTTTTGGTGTGTCTTCAACAACAATCTCTTCTTCCATATTTTCTTTTCCTTTCAACAAAGCAATGTCCTTGGAACTTTGACCTTGCTCTATTTGATTGGGTATAGACCCTTCAGCATTGTGTGGAACCAATGAGTCATTGATAGGCTTGACATTATTACAATATTGGAATGGATTTAGATCTCCACTTACCATTATCTCTTGCCCTAGATATGAGAATTTTAGGCATTGATGATACCTTGAAGGAACGGCTTGCATTTTGTGGATCCATGGCCTTCGCAACAAAATATTGTAATTCAAATTTATGTCCAACACTTGGCATATGGTCTCTTTTTGCATGAGACCAACTCTTATGGGTAAGACTATGACTCCTCTTGATGCTCTTTCTTCATCATCGTAGGCTTTTATGGAACTATCTTCTTCTTTGGGTTAATAGCCTCCTCATAAAATCCTAGGGCTTTCACCAAGCTAAGGGTACAAATATTTAGGCCAGCTTCTCCATCTATAAGGACTCTTTTCACCCTATGCTTGTGGACCAACACTTCCATGTGTAAGGGAAGATTTTGAGGATGATTAAGGGACATGTCATCTTGTTTGGAAAATGATAGATAATGAGGTGCAATTAGGTGCCCTACCATATTTTGGAACTTATGTACCTCCAAATTTAGAGGCACATTTGTTTCCAATAAGGCTTTCTCCAAGATATCCTTATGAATTGGTGATAGTTTGAGCAGCTCAAGAATAGAGATTTGAGCAGGAGTTCTTTGCAATTGATCAACCAAGTTGTATTGTTTTGATGATGATGTGGAAGCTTGATTTGACAATACAATCTTTGGAGCATTGGTAGGTAGGACAATTTTTTATGCTTGCCCCCTAGTGAAAACATTTGATGATGCTTCTCTTGATTTATCTCTCACTATGATAAAATTTACGGTTTGATCCTCTTCTCTTAAAGCATTTATCGTGTTATCATAAGTATGAGCAAAGTTCACTTTCTCATTACCCTTTTTTTTATTTTGATTCGCATTAGATGACTCACCCTTTTCATGATTCAAAAAGGGGTTCTTGTAGGCCCTATGGTCCTCATTGTTTTGAGGCCCTTCAATTTTAATGGTTCCATTGTCAATTAGATCTTGCACCAAGTGCTTTAATCTCATGCATTCATTGGTTGGATGACCTCTATTTCGATGGTATTCACAATGATGAGATTCATTCCACCAATATGGCTTAACTTGAGGTTCATAACTTGATATGTCAGGTAATGTGATAACTTGATTGGAAACCAAGGTCCATAGTACATTCTCCAAAGGTTCACCTAAGTAGTTGAATTTCTTTTTATTATAATTGGAGTAGGATTTTGACTTATCCCAAGTCTTATTGTTGGAAGTGTTGGAATTGTTGTTGGAATTATTGGGATTAGATGGAGCTTTATTTGATTGATTAACATTATTTGAAGAATTAGCTCCATATGGTAGGATAAAAGGGGTAGACTTCAAGTTGTGTGCATCCACAACTCCATCATTCACAAGATTTTTATTGTCATTCTTTGTCCAAGATTTAGATTTATCATTGTTATTGTTGGACCCTTGATTATTGAAATACTTAGGCACATAATTATTGTTATTGCTGTTATTATTGTTGTTGTTGTTGGATTTGTTATCTTTAAATAATTTGATCTCACCTCTCTTGACCAAAACATCTTCAATCTTGATCCCATTTTCGATGAGTTTCTCAAATGTTGGGGGACATTGAAGTTGTAATCTATAATTCATTTCCGAGGTCAAATTTTTAGTGAAGATCTCCATCTTCTCTTTCTCGGGGATACTTCATGGATACCTTGCAAAAATGGTCCTCCACCTTTGTAGGAATCCTAAGAAGGACTCTCCATCTTTCTGTTTTGTATCACACAACTTGAGCATAGTAATTTCATGCTCAATGTTATAAGAGTAATGGGTCATGAAATTAGAGGCTAATTCCTCAAAGGTCTTGATTCCTTGGGGTAGTTTTGAAAACCACTCCATTGCGAGTCCTCCTAAGCTTCTAGGAAAGAGTCTCATTAGATATGTATCATTGTGCATGAACTCTATGCTTAGGGTGCAAAAATCTCTTAGATGATCCAGTGGGTTTGCTTTACCCATTTACTTATCATATTTAGGAAAAATGGTATTGAAAGGAAAAGACACCATAGCTAAGCTCTTGTTGAAAGGGAAAGGACACAAAGCTTCAATGGAAAAGGCCTTAGGTTCAGTTGCCTTCTTCATGGTATCAATTTGTTCTTGAAAGGCCTTAATATGCCTAGTCATAGCATTCATAGGGTCATCTTGCTGCTGGTCTTTCTTAAGTTGGTCAATATCAAAGTCATGAGGAAGCTTCACTCCCTTTTGGGCTAGATTTAGGAAAAAGTTCTCCTTATCCCTATCTATTAATTTCTCCATAACCTCTAGGAAATCTAGGTCTCGGGCAGCCTTCTCAACTCTTTCTTCAAGTGTGTCTTTAGGATTTTGATTGGCATTGTTGATGTTTTGATTATTTCCTTGTCGATAATTGTAATATGCCAAATTTCTATCCATCTCTCCAAGTCTTTGTTCGAATAAATTTGGAAAGATTTCTTCTTGATTGTGCCTTGGAACACACTTTGTTACTCAACCTCTTGCCCTTCATTTGCAACAAGAGTGCTATCGCCTTGCAAGGATACCCTATATGTTTGGGACCGCATGGAAACTGGCATCCAACAAGGGTTCATTTTGGAATGATCCTTGATGTGAGAATTGTTGATTTTATATTGAAGAGATTTAAAAATATAAGATGATTTTCAATGGATATCTCTCACTTGTTTATGTATTTCAAACACAACAATCATGCATTCACTTGTCTCTTTTTACCCACTTAAACACAAAATGTTTGATTTGAAGAATGTCGTCATGGGTTTTTGCACAAAAAGATACTTCAAGCACCTATCTAGCACAAGATTTGGTTTGTAAACATGGCTCTAAAAGGTGGTCTTGCTATTTGATCAAGGATTTAGTATGGATTCCATTCAAAATGGACTTTAATCTCTCATCCCCCAAGTATGTTAAGGGGCTTCCCACACGCAGTGAGGTACGATTTTGCACAATCCGTGAGGACTACTAGAGGAAGTTTGAAAAATTAAAATCCTTTTGTCATGCACCCCATTAAGGATACATGTGTTTTGTTTTAGAGTGGGTTGGATCCCCATAGCAAAAGCGAGCATATCCCACTTTGGGTTGTCCCTCTCACCGGCCTTGTTAAGGCAAACTTGGGAGGTGAGCCCACTAAAGTTCTAGCATGTTCATTTTGAAAGCAAGGAAAATGGAATTAAGGTCAAGTTTTTGGGAATTTGGTTCACCAAAAGGTGAAGAGCATATCCCTTACTTTTCCTTTGGTTCCCAAACACAATTAGCAATGTCCAATTAATTTCACCCACTAACTATAGGGATTCGAGTATTTCTACTCTCTTCCACAAACAAGGGGCTTTGATTCTTAGTGTTTGGTTCCTTTACATCTCTTGTAATTGCTAGATTTTGAAAATGCACCAATGCCACAAGCTAAGGGAAAATATTCACTAGTTGAGGCTTACATTGTCCTTGTAGCTAACTGAAATTAGGGGCATTTTTTATGGATTTCATTGTCTTCATCTTACCTTGGCAATAGCTCTTCCCAAGTGTGCTTGTCCACCAAAAAACACTATGAGGGGAAACCAAATTGAAATTGATGAAGCAACAAATTATGTATTGAACTTTTAAGCACCTTATTTGCAAATTTTTTAAGGAAAACTTGAACTAAGGACTAAAAATCCAATTTAAAGAAACAAATTTCATTTTATATGCTTCAATAATTGCAAGATAGTTTAGGTATACCTGATTGTCTTCCTCTTGTGTTGTTTCAAGAACCGCTTTGATATGAGCAACATTCTCTTTTTTGATCTTTTTGGCCAAAGCTTTGCCCTCTTGATTAAATTTTCTCTCTGGTTTTCTCACCTTTTTATGACCTATCATCCTACAGAATATCAAAAGTCATTTTTCCATAGTCAGATTAATCTGATTATGAATTTATGCAAAAGCACACCTGAACTAGTTAAAAGTGCTATTTTATTGCTCGAAAGCACAGCTAATCTGATTAAAAGTGCTACTTTAATCTGTCAGTGAAATGTAAAAGCACACAAATAACTTTCAAAAGCGCTACTAAATTGAGTAAAGGCGGTAGAATTTAGGCAAAAGTGCTCAGGAAAATTGTGAAAGCACCTAGTAGTCAGGAGCAAAGCCCTCTTTTACTATGTGAAAGCGCTGAAAGATAGGAAGACCAAAAATAGAAGTTACAAAGGCATTGCAAATCAACACAAAGGCACACAACTTTGCCGTAGAAGCACTGGAACAGTGATCAAAAGCACTGTTTCACCTGGCAAAAGCGCTGCTTAACCTGTCAAAAGTGCTACTTCCTAAAAAAGCCGAGGGTTAATCATATGCAAATTTGGAAATAATGATAAATTTTCATACGATTAGTAAAGTAGAGAATTCCGCCCCATGGTGGGTGCCATTTTGTACACTAAGGAAAGTGTCCTCATAGAATTAAGGTTAATCAATAATTGAAAATAATAACTAAATAAATCACAAAGCATAATAGAGTAAATATTTAGCAAAGTAATGACTAATTGAGCATCCTATGGCTCTCTAACTAAGAATGTTAATGAATAGCTCTCAGCAAACTTCCATTAATGACAGTCCTAGAATGAGAATGATAAAGATAAACAAGCTATTGCTAGCAATTAGATCAAAGTAAATGCTAATATGCTGCTCAAATGCCTTTCTAAGCTCAAATTGCAAGAAGTTCAATGCAATTCTTAGATGTGTGGTTATGAATTATGAAGGAATTAGGCCTTCCTTTTATAGATTTTCCAATGGTAGGGGGTGTAGTTGTATTTGATCATAGTTAAACCTTGGTTGAGTTCTTGTTTCCACCCTTTGAAGACAAAGCAAAGTTTGTGTCCTCAAAGCTTGCGACAAGTAGACAAGATCAATGGACAAGATTCCTTCTCACCTTGAGTGATTGAGATTCAATTTGGCTTGATCCATGTGAATGCCTTTCCTTTATTCTCATTGGTTGATTGATTTTCCTCCCTTTGTGGTTGTTGAGAGTAATTGAGATTTATTAATTGATTTATTTTAGCCTTGAACCCCTTGAATGGGTTGAATTTAATTTAATCCAAGACTATACAATTAATTGATTTAATTGTATTTTGATTTGATTGCACTTGATTAAAATGCTCTCAATTTTGATTGATCTTGAATTAAGACTTGATTTTCATTTTGATTGGCTAATTATGCATTGTGATTCAATTGATTTAATTATTTCCTTGATTTGCTTTGATTTGCATTGATTTTCTTTGATTTGATCTTTGTCCATTTTTAGGTGATTACAATTAGGATTAACAAGGCAGAAAATAACAATTATGTGCAAATATAACCAATATCAAAAAATAATAAACCACACGAAAGAGAACACGACACAAAGATTTAACATGGTTCACCCAATCCCTGGGCTATGTCCACCACTAGTGAGTCCAATATTTTATTATCCAGTGATTAGAACCTGATTACAATCTATAATCCCTTACAGCTCAATTACACCGCAAGTACTAAAATCATACATGGTGAAATCCCTAACCCTAAGCCATATTATACAATATTTTTTCACTTTAGGGTTAGAATGAGTTACAATATGTCAGCCTCAAAAAAATTTGGGAGGAAAAGTGTACAGTACTTTCCTGGATAGTACTTTCCTGATCAGTCACCACAAGCTAACAAACTGATCACAAAGCCATGCCCTCAGCGATCAAGCACGAGGAAGCCACCAATCAGAGCACCCAAAACTACTAGAAGAACTGGGAAAGATGGGAACTAACACCATTAAATATGGTCATCACCAATCATCGGGTCCTAGAACACCCATCGACAAGCTGTACCATCATAGACTTGATCATAGTACACCAACTCTCCATGTGTAGGGATGCGAAGGAGGCAGTACACATCCTCGGTAGTGATGGCCATCTCTCCCATGGGAAAGTGAAAGGTGTTATGGTCAGAGTGCCACCTCTCTTCCATAGTTGTAATCAATCCTCGATTCACTTAGAATCGAGGTAGAACGAGCAAGAAGGACAAACCACATCTGCCTATGTGACAACAATCCACATCGCTCAAATCATCAATCATACTAAATGGTAGTGGATACAAACCTTGAACGACTAGTGACTTAAGCACGGTCTGAAAAAAGAAAGTTCAATCACATCATTTTTTAAAACAATATCTTTTGAATCATCCTAAGTCAATCAAACATTTAAAAAATATCAAACCACAATCAATTTTTTTGATTCTATTCAAAGAAGAAGGAAAATTTATCATCATCCATCATCTAAATCTAGATTGACAATCAAAACTTCAAACTAAATTGACTTAAACTGACATCCTATGACTTGCTACTAAATCAAGTTTGTTAGCTAAGATAATCAACTAATTGATGAGACTGAATGCTTTGCAAAACTGACAAAGTCTTTTGCATTTTTTCCAAACAGGGTGAAAGCGCTATTTTAAGGTTTAAAAGTGCAGCTTAAACTATTGAAAGTGCAACTAAAAATTGCAAAAACACTATTCTAAGGTGTAAGTTCAAAAACAACTTGTACACACTAAAGAAAATATATATATGCGCTATTTAAAAAATCAAAAGTGCAACTATTTTTGTACGTGCTAAAGAAAAAATGGAAAGTGAAAGAGGCCCTAATCTCTACATGTAAACATGCTATTTAAAATTGTGGACGTGCTAGAAGAATTGTGTAAGCACTACAGAAATGATTAAAAGTGTTGTTTAATTTAAAAATGCAAAAAAAGAGGGTTTTACCAGGAAAAATTCATTTTTTTTGAAATTAAATGTATTAAATTGAAAAGTGAATTCAAGTACATAATGGAGGTCCATAGCCAAGCAACCGCAAGTATTGTCATCCTCGCTCAAACTGATGCTCTCAAATCGGGATAACCATGGCTAAAAACTCAGAGGACTCAGAGAAGAAAAGTCAAAAGCTAAAGTGCGAATGAATAGTAAAGTTGACTTTTTACCCCTACATATAGGCCATTTTGACCTAAAAATGGCATCTTTGACCAAAAAATGACTAGGGACCCAATTTTTTTCACCAAATCAGCCCAATCAGGGGCATTTGTCAGCAAACAAACACAAAATCATTATCAGAAATGAAGTTGAAATTCATTATAAAATGAGCAATTTAACGCAAAATGACCTGAATTGTCAACTTTTTCAAACACCTATCAAATTTCATTTCATTTCCGAGGGGGCATACACTCGGCTAATCAGAACAACATCAGTATTATCAAATCAGGGGGATGACCATCAAATCAAAGCATAATCTTTTATCAAAAAAAATTTCGCTTATCAATTGAAAGGGGCATCAAACATCAAATCAGATCAAATCAACTATCATATCAACAAACTATCATCAAATCGACCATCAGGACATCAAATCAATCAAACTTCATCAGAATCGACATCTTATGCTAAACATCATAATCGACCATCAATGAATCAAGACTTTATATCGACGAATCGGGACATTCTTTGAATCGACACGCTTCACATGTCAACTCAAAGAGGGGCATTTGTAATCACCAAAAATTGGACAAGATCATTTGACTGAGAAATCAAGGCAAAAATCAGTATAATTAAATACAATTAAATCAAATCAAAATTAAAGATAAATTGCAATTGAACCTTAATCCAAATTTAATTGAAAATCAAAAGCCTTTAAATCAATTTGAAACTAATAAATTATGATTGATCAATAAATTGTATAATTAATCTATTAATTTTATATCTCTAATTCAATCAAATCAACCCATTTAAGGGGTACACATGGCTAAACAAATTAAATAAAATGAATTAATTAATTCCTATTTTCTCTCAACCACCAAATGGGAGGAAAATGAATCAACCAATGAGAATTGAGGACCAAGATCACATAGATCAAGCCTAAATTAAATCTCAATCACTCACTTGGAGGATGCATCTTGTCCACTCATTTTGTCTTCTTGTCCCAAGCTTTGAGGACAAAATATTTAAATGGTCTCCAAAGGTGGAACCATAGACTCAACTCTCACCTAACCTTGATCAACTCAACTTCACCCCCTAGCCTTGCCAATATCTATAAAAGCAAGACATAAATCACTCATTAATCATCTACAAATCTGAGAATAACATCAAACCTCTTAAAAATTAGAGCTAGAAAGGTAAATTTAGAGTTAACTAGGCTTAATTTCATTTTGGAATTGAACTATTTAGATTTGTTTATCATTCATTCTCATTTTAGGACTATCACTAATGGAAGCTTGTTGAGAGCTTTGCATTAGCATCCCTAAATAGAGATCCATAAAGTGCTTAATTGGTCTTTATTTGTTAGAATAGCTTATTCTTTATGGTAATTTAGTTATTTTATTCACTTATTTGCAATACTAACCCTATGAAGGTACTTTTTCTAGTACACAAATATTATGTACAGTCCACTTTTTAAATTTGACGAACTAGAAGTGGAAAGTTAATTAAGTGTTTGGAATAGGTTTAGTCTTTGAACGGTATGAATTGAAAACTATACTTATGATCACTTTTTCATTCTGCCAAAGTACAAAGAAGTTTTTTGTGATTTTTGAGTTCTCACCTTCACTTTGCCAACCAATATATATTTTTTTGAAATATTTGTGCGACTAGAGGCATTAGAGAGGGAGCTTTCATAAATTGCACACGCTATTTTAGATGCAGAATGCCCTTCTAAAATATTGCTAGCAATACTTGCCTCTGACATATAGAATACTGTCAAAGGGGAGATGTTGAGGTCATTGATGGATTTGATTTTCTGCCAAACCAAAAACTTGGGCGTCTGGAGCGGGATACTATGAATGTTAATGATGTATCCATCTATATTGTCTAAAGAAACTATAGTCTCAGAAACTGCAGTGTGAAGATGATCTCATCTGATCTTTTTCTAGAAACGCAAAGCAGAACAAATCACCAAGTTCAATTTGTGGGAATGAGATCTGATGCGCTTGAAATAGAGCGAATGCATCTTGTTAAGAGGTCAGGAAAATACATTCCTCCCGACAGTGAGAGAGACGGGTCGGGAAACACCATGTGCTGACAGTGTAAGACAAAGACGGTGGGATGTGCCCCCAATGAAGAAGCCTATATTGCCTAATTAATATGTTGAGTGCTAAAAATAGTGGACAATAGTGTGGCACAGATTAAAATGTTGGTAAGTTTATAACTTGAAAATTCAATGAGCAAGATGATTTCAATTGTCTTGCACGATTGAGAAATAATCTCATCCATTGATTGCCAAAAGGAGGTCGTTCATATCATATATGAAACACCTTGAGCATAAATATAGAAGTTTTTCATTAATAATTAATTGAAAGGTCAACATTTCTAGGTCATGGTGTTGGAGGAAAGGATAAAATATTTAGGTTTTCAGTACATGATTAATTAGAAGTCTACATCTCTAAGTCATTTTGTAGAACAAAATAATAAAATCTGTAAGTTTTTCAATAATAATGTCTCTAGCTCATGGTGTGGGAGGAAAGGATAAAATATCTAAGTTTTTTAGTAATAATTAATTGAAGGTCTACATCTCTAGGTCATGATGTAGGAGGAAATAGTAAAATATGTAAGTTTTGAATAATAATGTCTACATCTTTAGGTCATGGTGTGGGAGGAGAGGATAAAATATGTAAGATTTTCAATAATAATTAATTGAATGTCTACATCTCTAGGTCATGATATAGGAGGAAAGAAGAAAATATGTAAGATTTTCAATAATAATTAATTGAATGTCTACATCTCGTGGGAGGAAAGAATAGGAGGGAAGGATAAAATATGTAAGTTATTCAATAATAACTAATTGAATGTCTATTGCCAATCCAACTTACCTATCATATTAATGGATAAAATATATATTAATTAATTTACATTACTTATCTAATAAATGGATAATCAAATGTCTATTCTCATAAGAAAATAAAAAAATATAATTTTTTTTAAAATTTGTATTTGAGAAAGAGTCTACTAGTTGTTCATCCTAACTTGCATATTTTAAGTTTTCAAATTGTATATAATTTTACAATTTTTTTGGTTTCATTGGTATGCACGATAAAAGAGTTTAGAACTATTGATTTTTATATTAAAAAAGCAACAAAATCCATGGTGTAGACCCTATTACAACCAACCCTAAATGCTAATAGTAAGAGAAAATCAGGAGCATGTTAACATAATATTAACAACATACTAGGAATATCAAAAGCCATCCAAACTATAGCAACTTGAACTAAACATATTATCTATACTAACATATCTTTTAATTGTGTTGCTATGAAAACTAACATAACTAAAAATATTCCTACTATGCCATAATAGGGTCACCCTTGGATAAATAGTGGCTTTCATGGCACGATCAACCTTTTCTTTCTCCCTTAAGGAGGAGCTTCACATTAGGAGAAAGAACCCCTAGATCTCTCCAACATCTTAGACTAGTAATCCATATGCTGAGAGCCCCTAAAGCATCATCTACAACATTTACTTCTATGTAGGCATGACAAATAGAAAAATAATCAAGGAAAAGAAAAAGTCTTTTCATATCATCCATCACTCCAATAAAGGACCAAGTAATTTTATCGTGATCTTGAGAGACATCTATAACCAATTTTGAATCCCCCTTGATAATAAGATCCTTAACACCAATAGACAAAGCAAATTAGCCTCAAAATAGGGCCATGTATTAAGCCTGGTTAATAGTCAATCCCTCCATGTGACCAGAGTAGGTTGCCATCTACCCATCATCTTATATCCTTCTTAGTCAATCTTCTTGACGAGTCAATTACAAATTGGCCCACACATATCCATCTCCTTCTCCCTCTATATGTCTATATCTCTTATCTTCTATCTCTATCTCTATCTCCCTATCTTAATCTATATCTCTCCCTCTACCTATATATATCTCTCTATTTGTCTTCATCTTCCTCTCATGCTCTATCTTCATCTCTACCTCTCTCTACCTCTCCCCCTATCTCTAGACATGTCTTACTCTCTTTATCCATTCATATTTCTCCCTCTTCCTCCCCTTTTCCTAGACCTCTACTTGTATATCTCTTTGCCTCTACATCTCCCTCTCTATATATTTTTGTCTCTTTTATCTTTATCTATCCTATTCTCCTCTCACTTTCTTTATATTTGCTTCAAAGGTTTTCTTTAATTTCTGTGTTTCCCTATAAATGACTCTATAGTTAATTTAAAGGTATCATTTTTTCATTAGGAACATTTTTGCAGGGTAAGGTTTATGGAGGTAGCCTGGCTGAGGAGGATGATGATCGGGAACTCTTCAATTTCCTCAATGAAGAATCCAGATACTTTGTTGTCCAAGCGGTTGGGGAAAGGAAATTGATGCTCCCTCTTATGTTTTTCCATCCTGACATTTCTGCTAGCCTTAGGGACTGTTATGACCCTTTGGGTTTTAATCCTTTTGCTAAGATTGTTATGGCTAACTCTGGTTTTTGCCCTACATGGCTCGATATGTTGTTTAAACTTAATTTTCTTTCTAAGTACATCTTTATGATGGTTACTTATTTGGACTTTTATTTTGATGATAAGTGGTGGCACTTTTCTTTCCTTAAGCTGGTTTTTGATAAAGGAAGGTCTGTTGTTATGAAGTGCAATGTCTCTCTATGCTTTAGATGTCGTTAATGTGTTGTTAATGTGTTTCTAGTGTGTTGCTATTGTACCACGGGCCAACACCCTCTTGTTGTTGTTTTCATCAAAAACATTATTGCATAAACAACATCTATTTTTAAATGGTGTTTTAATTGACCTTATGTACTACATAAATGTATGCAAATAAACATCAACAATTTTTCATAATTGACCTTCCACACCTCTTCGGCATATCGACTATACAAGCCGGCTATGCAGCCAACATATTCACCCACACAATCCTTATGCATGGAATTGACATACCATTCATATGTACCTACGTGTCTCATCACTATCAGTACTTTACTATTCATAGTGCTTGTTAATTATGACAAAACATTTGTTAGGTTATATAACTTTGTTGAATATTTAATTTATCTAAATTTATGTAAATTAGTTTATGTAAATAAAATGTAAATAAAATTAAGTGGAAAAATATATATGTGGGCGCGTATCTTACCAAGGGGGACACTTAGTTTTTTTTTCAAACTTTTTCAAACTTGCCTTATGTATTTTACGTTTTAGTTTACGATTTATCCAATACCATTTATGTGTAGGAATAACTTATGTTATTTTTTAATATATTGTAAAAATAGTAGTTTAGATATAATAGTTTATTAATAAAAAATATAATAATTTTTAACTAAAAATAATTTTCATTTAAATAAATATATTTTTATTAATCTGCCTACCTAGATTACTGTTTTTTCATTAGTTTTTTTAACTATTAGTTTGGATAGAAAGCTAGAATGATATATGAGAGGCTTTGGTGCTTCAAATAAGTTTTAGTATTATTTTTTAAATGATTATTTAATTATAGATGAATTTTTAAATAAAAATATATGTAAGGAGATTGTATTTAAAAATATTTAATTATGAATGATATAGAGTAATAGAGTGAATAAGAGAGTTATGAGATATAAACAAAGAGGGTGGGGAAGAGATAATATAGAACTCTAAACTCTAATTCTACCAATAAAACTTACCATGATGTAAACTCTAATTGTAATGATAAATCTTAAATCATAAACCATAATCATAAATCTTAGCATTAAAATTTATCACAAACATTAAATTGTAATCCTAACCATAGTGATAATCCTAAAGAAGAGCATAACACACATTATAAAGACAACCCTAACTCTAATAGTGACATAAAACTAAACATTATCCTAACCCTAATTAAAACTCTAAGTTTAGCCCTAATTAAAATGGCAACCTATATATAATATTAATCATGATATAACCCCTTACCCTTATCATAATTGTAACCCTAAAACCCAAACCCTACATGATATTATCCTTAACTCAAATATTATATTTTTTTTAATTATAAGAATGGTGAAAGTTCTCAAGAAAAATAGATTGGTAATTCTTTTAGATTTTGAGTGAATATATTTAAATAGTATTAATTTTTATATTTCAAAATAATTTTAAATTTTTTAATTATACAGAAACAAGATTTTTTTTACTATTTTGATGAATAGTAATGCTTTATGTTTATATTTTAATTTTTTAAATTAATTTTCTACATCAATTAACTTACATTATTTAAAAATTATTTTTAATGTACTATAATTTTAAATTAAAATATATGGAATTAAATTAATATTTTATACAAAATTATAATTATAAAATGATTAGAAAAATCAATTTAAATATCTAATTTAATAATAATATAAAAATATATGATTCACTAAAATAGAAAATTACTTTTGATTGCAATAATAAGCACCCTTAAATTAATTTTGATTAAAAATATTATTTTATTTTCAATATATAACAAAATTTTAATATTTTTCTATCAATCTCTTAAATAAAATAATTTAATTCTATTTGCAATGCATAAAAGTAAATATTCACTAAATTTGACATGGTTATAAGCACTCGTACGGAGTACAATACTGACAATGACGAGACATGCCTAGTAAGTATAGACACCAATAGAATGCCATACATAAAACTTTTATGAGGAATCTGTCAGCTACACAGCCGGCTCCCACGGCAACGTCTAAACCTGCAACTAAAACGTAATGGGATGGTGCCATACCATCCCCACCATACATGCCTCCTCGTCCATCAACTAAAACGTCAAATCAAATCAGTACTGTTGTAAGCAGTGACGAGCCATCCTGCAGTGAAGAGGCGTCCGCCGACAATCAATCAAATCAACAAAGCAGATGATGGACGAGCTGGTTACCAACTGGAAACAAATACCTGCTTACCTGCTTCCGTTTAATGCTCCACGGTGATAGTGACAGCTATTGTTAAATACCTAGCGCCTGAGATATAAAATATTTTATGCACGATCAAAAATCAAAATCAGTATAACCATTGGCAGTCAAAATGCATCTCTAAATATAGGTTTATTGTTTTCTTTATATTTTTTATTTTATGCGACATAGTGTTCTATATAGTTGAATAAAACGTAAGTAAGAACAATCAGAATCAATATGTTCGATAATAAAAACAGTTAATTTAAATTAGATTCCTAAAGAGTTGATTTTTTTAAATTGTATGTAATGTTTTTAATTGAATATGATCAAAATATATATTGTTAAAAAATATTTATTTTTTAATTAAGATAAATTAAATTGAAAAAGTATAATATATAAATATTTGTACACTATTTTTTTTTTAAATAGTTAATATTGTTTAAAGAATTATCTAACATAAATTAACTTTAAAATTTTAATAATCAATTTTTATTTCAATTTTTTGACAATTTTTTTGTCATGTTAGGAATTTCAAAACTTTCACTCTTATCAAAAGGGAATCATTATTTATAATAAGGTTGGCTTGGCTTTTGCTTATTCCAAATTTCTACTTTTTCTTTCCTTGACATATACTAATATAATTATCATTTAGACACATTCAATCTTACGATAATAAACATTTTATATTTTGAGGAAATTTGTTTGATTGAGCTTGAAAACTACATATAAGTAGTCTAATAATATTTCTCAATTCAATTAGTAAATTTAGCTTTTAACATTATAAAAATGAAAGGTTTGTCTTCTATAAAAATTTCCATCCTTTAAATGATTAACCTTGGGAAGCAAAGGAATGTAGTTTTTATGTTGGGGTTACAAAAGTTTAGTCAAACTATGGATTAAATGGCTTTGGTCATTCAAATTTTTTACACTTAGGCTTTTAATCCTAATTAATCATCTATACACGTTTGACAATTGTCTACACAAGTTGTCATCCTTTAGGAGTCTACTAGAGATGTGTCAATTTCATTTTGACATATCATCCTAGTCTCTTGGGCAGTTTTTCCACCACTCCAATACATCCCTCCTTTCATGGTTGGACTTGGTTGCACTTACCCCATGTCCCCATGTGGCTACTTAAGTCTATTTTGTGCTTAGGAGTAGATTTAGGATTTCAGATCCAATAGACAAAAAATGGAATACATACATGATTCAATAATAAATTCCAATTTTCTTCTCTAAATCTGAGTAGTGGATAATTTTCCCTCTAGATCAGTTCTTTGTGGTTTTCATTTCAAGAAAATGAATTTTTGTCTTAAATATTTTTATGCAAGAGTTAATTATTATCATGATAGTTTGAATAAACACGGTTCATTTGAGATTTTCTTATCCTTATGATTCTTGTGTAGTTAGACTTTTCTAGTAAATTGTATAATCAATTAGACTTATTATTATAGAAAACTATAGTTTAATAATATTGAAGATTAGATTAGCGGATAGATTCATCCAAGTGGTGAATTTAAAAATTGTCCCACAAAGTTATACATAGGGTCTCAAAAGGGGTGAATTTGCAGCCCAAGCGAGGAGAAGGCATTGGTATAACATAAAACTCATTCAAGTATAAATTAGATTTTAGTAGGAGATAGTAGACAATAGATAGAAACAAAAGCAAGTTAGATAGAAAGCTAGTTGTAAGACTTATTCAGGAATATAAATGTGTATCATGCATGTTGTAATACTTTATTTTTATCTAGTTGATTAATTAGGTCATGTGGATACTTACCTAGTTGCAATATGAATGTGTATCATGCTTGTTGCAATACTTAATTAGGATGCTTTATTTTTATAGTTGATTACATTAGGACACAGGACATGTGTTTTAAAATTCTAGTGAAATTATTATTGTTTACTACTTGACCATGTCTTAAAAGGGGATGCTTTATAGCTAATCTAGATGTCTTAAACATAATACAACTTAGATCATCAAACATAGATCTCAAGTATATAGCATGTCAAACATCATTTATAGAGTAAACTTACATATAGCTTAGATCATCAAACATATAACTTGGATCATCAAAAATGTATATATTAAACACATAGATTGAAAGTATGTAAACATCACACATATATAGAGTAAAAGTATATAACATGTGAAACATCAATCATAGATCAAGTATGTTTAAAACACAGAGATAAATGGTTCAATGTTCATATAGAAATTACATAAAGTGTTAATTTAGAAATAAAATATTATTAAAAATTTGTAATTAAAATTTAAAATTAATATCTTTTATGTTTAATTTTTTCACTTCAAGAAATAAGGTATTCTCAAGTAGGTGGCTCAATAGAGTATTTATAAGTAAAACAATTATTCAAACTATGAAACAAAAAACCATAGTAGGATGGAAACAATATTACACTTTTAATTTTTAAAGTAGCACTAAACTATATGCCTTCTTCAAATAATTTAAAATCAAGAACATCCATAATTGAATTTTTTTCATGGCTGCATGTTATACATAGATTTTCTATATAAATGATGAATCTATTGTGAATTTTCAAGCTACTCCATCCAAGCTCTAATTGTCAAAATGGAAGGCAATTAAACTTACACATTGAAAGAGTCTCTTTCCTCCACAATCATCATTGTAGCATTAGGTATATAATAAACTATCAAAACATTAGAAATATAGTAAACTACACTATTTTTTGTAACAATGTTGATCATAATTCTCCATACTAATGTCAACAAAACCTGCACATAACATACTTTAGTTATAAAATAAATCTATAAATTTAAGTTTCAAAATTGTAAGAAAACCAATTTAATAATTTTTTACCTTCACTAGTTTGCATTGCATCTATTGTTCTCGGTGCCTGGTTAAGATCAATAGAAAATGGTAGCCTATGTTGTCCTTTATTCTTCTCATCATCTAAACTTGCAATGACATGTATATTTAATTAGTCAACATAGATAAATCTTAAACTACCTAAAATGTAATGTAAGTAATGTAAGTAATATTGACATTCTTAATTACCTGAAATCCTTTGTTGAAATGTTTGATTGGGAGTAACACCAATAGTTGATGATGGTTGAGTTTCACAAATTGTACATGCTAATTGTTTGATTAAGTATAGAAAAGAGGTTAGAATTTTTTTTTAAATGGCAATATTACAATTAATGAATTAATATATTTAATAATTAAAAAATCACCATCTATAGTTTGTGTTTCTTCTATTATTGATTGGTTCAAATCAACAGAGAAGGGCAATCGACGCCTTCGTGTATTCTCTCGATCCTCCAAAGCTACAATCAAATATTTTTACATATGAAATAAGAGGAATATTTATTGTTATGAAAAATAATAAAATAAATTAGAATAAATATACTAACCATGTTGTTCCATGATAGTAGTCGTTTCTTCTTGTATGGCTATGCTTGAACGATTTAAGACCCTCTTTTTTTTCTTTTTTCTATGAGTTATAGAAGGGAACTGAAATTCTTCCTGCTCTGATACTCTTTCATTTGATTCTTGATGAATGTCACATCTTTGACGAACATGCCTTTTGCATATTTTGCTTGGACTAACCATGGTGATATCCATCTCATGGGCATATTCTCAATACCAGGAATTGATGTAAACTTTGAAGAGGAAGAAATAGATGCATGGAAATCTTTTTTAAATCTCTTAACACATTCAGTAAAAATGAGTTTTACATCTTCTGTGGTTGGTAGATTATGGCGTAATGAGTCAAAATAACCAAGAGCACTTTGATAGTCATCAATGGAAGGACTTGATGAATTCCAACCATCTATAATAAACAAATAACAATTAAGTCAAACAATATGGAAAAATCAATATTTTTGTTGAAAATTGATGGCATTGAAATTTACCAGTTCTCTAGTCTTGACCACTTCCAACCCCAATCAAATCTTGATCTTCTAATGGATTACAAACATCTGTAGTTTGAATAACAATTTATTAAGTTTAAGAACCATAAAAATCAATAAAAAAAATTTATTATGAAAGATAAATAAACATTACCAATGATATTATTCTCATGACTAGAGCTCCCTACAATATCTTTATCACCATCAACCAATGGAGTAACACCATCTATAATTCAATGACTTTTTATTAGTTTAGAAAAAAAATAATCTTTGAAAATATAGATATAATACTCAAATGTTAGAAGAAACTTACCGACAACTTGATCTTGTTCATTTGTTTGGTTTCTCTTTAAAATATCTAAAATCTTCAACACATGCTTGCATGTGTTTCCTCTTTGTGCCCATTGACAATCACACACATGCAAATCTGATCCAAATTTTTGAACAATGTACCACTTCATAGGAATAGATTGGATTCTTATTTTTTATGTATTGGGGAGATCATTAGGATAACAGTCTGAATCTGGTATTGTTTTTGACCTCTCTAGTGCAGTTCTATAGTATCTTTCTTTTTTAAAGTTAGTGAGAAACCCTGATAATTGTAAATATCTTTTGTTTCTATAAAATGGCTCTATCCTATGAAGAAGCATATGGATAAGCCAATCCATTCTCTTCGTACATTTCTTGGCACAATCACTTAAATAATGACTCTTGATATGACTCTATAGATGCATTAGTTTCTTGATTGGCATGAGGGAAATTTCAAAGATTTTTTGCCCACATTGCTATACAAACAATCATAAAATAATATTGTATACTAACAATGACACTAAATATGTAAAGGAAGGTATATATTTAAATAAGGACGCTTCTTGGTTAGAGGCTATGTAATATGAATGAAGACTTCGGATAAATGGGCTAGATGTAATCTAGTTGAGTTTCCCAATGGAAGTAAATCTAGTGGATGTAATAGGTACTTAGAAGGAATTCAAAATAGATGGTAACTTAGAGTGAATGCGAAATACTTAGTTGATATTTTAAATTAGACGAGTTCTATAAGTTTTAAGTATATTATATTAATGGTAAATATGAATGTGAAAGCTTCCTAACATTGGTACAAAATTTGATCTTGCAAAAATTCTTATTCAAGGACTACTTATGGAAAATTTCTTTCTAGATTTTAGACTGTTTAAATAGACCTCCTAAGCCTCCTAACTCAATTTTTGTTGAAGTTTGAGACTTTTTTGACCTTGTTAAAGTGTATTGTGAAGCCCAAAACTCTATTGCTTCTATGAAAATATAGCTTTAAAAAAATATCCTTTCCAATTTTATTTTATAATTTTCTAAAATATTGAATTCTAATTTTTTTTATTCTAGATTGTATTTTTGTCCATTCTTGACACAAAATAATAAAAATACTATATTAGTGTAAAATATAGATAATATAAAATTGGTGCTTAGATTAGAGCAGGTAAATCTTACACCAAAAGATCCCAAATAATAGTATTTAGATTTTACAAAAACCCACTTTTATCTTTATAAAAAACTAAATATTATATAAATATATTAATAAACACAAAATTATAAATAAAACTTATCTAATTACAAATTTCACTAAAATCAATATAAAAGGGAACAAATTATTTCACATCCATAACAGTTAATAAACGAAAAGAAAGTCCCTAATTTAAATTCTGTCATAAATTACTCCTATTAGACTATATAAATTATTGATCCAAATATTCTATCCATTCAAAACAAAAGAACTTTGTAATCTTTTAGATGACAACGACGCTGATTTATGTGATGAGTAGATTTATCATGTCTGCAATTTGATGGTCTATGCAGGTGTAAAGTTCTAGCTAATAATGGCATTGCATGGCACAGGTGGTAGTAGCTTTATCAAGTCTACAATTTGATGGTCTATATGGTAGTTTTTTCACTTTTGGAGTGTTTACGACAGCTTTAAAATTTATTAGATATTTATAAAATTGTATATATGAAACCTATATAATAAGTTGGTAAAAATTATTATAAGTAAATACATAATAATATTATAATTTTATAACCGTGAAACAAGATATTAATTTGCTCTGCTATTTTGGGCGAAGTTTCCAGGGTATAGGCAGTGTTTTCTTCATCAATTTGGCAGCAAGTTCCATCACTTTGGCAGCAATTTGGCATTGAAGTGGCAGTGATTTTTGTTTTAGTCATTGAAAGGCCTCTTTTCCATGCCCTAGACTCAGAAATTCTAATTTTTAGAGGGCAAAATATCACCATTTTATTCCAGATCCGAAAATAAGGGGGAAGGCTGCGATTTTTTTTTGAGAAGTACATCAAGACCTCAATTTGTGGGAGCATTTCCAGATTTTCTTTGCAAGATAGGAGGGAGATCTTGATTATTTGGGCATCTATTTTCAAAATTTTGCAAGTTTAGAGGAAAAGAGATCTCAGTTTCAACACCCTTTTCCAGAATTTCCTCAAGCAATAGTTCAGATTTGAAGCATGAAATTCTGATCTTTCAAAAGGTGAGGGTTGGCATTCACTTTCTCAAGCTTCCGTTTCCAGATTTACAAGCATTGAGGCTTTAATTTTCGAAGTTGGTGAAAGAAGTTCAGATTTGAAGGGCATCACATTCAGATTTTATCATTTTGCAAGGCATCCACACTCAAAAATTTTCATTTGGCAAGGTGATCAAGTTCAGATTTTGTGATTAGATTCAGATTTTCATCAAGATAGAGGCATCAAATTTGAGGATAAAAGGCAGATTTATCAAAGCATAAGAGACTTTTGGTAGCGATTTTTCCTTCAAATTTTGGCAATCCCAGTCATTCTTTGGGCAGCGATCTCAGTGTTGGAGTGGTGTCTTTGCTTTGGGTAGCAGGCCTGAGCGTAGAAGGTGCATTTAGAGGTGTTCGAAGGGGCCCTAAAATTAGTATTTTGGAAAGGATTAAGAGAAGAGATTTGTTGAGCATATTATGAAAGAACAACGATAATGCGAACTTACCATCAGCAAAGGAAAATTGCTCTCCACAACAGGCAGATAAACCTAGGTCTTTTTCATTCCAAACTGAGCCAGTCGAAGAATGGAGATAGGCATTACAATGAAAAAACTAGGGCAGAAATCTCCATAAAAAAGGATAAGGATCAAGGAAAGAAACAGGAATTTTCAAGTTACTATCATAATTGTTGGCTCTATGGCCACAAAAGAAAAGACTGCCGAAAAGAAGAGCAAACACATCTATCCTATGAACACTTGGACGAATTTATAGCAAAACAAAAAGAAAAAGCGGAGCAAAATGTTGATGCAGATTTGCTCGCCATTTTCACTCATGCAAAGCCCTCATGCAGCGACCCTGCCCAGACCAAATCCTCTAATAAATCTCCTAATAATCCTCCACTATCTAGGAAGATGGAGGAAGGATCACGGAAAGAAGAGCATAAGGTTTCGACTAGGGTTTCAAATTTGGGCACAGAACCAAAGGAAAATCACATTATCCCTTCATGAAGCAGGGAATCAAGGCAGAAGGTATTTTCAGTCCAATCTTTGGATAGGCAGCTAAGAATTTTTGCAAAGACCAGGTATGCTAAACCGGTCTTAGGCTACGGGATCGCTAAGGTAGATAATACTGGGCAGTTGTTACAATGCAGAACCGATGATCCCCTATCTGCTAAGGGGGAAGGTAGGACCTTATCTGCCCAAGTGCCTCCTGTGAGCACATTTAAGCAAGATCATACATGGCAAACGGTTAAAGGTAAGAATAAGGTATTAAGGCCCTGGCCAGTTCATAGCACTTTTAGTTTATCTTTGAAAAACTCTTTTGAATTGCTTAGTAAGGAAGGAAATAGCAGGTATATATACTCACCCCCACACAAAAGGAATGGGGTTTTGGGGGATAAGGACTATAGGGCCCGATAGCACAAGATGGAGGTGAATCACTCCAAAGCTATAAAGCCCTACCCCTATCGCTCCAAAACCCCACCCTTTTGTGGGGCGAAATCTAAACAAATAGGCAGAGATTGCTACACCGGTGACTTAATGATTAGCAATACAAAATACTGCCCTCCTCACCTTAGAAAGATGGAAAGGAAATCATCATTTTTAGATAGCAATAACAGGATAAATAATGATTGTAACAATGATTTATTTCATAAAGCTTTAAAGTCTACAGCTTATTCGCCTCCACATAGAAGAAGTACTCAACAGAAAATAGGTAAGATCAATCATGTTCGGTACTTTGAAACTATCTTTTTGGATAATAATACCATTTTGCAGCAATAGAAGCACCTAGCAGAAACGGGTGTGATCTGTATCTGGAATGGCTCGGGAGTACATGTTAATGATTTGATGGCAGAACTATCACTACAATTACCGAAGGAGGTAAGTATATCACACCTTTTGGATTATTTCATGTATATAGATTGCAAAAAAAAGGAACTGAAGAATAGCATTATGGAAAAGAAGGATATTAAATTTAGAAACATTCATTTTTCTCTATTTGACTGGAAGCCTTTGTTTAATCCAATGCACCTAAAGAATTTTAGAGTAGAAAAGGTAGTCTCTCTAAAAAATCTACCTTTGGAATTATCCAGTAAGGGAAACATAAGTACAATAGGCAATAAAATCAGAAAGTTCATCAGGATTTTTGACTCAACACTTAATCAAGTTGACAAAATAATCATTGTGGAAATGGACTTCCATCAAAAATACATCTCACCCATACAATTAAATTTTGGCTCTAACTCTGTTATAATCAATCCCACAATCTTAGAAAATTTTATCAAAGTTAAAGCTAATTCCCAGAAATCACTCAAAAACATAAACCTCTTAACCCAACTTACTAAAGAAATGGAGGTTGAGTTTTGCAAGGATAAAGGTGGATTTTCTATTATCCCTATAAGGAATCATGGATTAGATAGGCCCTTCCCATTAGCACTATCTGACACATGTATAAACAGCTCGGTATCCACTAATTCTCATAATAATAAGGAGAATTCTACCTTTTTTATCTCTAAAATAGGTTTGGATAAGGACAAAAATTTTACTGATATCTATAAAGATAAAGGTAATTCTGAAAGCATAGTCCAAGTACTTGAAAGTACCCCTGCCCCCTCTCTGCCACCCAGCAATGCATTCAGCCTGTCACAGAAAGTTGTATTTCCAGCAGTATCTAATGAAAACCTAGATAATCCTCAAACAGATGATGCTTCATCCCCAATAACTAATAAGACATCAAGCATTATTAGGTATGAATCCAATACTAAGGGAATTGAACTAGAATGCATAGAGCTAGAAGATAATAATAAAATATGTATACAACATGAAAGTAATAGGACTGATTTACAAACAAAACAGTCTATAAAACATGAATGTGCTAATATAGTAAAACTAGTGGATCAGGTTAATAAAATTGAACAGGAGGTAAATCAAATAATTAATTACTTAGGAGAATCATTAACGGATGAAGTAATGGACCTATTTTTGGAGGAGACTTGTGATTTTGATGAATTAAAACTTCAAAAGGAAATCCTAATAAAACAAATTCAAGAATGTATCATAGAAGAAAATAAGGATGAGGACAATAGTCTAAACCTACCTTCCTCGCCCCTAGTAAAGGAAGTATATGAAAATAACCCTCTGGGTAATCCAGAACTATATTCGAACCAATCAGATAAAAAAACCAAAGGAAAAATTATAGATAGGCATAATGTAAGAAAGAATGATATAATTACAAAGCATAAGGAAAATATAATAAAAAATGATCCAATCATCGATGAGGGGAAGGAACAAGCTGTTTCAATCCCTCTAGAAATAGAATCTTTAAATCTGGATTTATCAGGGAAAGCTGAAGATGTAATGGAAATTTTTGGTGAGGAAATTATAGATAGAATTGAACCCTTAGCTCATACTATTAGTGAGCAAATAAGCCCGGATAATTGGGCCAATTCGTTAATAGAGTCTTTTGGTAATTCACCACTGGTTAAAGAAGCAATTGAAGGTCTCTTCGAAATAACTAATGAAAATAGAGAATTGGGCATAGCCTTGACTAGAGGTAGTCTAAGCACACTTAATATCAATAAACTCAAAAAGAAAAGAGGTAGGAAATCAGCTGTAGAACTGAGATCTCTAGATGGCAATGCAGGCAACCAAAAAAAGATAGCTGATATTCTGAACATAGGGAAGGGGAAGTTCCTTCCCCAGGCACAATGAAAGTCACTACTTGGAACGTTAGGGGTCTCAATGCCCCTAACAAACAAAGATTAATCAAAAGATACTTAAAATTTTTTGATTTCGAGATCATTTTATTACAGGAAACTAAGCTAAACAAAGAGGATAGCTGTAAATTTAATAAAAGATTAGGTATTTGGAAATCAGAATATGCCTGGGCAGCAGGCCACTCAGGTGGACTGGCAGTCCTATGGGACCCTCGTAAAGTGATGGCTTTACCCTCTCTTACTAAAGATAACTAGATGGTACTAACAATTAAGAGCCTAAAATCAGATTTAAAATTTAACCTGATCAATGTATATGGGCCAATTCCAAATGAAGAAAAAAGAAGAGTGTGGCAGGAGATACAAAACTTTTTATCAGATAATCAAGAACACCCCTTTGTCATTGGAGGGGATTTTAATGCTATTATAAATCTAGAAGAAAAGTATGGGGGTTCTCAATACATATCGCAAGCCCATAAAGATTTTAGTAAGTGGGCTGCGGATAATCATCTAATAAGCATCAATACAATTAATGGAGTTTATACATGGAATAACAGAAGAGCCAGTTTCAGCTACATAGCTGAAAAGCTAGATAGATTCTTTATTAGAACAAACCTCGATAACTTTAATCAGATAGTCAGTGCAGAGATCCTCCCAGAAACAGGATCGGATCACTTCCCTGTCAGACTTACCATTACAGAGAATTCCAAACCATCGAGAAATTCGTTTAAGTTTGAATTTATGTGGTTCCAAAACCCTGAATTCATAAACCTCTTAGAGGACTGATGGAAACAAATCTCGGTTAAAGGGTCGAAAATGTTCTGCTTAACAGCAAAGTTAAAAATCATTAAAAATAAAGTGTTAGATTGGAACAAGAACAATTTTAAAAATATATTCGAAGAAAAAACTCAGTTAGAACAAGAAATAACTGACTTAAACAATATAGTAATAGAACAAGGTATGAATGATCTTAGTTACTACAAGGAAAAAGAGCTGATGACTAAATAAAATGATATCCTCCTCAAAGAAGAAATTTTCTGGAAACAGAAATCCAGGGAGTCATGGCTTAAGGAGGGCGATAGTAACACTAAATTCTTTCATAATACAACTAACTATAAAAGGAGTATTAACAGAATAGCCAAAATAAAGACTACCGAGGGACTTATCACTGAAGATCCGGTTCAAATCTCAAATGTTCTTACAAATTTTTATAAAACCCTTCTCAATAACATAGAGACAATAGACATTAATGCCCAAAATGAAATGCTTAAAGCCATTCTTAAGTTGATTACTGAGTTGGACAACAAAATATTGAACAATAAGCTATCTCTAGAGGAGGTTAAAGCTGCTGTGTTTCAACTCCATCCGGATAAAACCCCAAGACTAGATGGTTTCCAAGCCGGCTTCTTCCAAAAATGTTGGCATTTTGTCGAAGTAGAGGTTTGGCAAGCAGTGGAAGCAACTAGAAATTTGAGTTCTTTACTAAGTGAAATTAACAACACCTTTTTTACCTTAATTTTGAAAAAGAATGAAAGTACGGATCCAGGGGATTTTAGACCTATCTCCCTATGTAACACCATATATAAGATTCTTTCCAAATGCTTAGCAAACAGACTAAAAAATTTTCTTCCTACTATTATTTCGGAAGAACAGACGGGATTTGTCGCAAACAGATCTATTTTGGATGAAATTATTATAGCGCAAGAAATAGTTCATACTGCCCAATTAACAAAGGAACCTAGTATGCTAATGAAAGTTGATATTCAAAAAGCATATGATAAAGTAGACTGGAGATTCCTGTGTAGATGCTTGGAAGCCTTTGGCTTCTCTAAACAATGGGTTAACCTTATCTTTAACTGCATCTCGACTCCCAAAATTTCAATTCTTATCAATGGCTCCTCGGAAGGATTTTTTAGTATCTCCGGGGGCATCAGGCAAGGGGATCCGCTTTCCCCTTTTCTCTACGTCATTATGGCGGAAGCATTAGGTAGAACAATTACAAAGAAACAAGAGGAAGGGAGAATCCTGGGTTTGAAGGCTTCGAAAAACATACCTAATATCACTCACCAACAGTTTGCAGATGACACGATTCTACCAGGATATGCTAACAAACAAGAAGCAAGAGCCTTCAAAGAAGTTCTAAACCTCTACGTGAAAGCTTCAGGGCAATGTGTTAATCCTACCAAATCGGAAATTTTTTTTATTAATACGTGCCCGAAAATTGAAAAGGAAATTTGTAGCATGATGGGGTACAAAATTGGCAAATTCTCATGCAAATACTTAGGAATAGACCTCGATAAAGGTCTCCTATCATCCAAACTTTGGCAACAAGTCATAACCAAAGTTCAAAATAAGAAAAGCTCTTGGAAAGGTAAATGGTTAACTAAAGCGGGTAGGTCGACAATGATCAATTTTGTCCTTTCTGCCATACCCACGTATCATTTGTCTATCCTACCCCTCCCGATTAACGTTAAAAAGGAATTAGATAAAATGTTTCAAGAATTTTATTGGCAGGGTCCATCTGAAGACAAAAAACTTGCCCTGATTAAATGGGACACCCTATGCAAACCAATAGCAAAAGGGGGTCTAGGCATCAAAACCCTACTATGGCAAAATCAAGCGCTCGGGGCTAAACTTATATGGAGAATGTACAAAGAATCAAGCAGTAAATGGGCTTCCATATTATTACACAAGTACATCCCTGACTCAGATCCCATCAATATCTTCAGGTCACACTCACATGTGAAAGGATCATGGATATGGAATTTTATTAAGGATTGCAAAGGGATTATTAGTAAATATCTCTCTTGGGATGTAGGTGCAGGTGATCAAGCTTTATTCTGGGATGATTCGTGGGTAGGCCTGACTCCCCTCAACAAACTGGGTTTCTCCAAGGAATTCATGGAAGAATGCAAGAGAGGCATAGGTTTACATCTTAAGGATTACCTATGTAAGAAGGAAGCTACTAATTGGAGTGATCTGACAGAAATAAATGATGTATGGCATGAAAAGCAAATCCTTTTGGCATTATTGAAAGATAGAGAGATAACACTTAAAAATAGACCGAATACCTTAATATGGGCAGGATCAAATAATGGTAACTACTCTGTCAAGGAGGGTTACAATTCAATTATTAGGGATCAAAATATGGATAATATAGACATTCTTTTAAATCTGTGCTAGAATAAAGCCTGCCTCCCTAAAGTGGGCATGTTTCTCTGGGTGGCTCTACAAAATAGAATTCTTACAGCAGACAGGCTCAAGAGATTGGGATTCGAAGGGCCATCAAGATGCCCTTTATGTGAAAACCAATCCGAGGATGTCAACCATCTCCTTCTTAATTGTCCTTTCTCACAAAAATGTTGGAATTGGTTACATCAAAGTTTAGGATGGAAATCTATTCAGCACTATGATCTAATCAGCAACCTTAAAGCTTGGCCTTCTCCTTATAAAGATAACTTATTTAAAGATATATGGATAATAGCACCTTCAATAGTAGCATGGGAAATATGGAAAGAAAGAAACAGAAGGATTTTTACGGATGAAAAATTAACTTGGAATTCAGTTACAAACAAGATAGAAGCATTGATTGTGAAAATTATTAACAACAAACTCAGGGACAAACTAAACTACGAGGATTCATTCAAGAGCTGGGATAACAAGATCAGGAGTAAATGGCCAAAATTAGCAATTCCTCCCCTTTATGGTAAGGGGGGTCCCAAAACTAAAACTGATAGAGCCTCTTGTAAATGGGTACCACTGAAAGTAGGATGGTACAAACTCAATTTTGATGGAGCGTCGCGAGGTAATCGAAGGGAAGTAGGTATTGGAGGGATCATTCGCAACTGGAAGTTAGAAGTTGTCGCTAGATTTTCTAAACCCATCAGTCCTACGACAAACAATATGGCTGAGTGTACAGGGGCACTAGAAGGGCTTAAATTATGTAAGAAACTCAACATTACAAAATTAATTATTGAAGGAGATTCTCAAATTATCGTCAATGCCATTCACACTAAAAAAACTCCCAATTGGATGTTGAACGCTAAAATAGAAGAGATTAATTTATTAATGGAAAGTATTACAAAGTATGAAATCAGACATACTTTTAGACAAGGCAACTCAGAGGCGAACAAATTAGCTAATCTAGGGGCTAACGGAGTGGTAACAATGGATCAGTATATCTAAAGAGTTTTTAAAGGATAAGCCAATGTAAGAATAGGACTAAGAACATCTCTTTTTGCATGGTCTTTGGTTTATTCCATTTAGAAATTCTGTGAAAGTGAGGCAAGTCTTAAATTGAAAATCTAAATACTTAGGAATAGATTGCAACCTTGTGTTATTTGACCACACATATTGCTAGTCACAATCTAAACATGGAAGGTGCCCATCACTTTCTAGGAAATCCTTGGGGAAGGTAGCAAGACAAATTATTATATCTCCTAATAGCAACAACACTTTTAATTATCAACAGCCAAGTAGACCCAATTTCATTCCCATGATCTTATTCTAGGAGTTTAATCCCCATGGTTTTCCATGGTTGTAAACACTCATTATCATTTGCATTATATATGTATTGGAGGTAAATTATATGAATGAATGAGTGAAATATTTTATTAACATTCATGAGATAAAGATTTTATGGCAATAGTGTTCTTATAACAACGTAATTGGTTCTGTACTTTTTAAGATCTTCAATTGCATTAAGGTGTCTCTTTTGATATGGTAATACCCTGTTCTTGAGAAAAGTATGGATTTGAACTTTTAAGATAATTTGTAGTACCAACGGGGACATCTAAATGAAGGTAATCGCTGGTTTTTTGTTATGAGAACTCTTTATGTATATAGATTTATATATATGATTTTTAAGTATATATATATCTATGTATTGATGTACATTTTGAAAATGTATAAGACAGGCAAAGATCATAAACATGGAAGTATATATAGATCGATTTGCTGATGTACATTTCGAAATTGTATAGATAGGCAAGTTCTTAATCAGGGAATATTGAACTTGTTCTCTTCATATTAATATATATAAATACAGATATGTCGATTATATTAGACCTGTATTTATATATATTAGACTGATTTACTTATGTAAATATTGCAATCCTAAAACATCTGTGAATGGCATTAAGAAAAGTCTGAGCATTTGGCCAATTGCAAACACCCCGGTGTATTAATAAATGGTTCTATGGTGAACCAATCTTAATAGACCTACAATTGGTCCAAACCCAACGGTTCTTACTGACAATATGCTAGGCCTGAAGTGTAAATAAGACAAAGCATTTTAAGAACTAGGGAGAGCAGGCTCTCACCAATGGCAATTTTTCTCAAATAATGTCTCGGGTATGATTTTACTGATTTATCAGTATATATATATATATATATATATATATATATATATATATATATATATATATATATATATATATATATATATATATATATATATATATATATATATAATAGTCCTCAGTTTGGTTTATGGGCATGAATATAGGTTTATATCCTTCCTATTATGATATTAATGGACAGTAGGTAAATCAAGATAGCAGTAGAATTAATGTTCTGAATATTTAGTGATAATTGTATTTGAATGGACTAATTTATAGTTTACACATGGATATAAAGGTTGAGATTACAAATAGAATTAGTTATGTATTTTGATTGGGTTCAAACAACTTTTTAGAAATACTCATTATCATAACATAAAAATCCAAAATATAAATGCTCAATTGGAGGATATATCTATATTAGTGGATGTAAGATAATCATTGTAGATGGAAGTGGTGTTTATTTTATGATACAGGTACTAAAATTCATAAAGAGAAAGAGAGTCCAACTAATTAAAGATTTTAAAGAACAGAGTGAGGAAATCAAAGAGGCTTAATATCTATAGAGCAACTGATGCATCCGGCCATTGTAGATTTGAGAACGATATTTTATGAAATCATTGTATAAAGGGGAGAGACAGCTCAGTAAAAGCAACATTTGTAAAATTCTACAAAAAGGTGGGTATGCCCACTAAAAGAGTGTAATTGTAATAATTCATAGGAAATCATTAAGCAGTGGGATTGCCCACGAAATTTATGTATCTATCATTTCAATAAATCTTGACAAATGTCGAGACGTGGGTATGCCCACGGTATTTATGTATCTAACAAATCTTAGCTACTGTCGAGTCGTGGGTATGCCCACGTAATTATGTATAAGTACAAGACCACTGGTCCCGGGCAAGGCTGGAGGTTTTCTCAACCCCGCTCTTTCCTACCAGCGCCTGTAGCGAGTGAGGTCACACTGTAAAATTTATTTATATCAATAAAAAACTTTCAAAGCTTCGAACTTTTACCGATCAAACAAAAAAAAATAAAAAATTATAATTTTATAATGTTTTATTATAAATGTCTATTAATTTAGAATCTTTTCAAAATAGAATATAATTGTAAAAATGTTTTTTTTCTATAAATTAGAAAAGTTAATAAATTTAAATTTTTTTTATATTTAGTAATTTTTTTATATAATTAATGTAATGAAAGATATTGAAATGACCAAACAGGAGAAACCATCAAATTCTAGGCCTGACTTCATCATTAATTTTGGTCAAACAAAGGTCTAAAAAAGTAACAATTTTACTAATCAGACTTTTACAAATTGTTTTTCCATGTTACAGGCTTTATCTATCTTAAAATTATTTTCTAATTCTGATTGAAATTAACAAAAACATATCAAAACTTAATAATATATTTAACAAATGCAAATCTAAAAAATCATATTTTTGACAATTACATCATTGAATCTATAACAAAAAAAATAAAATAAAGCAAAGATTACTTATAGTCTCAAATGTTTATCATAAAATATAAAACCGTGATTATTTCTTACAGAGCATCAAATGTTTATCTTCCCAAACTAAACAAAATTTGCAATCAAGTTAAATTCATTAGAATCAACAGAGCATTCCCAAACTAAACAAAATTTGCAATCAAGTTAAATTCATTAGAATCAACTTTTGTTCATTAGAATCAACTTATATAAACTTCAAGTCCAAATCAGCCCTAATAATTATAATCTTCAATTGACCCAATAAAACTGTGACACATAAAAAATCATTTATTTCAAAATATCAACTAATCTACTCTTAAATTAATATACCATAACATATTTATCAGACCAACAAATACTAATACTTCAACCACAAGTACTCCCACTATCTAACAATTATTTCAATTGAAATTGCAAAAATTAACAGAATATTGATAACATTCCCGTGTGTGGAGCTGGTCACTAATTTGATCTCTGACATTAATCTTTTATGGTAAAAACAACTTGAAGAACTATGATTAATTAAAAACAAGAGTTTTATTATTTATTTGACAAACTATGTAAAAAATTTGGCCCAGAATGCCAAACTACCAAAGATAAACCTAATACTTAAAAAGCAGCTGAAGATAGCATCTGACAGCAACAGTGAGGTATGCAATTCATGTTAGAGATGTATCTGACAAAGCCATGTATTTTGCCCTAAAAATAGTAACCAAATCAAGAGAAGAAGGGGCAGCCTTCTATTCCAGTCTTATACTCTCCATAATTTTGATCTAACTGCCCTCTAAGCAGTCCTCCACACAGTTCTGCAGGGTCATAATATACTTCCACCTCCTCCATTCTGAGCTTCTCATTCACCTGTAATAACCACAATTTTACACATCAATGAAATTCATCTGAACAAAACCAATCTTAAAACACAATTTTGTAACTGAATGTGAATTGACTATATGACAAGGCAACCTTAGCAATGACTATTCCTGTGAATTGGACTGTTTGTCCAGTGGGTGCATGGCCTTTGAAGGGGCCCTCCATGACACCCCAATGCCTGAACTTGAAGTTCACAACAGGAGGGTCTGTGTAAACTTCCAAAACCTCCCATGCAAAACCTCCTGGCAATGCAGTTCTAAATATCTCATGGGAGGACTCAAATGTTTCCTTGGATGTCTTGTAGTACTGAAACTCCTCTGGTAAAGAAGTCTGCATTAAGGCATTGTAGCTGCCCAGTTCTAGTGTCTCCTTTCCTGATAGAGAGGGCCTTCCTGAAAAACAGACCCAAATAATAGCATCTCACCATGATCATTTCTAGACAACATACTTTTATTGAACTATATGTGACAGTAAGTGTGTTCTTGACAAGATTCATGGGTATTACCATTTACACTTAGTGAGAACTTGTGGGGATCAATTGTTTTGAAGTCCTCAAGTTGGGTTTTATGTGAAAGCTCCATCTCCCATGTTTTCACCAGGTTCTGCACAGTTTCTTCCAGGGAACCCTTGGGCCATACCTGCACAAATCATCAAAACCTTGATAAATATATACATGAAGATCTTCAAAACCAGCCTTTTGGTTATTAGCCAAAAACTCTAAATTTCTGAATGCCTCTTCTTGAATATCAGCTGATTTCATTTCTTATGGCGGTAAATATTACCATCCTCTTATCAGAGCCCAACTGGGTATAAACAGAGAAAAATTAACTTTTCAACCAGAGATCCAAAACATCTAAAGTTTATTTGGGTTGGGATAAAAACGAAAACATCTTATACCATAAAAAAACATCTGAAATGGAGATAGATCTAACATATAAGATAATTTGAATTGGGACAAGTTGAAAACATCTTATATTATTTCATGCTATAACTATGAATCTTAAACAACATAAAAAGAAAAGAATTTGTTGATCTAAGACACCTTGGTTCTGGTTGTTTCAAAGAGGGTGTTGACTAGAGTGTAAGGAGGAGGAGCTCCATGCCTCCACACAGTATTCTTCTCAGACTCTCCATGCACATTCCCACGATATGGGTCATCTCCATTTTCCAATACCATAGCCCCACCTTTCTCTCCCAAGACTTTTGCAGACGACATTGGATTCAACAGAAAATCTGAAAGAAGCTCAATTAATAGCAAGTGCAACAAAATCTTTTGGGTACTTA
The DNA here is from genome assembly GCA_027943335.1 of Chamaecyparis obtusa. Taxonomy (NCBI): domain Eukaryota; kingdom Viridiplantae; phylum Streptophyta; class Pinopsida; order Cupressales; family Cupressaceae; genus Chamaecyparis; species Chamaecyparis obtusa. The sequence goes on from BSBK01009523.1 coordinate 67,642, forward strand.
AGAAGTTATTAAGACGAAAGATAAGAGTGATGGTGTAGCAACTCCAGTCAGAGAAAAGCTTTTAAGGTAGCACAGAAAGGACCTGTTCGGTTCTGCACATCTACAGAACTATATTAAATTCAGTCAGTAAACTGCTTTAATGTTAGGGGAGAGGGACCAATAGTTGTGCGGGTCCAGTGCGGTCATTAGTGAATATATTATCTAGTTTTATTAGGAGAGAGGGACCAATAGTTGTGCGGGGTCTAGTGCGGTCACTAGTGAATATATTATCTAGTTTTACACAACATTTTTACTATATATTGTGATTAAATAATCTAAATGTAAATCAAAAAAATTTTAAATGTTGATAAAAAATGGACCAATACTTGAACACGTGAGAACTTATAAATGTTACATTAAAATAACATAAACAAGTGAAATAGATAACTTTTTGTCTCAAATAATATATCATAGCTAGGGGAGAGGACCCAGTAGTTGAAGACGTTCCAATGGTTGTGATAGTAGTTCTTAACTTAATACCCATAGTTGTTGATTTAATATCCAATATTTTTGACAACATTGTACCAATGGTTGTGACTTTAAAGTTGTTTTTGCTAATCATGACTATCCATAATTGAATGAAATGTACCTTTTGTTTTAAAAAGCAGCCAATAGTGTGATGCCACATCAGCTGCACAACTATTGGGGTACCTGATTCACTATGATTGGTCTCACTTCTTTTTTGGGCTGTTTTGGACACCTTGGCAAAAAGCATGCTGAAGTGACATCATATTTGATGATGTGGCTCTGAAACCTTAGTTATAAGTAAGAGACTCGCCAAGTAAGCTACTGTAAAAAAATGGGAGTGATTTGAAATTTCCACGTAAGTTTTTGAGAAGCCCGAAGTTAGGGTGCACAACTACTGGGTCCTCTCCCCTATCTATCATATGTGTGTCAATTAAAAAATAATATGCCCACTTAATAAAATAAGATGCCCATAAAATAAGATGCCCACTTAAACAAGTATTGTTATCTTAATGCACAAATACTATTCTTATGTGTACAACTATTGGGGTAGCAATGTATATGCATTAGAATACTTCATATTAATAATTGGTTTTATCACAAATATAAAAGGTGAACACAACCAAAATGCCTTGTATTTTCCCATAAAATGTGTGATATTGTCAAAAAGTTTCAGTGTTCAACTATTGGTCCCTTTGTGTTCGATATAAGTTGTATTTTTTATAATAATGTGTTATTTTTATAACAACAAATAATTTTTTTGTGTTGAAGCATTGGTCCTTTTGTGTTAGATTTAAAAGTTAAATATAACAAATATTTATGATTACTAATAGGTATATGGTCCGTTTAAGTTGCATATATGTCATATTTTGTATAGAAATACAATCACCCACTAATAACAAATGATATTTTTAAATTCAACTATTAGAGATTTTTAGATTAAGTTTTGGTCGAATCTTTAAAAAGTCAATTTTTGTGCACGTTTAACTAGGCGTGCTATTTTAACGAGTTGCATGATGAACCACACCTTCAAACCTTAGTTATAGGTAGTTAAATGTCTATTTTACATTTCTAAAAAAAAACGAAGGTCTTACGATATTTCATGCAACAGCTACATGTTGACGAAGTTAGCCCTCACGACTATTGGTCACTCTGCCCTATGTATATTTTGCAATGTTAAACGTCTCCTTTTAGCTGATGTTCGTCCTTGGTATAAGTTGTACCTTGTGCATTGTTCACGGTTACTGTTCTAGTTGACAGCTGTTTGTTTTATTGTTGTTTTTGTGACAGCTATTATAATTTATAATGGCAGTCTTTATTGTTCTCTTTTTTAAAGTTCTTTAAAAAAAATCAAGTCATATAATCACCGCGTTAATCTTATTTCTAGATACTTTGCTTTGAAGTTCCATTTTTGACCAACTACAAAATTATTTTTCTTTTGTTGAGAGGCTAACTACTTTTAGTTGTTCTAGATCTTTCTGGTCAATGGCTGGTTCCTCTATTATAATATGAACTCATCATTTTTAGTCATAGTCAATGTGCATGCTCATTTGCCATTTGGGCAACGTCTAAACCTGCAACTAAAACGTAATGGGCTCGGACTATACACCAAGGTGTAACTGCTAGTTGGTAAATCCTATAACTGAAAATGAATTGTACACCAATTCTGCTATATGTCAACGTCATATAAAAAGTAGATGTCCTTTCGTGCTCTTGAGCGGAAAGAGATTAAATGGAGTAGCAAATTCTCTTTCACGCGAATGGGAAGAGAGTAATGGACTAGTGCTTTAATAAACACACAACATGCCGGCTTCCAATGTTCTGTGTAAAAAAGATAAGTGGTCAATTATTTAAGAAATGAGAAGTGACATATACACATTTTTCGAAGGGTTGCCACATTGACTAGTCTTGAGGACAACGCTAACTAGTAATGTGGGGCAAAAAATAATGAAGGTAGAGCTAACTTCTTCTGCAACCATCTAAAGTCTTCTCTGAAGTTGAGTAGCAGCGATGCCTCATTCAATACTTGTCAAGCTCGCCAACTTTCCAACCATGACATGGGAAACCGCAATAGAAAGTCCTCCTGTCATTTTTTATTTAGAGGGGATAAATTAATAGCATAGCAGTTCAATCTTTGTTGAATGTTAGTACAACCTGCCAATTCTCTAAATTTCTAAGAAAATGAAAGCTTCTACCTAGTCCATATAGTAAAGCTATCAAACATCTTTTACCGTTACTATTTACGATCAGCCGACTGAGGGGGCGACGGCTATCCAGCCATATCATTCGATATGGCTGGATGTCCATCTGCATGGAGGTCCGTACCATAAGCCCACGTACCCCTGCCGTATACTGACGATTGGACCGCTGCAGAGAGGAAAGTAAAACTCATATTTAATCAAAGGGACACTTTGGTTTTAGTTTTCAATTTATTTTATGAAATATAAGCATAAAAATAATTAAAATAAAAAAGTTTATAGTTAAAAAAACTTTAATTTATTTTTATTTAATAAATTATATATATATATTTATTATCTATCATATGTATAATTTATTAAATAAAAATATATTAAAAAAATTTTAACTTAAATTTTTTTATTTTAATTATTTTATACTTACATTCTAAATGGCCAAAAATATTATGGTCTACATTTTTAAAAATAATTTATTTTTTTATTTTTTAGTTGAGTAAAATAATAAATTAAAATATTAATTAAACTTAATTTTTAATAATATTTATATATTTAATTTTTTTTATGATATCAATTATTATATAGTATAACATTTAATTTAATGGTTTTAATAAATATATTGTATATAAAATTAACAATAATAATTTTTAAATTTTTAAAATATAAATATATAGAGAATATTAAATTTTCATATAACATATTTATTTTAAATAATGATGTATAATTCAATATGAGCATATAATACACTATAAATAAAAGTATTTAAATTAAAAATAATATTATATTATATTTATTCAATCAATATATGAATTGATTAATAATCTTTAGAATTTGTCCATAATGTGAGAGTTGAGATTTGGAGTAGATCTTGAGTGTAAATTTTAGATTTTACAACTAAAAAACGTTAATAACATTCAAAATATATATGTATATTTTAAACAAAATTAAATAAATCTAAAATTACACCAAAGTTTAAAAATTTTTAATTTATTTTTACTTAATAAATTTTAATTATATATATATATATATATATATATATATATATATATATATATATATATATATATATATATAATATATATATATATATATATATATATATATATATATATAATGTGTATAGTATGTATATGTATAATTAATTAAGTAAAAATACATTACAAATTTGTAAACTTTAAATTTTTTAATTTTAATTATTTTAGGCTTACATTCTAAATGGCAAAAAAAAATTATATTCTACAGTTTTAAAAATAATTTATTTTATATTTATTTTTTAGTTGAGTAAAATAATAAATTAAAATATTAATAAAACTTAATTTTTAATAATATTTATATATTTAATTTTTTATGATATTAATTATTATTATATTATAGCAATTTAATGTAATGATTTCAATAAATATATTGTATAAAAAATTTAACAATAATAATTTTTAAAATTTTAAATTATACATATACAGAGAATATGAAATTTTTATATAATATATAATATGTTTATTTTAAATCAATGATGTATTTTTTATTCAACTATTTTTTATGTTTAATATTTTTAGATGTGTAAAGTTTTGATGCATACATATGAATTTTAATTTCATTTTAGCTACATGTTATAAAATTTATAATGTATGTACTTTGATAATTATCTTTCTTCTATTATTCTATGTTTGGTGCTACTATCATTTTTCAAATTATCTATATGAGTGCACATTCAAATTTTTGGTGATATTGACAATAGGTATCAAAATTTGATGTGTCTTTACATATACTTTTTTGTGAAAATATTAAATGGATGATACCAAGTTTACTATAAATCTATAAATTATAGATTTTTTTTTAAATTATATATTGATTGATAAAAAAGGGAGAATTACAAGAAGAGGAGTATTGATAACTTATAGATTTGATATATAATACAGTATAAATAAAAGTATTTAAGTTAAAAAATAATTAAAAATAATATTATATTATATTTATTCAATCAATATATGAATCGATTAATAATGTATAGAATTTGTCCATAATGATAAATACATTTACAACAGTTAAGATTTGGAGTAGAACTTAGTGTAAATTTTAGATTACGATTTTATAAGAGAAAAACTTTAATAACATTATTTATATATTTATATTTTAAAAAATTAAATAATATTTTTGTCTAAAATTTTGTATACCATATATTTATTAAAATTATTAAATAATATTATAAAAATTACAAAATATTTACTTTTAAAACTGTAAAAAAATTTATTAAGCTATTCGTAATTAAAAAAAAACTATCTAAAATTTTA
>BSBK01009524.1:2500-80000 GCA_027943335.1 Chamaecyparis obtusa
TAAGTTAACTTTAGTTCATGGTTTGTGGAAGTTACAAACTTTAAAAATATGGATCATTAGTTTGTTTTATTGAACAAAAATTTAACCTTTCAACTTAAATTAGTTATTCAATTAAAAAAAATTAAAATTTTAAAACATAAGGACATGAAATTAATGAATCATAGAATAAACTTTGAATTCAAAACTCTTGAAAACAAAATAAGGCATGTCTATACTTGATATTGGTTATACAAACATCAAATTATTATAAAATAATAAGTATATTACAATAAATTATTTTTTCTTAAAGATTTTTTTTATTACAATTAATTTTTAATTCCATGTTTGAATAATTTCTAAATAAATCAAAGAAAAAATTATTTTATAAGTTAATGTTTAAACATTTACCAGTGGCTTATGGAAAAGTTTTAAAACTCAACTCAAATACATTAGGGGGGACTTGTGTTGTAACACACTTGTTAATTTTATTATTACTAATTGTTCAAAATATTCCAAATGCTTATCCAACAAAAATATTAAGGAAGCAATGAATGTTGTGTCATGTGCTATTTGTGCATTCCTAGTTTTATTCGTTTGTTCGAATTAGAATGGAATTGGGATTGTCAAATGTTAGAATAACACTTTTCTATGTTTGTGTTCAAAACATGAAACTAGAATAGGGATTTGTTAATTCCCATGTACCCCCAAAACCAGCATTTGAATCTTCCATCTAAATATGTGGAATTGGAAAATCAATTCCAATTCCACTTACATGGGAATTGGGGGTAAAGAAAAATTTATAATGTTTTGAAATCCATTTGCACACAGCATTTTCCATCTTCACATTATGAATTCTAGGTGAACCAAATGGTTCTAGCCTTATCCCAAAAACCATTTTCCAAATTTTAAACTTTCATAATTGTCAAATACTAGAATTATGTTCCACCGTTATTTAATTCTGGCTTATGTATAGGTTTTGAGGTTTTGAGTTTTGAGTTTTAAGTAATTAATATTGAATTTTAAATAATAGGTCAAATTTTGAATTTTAACTATATAATATTCATTAAATATATTATATTTTAATTAATTAATTTTTTTTATCAAAAATATATTAGGTTTTGCATTTTCATTAATTCATATTTATGATGGAATATATTGGATTTTAAATTTGAATTATTAAATATCTATATCTAAATATAGTTAGTTTTAGATTTTAATTAATTATATTTAATAATATTAATATTTGTATAATTTTAGAGTTTAACTCATTGATTTCACACACATTGCATTCAGGTTACACATGCATTTGGAGATTTTGTCTCTTTAATCAAGTCTTACTCATTGATTATACTTTAAAATTAGTATTTTATAATGACATAACATATATATTTTAAAAATAATGAACCTTTTATATATTAGATTATAGATAATGTAAATTTATTTTTAAAAATAATATTCTATTATTTATTTATTTTATTTTGTGTTTTTCTTCTTTATGCAGGTATAGATAAATAATTTTTAAAATTTATAACTTCTAATTTGAGTCTTAGTAAACTACAATGATATATAATATATAATATTACATTTATATATTTTTAGTAGAACATTATATTATAAAATTATATATTTAAATTAAATATATCATATGTTTATTTATGTTTTATAATTTAATTAGAATAATGGAAGGAAACAGACTTCAAAAGGATATCTCTCACCATATTTTTATAGATTATTTCTAAGATATGTAGCATATAATAGTTAAATTTGGTTTTTGTTATAATTTTGAGTGTAATATGCTTTTAGATAGAATCTTGTATCCTAGATTTGTTAGTGGTAAAAAAATAGGTTGTTCAGTGATCAAAATGCATTGTCTTGTAATAGAAAATTATATGTTGGTTGGTTAATAATAACAATAAGTGAAGCCTTCACATACTTTTTTTTATGTCTTTAGATGGGTCTTCATGTGCTTCCTCTTACTATCATGCACTTCATCCTTGTAGTTTCCATTGTGTCATCTATCCCTTTTCATCACCTTTTTTTTTCAAGTACTCAATATTCTTAATAAAAGTAGAACAACTATTTATTATTTTTTAGTAGAATGTAGGATTATCATTGATTATTGAATCATTGAAATATGTGATGTATAAGTCAAATGTTTCTATAATTTACATTTATCAAGTTAACACTTCACGTCTACACAACCACTCATCATACTTCTATTTTTATTCTTCTTTTTGGTTACCTACAATCAAATTGAATTCAATAAAATCTAAGTGAGCATCGAATATATTTAATTTATTTTATGTTTGATTGTTGTCTTCAATATTTTTTAGGACTATGAGGTTGATCTAATCATAAAGTTGGCCTAAGAGAAGATGACCCTCTCTCCTATTTATATTCTAGCATATTCAATTAGTGTAGGTTTCTCATTAGCCATTTTTATTTAATATATCTTAATTAATTGTGCTTCATTTTTCTTGTCTTAGTTAGGCTAGATCAACCACTCATTCTATATGTTACATAATTTTTATCTTATTATAGTTTAGAGTTGCATAAGTTTATTATACTTATCAAATTTAATCCTTCTTGTCGTCTCTCATTCCCAATGATTGCACAAAATTGGCCACAATGGTACGTTGTGGGGAAGTGAAATTGCCATACCAAATGAGATGAAGATTGAGAATGGGAGTTGTGGTAAGGAGAGGGCCATTGTGGTATTGCAGAACAAATTTCTCCACTGAAAAAGGGTTCGAGCAGCGACATCCATTGCAGTAGACAATGTCGCTATACATATTAACAATAGGAGAATGATAATTTTTTTAGAAGATAAAACAACCATTTTTTGATGTATATATTACAGATAAGATTTGGATTCAGGGGAATAAGTGTGGTGTGGGAAGAAAGAGGAGGAGGGGGCTTAAATAGGTAGAGAGAGGCATGCGAAATGAAAACCATTGGCTATAGAGCTTATATTGCTAGCAATCACAAGAGTGTATACCACTGAGCAATTTACAATGGGGTATCCTAGAAAATTCCTTTGTTGGGATGGGGACAATTGGTAAAAGAACAACTACATTATTTTATTTATTTATTATGCATTGCTTTGAAGAAGGGGGAAGAAAATATTGCAGAGAAGATGTTTCTGCGAATATTTGGCTGGTGAAAAATTCGGTGTCATTGACAAGAAGGCACTCTATCACTGAAAAATAGGTGGACACATTGATTCTAATCGGTGTGACTACCGCTAACTTAGCTTATTTCTTCGTCCATTATGAGTCCAATTAAAAATCTCTACCTTTATTTTCAAACCAGCCCTCTTTTGAGTCCAAATCAATTTATTGCATGGTAATGACATAGAACAATTTTATATAAATATGAGTAACTATAAATATCTTGAAATGGGATATTTTATCTATATTTTATTGAGTCTCGAGTTGTAAGATATCATCTAGGACTTATTCATACCATATAATATAAATGAAAAATTATATCTTGTTGAAATAAAATATTTATATTAATATACTAAATGCAGTTCAGTAATGTCGTTGTTTTATAAAATTATGTATTTAGGTAATAGATTCTTAAATGCAGTTTAGTAATGTAAATATTTTGTAAAATTATGTATTTAGTTAATGGATTTTTAAAGAAATATAGACTTACTAGGAATCAAGTCTCTAGAATGTGCCAGTGACAATATAGATAGCTTAAGGTTCTGCTCTATCATGAGAAGAATATTTATGAATTTATATTATTATAGATAAATACAAAATATATTATAAGATATTTTTCTATCTATAATTTATTCTAACAAAATAATTACTAAATAAAAATTAATGTCAATTATTAAAAAAAAATTATACTAGATGGTGAGATTTTTCTCTTACTTAACTTTGCATTAATAAACTAACAATAGTACAACATTAGCAAAAAAAGCTTAATAAAAAGTCACACTCACAAGTCCAATAAAAATTGACAGAAGGACTCAGCCTTAATTGGAATTGATAATATATAGGAGGAGAGTGATAACTATGGTTGAGCCAACTGTAAGAGAGAGTTGTCCGAAGGATGTGGTGGTACGATGCATTCATTTTTGCAACCTTAGACTTTGTGGAAAGAGCTAACGCCTTGGTTAGATGTTATGAACACCATTATTGTCATTTAACACCTGACAAAGGCAACTGGTGTTGGTTTTGACAATGTTCTCAAAAGCTTTACAACATTGCGTTGAATTACAACTTTACAAAATTTATATTTAATTGATATGCATCCTCGAAGGCAGAAACCAGAAAGAATAAGGAAGGGATAGTTGCAGGGTCTGCAATGTAAGGAAAAATGAGGGGACATTAGAAAATAGTTGCGAATAATATATCTATTTATAGTAGAAAATAATTTATTTATTTTTACTAATGTTGGATTTCTAAAATTCTTGTTTAGAGATTGAGAGGGGAAGATATATAAAGGGAGAGAGGAGAGATAATGTGATAGAGGGAAATAGAAGTAGATGGAGAGAGAGAGAGAGAGAGAGAGAGAGAGAGAGAGAGAGAGAGAGAGAGAGAGAATAAATGAACACATACTTAATTGACTTTCTACATTTGTATGGCATACCCATTGCACACTAAGGTGTGATTGCTAGTATATATATAATACACCGAGAGTAATCCTTCTCGAGGTGCCTATTTTCTTCAAATTGCAAGGTGCAATAGGCGCCTCAAGAAGGATTACTCTCGATATATATATATATATATATATATATATATATATATATATATATATATATATATATATATATATATATATATATATATATATATATATATATATATATATACACACACACACACACACACACACACACACACACACACACACACACACACACACACACACACACAAGTAATTGCAACTTGGTATGCAATTTGTATGTTGAATAAATGTTAAGTTGCCTTTTTTCTTTGATTTATATGTTTCAAATGTGGTTGATTTGTTTTTGTTAGATTTAAATAATAATATATAGATTAAAATAAATCAAACATAAAATATGAATTATACTTATCATATGATATTAGGAAATATTAACGAATCTAAAATCTTATTGTTTAACCTTTTTTACACTTCGAAGAGAGCTATAACAGAGAAAAGGCAAATATGTTTAAATTTTGCATATAATTTTAAAGCATTAAAATAAAAAAATTATTAAATTAGATTTGGAAAAAGTTAATGTATTAAAATATTTAAAAGATTAATTTTTTAGAGTCTTCTTATATGGTTGATAAATTTTTAAATGAATTATTTAAACCATTTTTAAGAATGTTTATGATAATACTCATGATCCATTAAATAAGATAAGTTAAAAAGATGGACGAGTAAGAGTTGCTCATGATGTTAGTTTTGATATATTTTAAAATCTAATCTTATAGAAAAAATTAAAATGTAGACCTTTTTTTTACCTATAATATAGCTAATTAACACTTTCCTAATAAAAATGTTACAACTACATTATTTTTATGATTATTATGTTAGATTTTAATTCCATGAATAATTATATTGAAATAATGTCCATTAAAATAATTAATATTGTTACTAAATTAACAAATGCATTATATACCAAATTTTAAAGGCATCATAATTGAAATTAATTTAATTAAAGATTTTTAAACCGAATCCATTTCTATAATTATATTACTATAATAAACATATGATAATTATATAAATTTCAATTACTATAAATTAATATATGCTAAAATATTTAATATTATATGTTAATATATTAATATGTTATTAATATGTGAAATTTATAGATAAACTATATAATCAATATAATTTTTAAAAAAAGTTTTTGGCCTTATAATTAGAAACTTTTTAGGAAAATCTGTCATATAATGTGCTTTGTTTTCCTGACTGTGGCACATGTTGAAGTTTGGGTTTTGTCCCTTTTGTGTTGATTTAAAAGTTGGGGTTGTTGGGTTTCGTGGTTCCTCCTCCCTCTTGAGCCTTTTTCTTCTTTCCTTGTGATTTTCGAAAAAGTGCCTCACTAGGTACATTTTCGTACGTAGTTTCAGAAATGTACCTAGTGAGGCAGTTTTCCGAAAACCCGATTGCAGCTTGTCTCCTTCACTATCGGTTTCATACTTGGCATCATTCTTTATTTTATTATCCGTGATAGGAGGAAACTCGAAGCTAAGGCTTCCTGCATTTGACGATAAAAGGAAAGAAGAAACACATCATAAGAAAAGGAGTGTGAATAGAGGCTGACAGAGCTTTGTCATCCAAGTATCTGTGTTACAGGCTCCTTAATGGTATGTTTTTGGGTAGCGTTACCGATTTGTTAAGGTTTTCCTGGACATATGAAGAGGCCACATGTTTGCAACGTCTCGGGATTCAAAAGAGCGATGTGGTGCTTGTCATCTTGCCCAACACCATATACGTCCCCAACATATACCTGGTCATAGTCTCCATCGGAACCATTTTAACCATCACCAATCCAGTGAACACAAAAGCAGAGATACGAAGGCAGGTGGCAGATTCAAATCCCTTCCTCACCTTCGCAGTCCCAGAATTCTCTTACAAGGTCCGTGTAGCCCAACTACCTCCCGTTCTCACATAGAAAACAAGGCCCCCCAATCGCAAATGACTCTAGCTATGTTGCCACGCTTCAGGAGCTCTTGCAGTCCAATGTCGATGAATTCCAGTCAGTTGACATACAACAGGAGGAGACTGCCACGCTTCTCTTCTCATCGAGGACAACGAGGAAGAACAAAGGAGTGGTTTCCACTCACAGAAATCACATTGCTATGGTGGCGGGGTTTATGCAGAGGAGTGATCTAGAAAAGGATATCACTTTGTGCATTGTGCCATTGTTTCATGTCTACAGATTTTTCTATACAGTAAGTGTCGTTGCCAAGGGTTTGACTCTGATTTTGATGAAAAAATTTGAGTTTTCCCAGACGCTTGCTAACGTTGAGCGTTGTAGAATAAATTCTTGTCTGTCGCTCCACTGAAAGAACAGTGGTCTGCATCGTGTTCAATACGGTGAACTTTTGAGCCAAGTTAATTTGGTCTCTATAATGGAAATTGTTGTAGTCCTAAATCTGTGAAACTGCTATTAAAAATAATAATAATAAAAATTTCAGAAAACTTTTAAGCTATCTGTCCTGGCCACGAAAAGCCAAATGTAATTACAAAATTTACGGGAATCCTGATATGCCTGTCGTACACTAAAAATAACCATTCACTAGTGACAGTTGAAGATGCAGTACTATCCCGCAATGCTTTCGAAAATGTACCTAGCGAGGTAATTTTTCGAAATCGAGCTGGTATTGTCCCCTCCCCATGTATTTCTTGACGTTAGAGATGCAACAGCTAGGCACCATTTTCTAGCCCCTGGCATTGTTACTCTCAACGTTCGTTCTCCAAGCAGAGCAGCCGTTAACAAAATGTCTACCTGCACAACTGGCACAACGTTTTTCAAATGATAATTAAATGTAATCGTACTATAAGTACTACCAATTTGAAATCATTCTACATTATGTTTCACCATTTTGGATGGAGTGAAAATGAATTCACTTGACATGAAATTCTCATAATTCAAAGGTTTTTAGTTTGGCAGGATTTTCATGAATCTGCGTCAATGGAGGATGAAGAAACGGGAGAACCTTTTCTACCATTTACATAATGCAGCAGGAAATGTTAGCCAAATGATCAAGGAACCAATGAGGTGTGATTCTGAAATCCGAAAAAAAAGAGATGAAAAAGAGTTAAGCTCTTTCGTTCAAAAGTTGAACGCTTGAAAAAGAGTGAAGGCAAGCCCTATCAGATAATGGCATTTGGTGGGTGAGTCTTTGGGAAAGTGCCGAGAGAGGTGCTTTCCCGAAAGCCCTACAAAAATATGGGAGGAGGAAAGGAGAAGTACGAAGCATTCAGGAAGAATATTAACCCTCCCCTTCGGAAAAGAGAAAGGAGAAGTACGAAGCTTTCGGGAAGAATATTAATAATAATTAGTGATTAATTTAATACAAATTTTTGCAAGGTTCACTATTAATTAATAGGCCATTATTAATTAATAGGGCATTTATTTATTTACTTAACTATTAAATTAATAAGTTTATTATTTAATAATATTATTCAAATACTTTTAATATTAAATATAATGTATATATTATATTATTTTACAGACCAATGGAATATAAATAATAATTAATTTCATATGGTATAATATAAATATAAATATAATAAACATTACAGATAATTAATAGCTAAAATATTATTTATATATTGTATAATACAATATGATAAAATCTATAAAATCTATTATTTTATGTATAAGATAAAAAAAATATAAAGATAATATAAGATTATACATATTTATAATAATATCTAATATACAGAATAGTAACAGCAAAACGATTGCTCCAAATAACTACAAAAAACTAAAGTCTAATAAAAACAACGGGTGAAACAGTTTGAGTTAACGTCTAGACTGGAAAGTGAATGAAAGCTGCATTGACTGTCTATGCATCGAAGGTCTACTGGCATTCCAAAAGCCCAAGACATGATCAACAAAAGGACCAAAGAGAGAGACACCATTAATGAAGAATCAGATCATGGGCATTCTTTCCTTTCAATACGTCGCCCTTGCCTTCGCTCATGATGTTGGTTGACCATTGATGGATTGTTCTCAGATATTAGTCCATATGGAAGATAACCCGAGTGTCGTATTGAGGTCGTAAAGTAAATAAATGCAAAGGAGCGTAAGTATAAGATGGTGAAGTGACAAAAGAAACCTTTTGCAGAATCGTGGCCAGCAAAAATTTTGCTTCCAACAATGCAAAATTCTGACCAACACATATAGTTGGACCTATTCCAAAAGGCATGAATTCCATTGGATGCTTTGCAGCCTTTGCAATTCCTTCACTAAATTGCCCTAGGTTGAAATCATTTGCATCATTTCCCCACAGAGCAGGATCATGGTGGATTGCCAGGATCAGAAGCTCAATTTGAGTGCCTGCAGGAATTGAGAGCCTTCCAAGTTTCGTTGGCTTACATGCCTCTCGTAAAAGATACACTAAAGGTGGATAAAGTCTCAGGACCTCATTTATAATCATTCCCACCTACAAAACAATCATACAATATTTTATGGGACACCGAAAATACTGCAACTGAATTCAAATCTCAGTGCTGGTTTAACTATGATTGTTATTACTAGTTAATTTCGGTCTGTGTTAGATGGTTCTTACAATTTTGAGGTGACTTAAGCTATCTGCATCTGGATACTTGTTAAGAAAAAACAGCACCAGTCCTCATAATACAATAGTACCAAAACCAACGCATTTAAATACAATCAGAGAAAACCCACATTAAAAACCAACTGAATATTCACCTTGACAATTTATATACCCAAAAAAAACATATACAAAATGTATATACGCCCGGGAAAGGAAATGTAACAATGTCTCCATCACTTCACCTGAACAAGGCGGGAGATTACCGTATGAGCCCGGATTTCATGGGTGAAAAGCAGGCGAAAAGCAGGCAAAAAGGACAATTTGCAACCGGTCATTTCACAGGGTCTCCCTCAGTGGAAGTGAGTTAACCGGAGATGAATTCGGCAGACATGTTTGAGAAAAGTAAAAGTAACATTAATATAACAGTCTACGAGAATCGAGAAGAGATTAGCGCGCCAAGTGAGGAGAAATTTGGTGCCATCCGTAAGGGATTGAATTGTGGCGTTTAACGGCAACTTCACCGTTTTGTCTGGATTTATTGGCGAAACGGCGCACCCTCATATGTGGCACGTCCACCATTGTAATATCTCCAATTTACTTGGTTCCCAAGGACGAAGATTTCATAGAATGATAATATCGATAAAGTGGGATGAATGCTAAATTTATCTTGTCAATTTAAAATGGGTCCCCGCAACCTACTTGCGTCAATAATTTTTCCTTTTCATGACAGGGAAGACTTCATGTCCTCCCACACCTCACCCAGGTTCAAATTTAATCTGAGCTTAAATACTCTATGACGGTGGATACTAAATTCTCTGTGAGATGTTCATGAAATTGACGGCTTGGAGCTGACAAATGGATGTCAAATCCTCATTTGACGTACAACACGTAAAGATTTGATCGGCCTTGCTGTAAGTTGATGAGTTGACTTCACATGAAATGACCTGATTTGCTGTTAGAAGAGGATTGAGGAGGAATGAATTGCCTCTTTTGGCTCTCTCGCTTTTGCTCTTCCATAATAATCTTCTTAAAACCCTAAAAACCCTAATTTATTTACATTATGATCTCTTTATCGCCCTAAAGATCCAAACCTAAGCCCCAGTTTTGCACCAAATCCGAGGACAAGATCATCTTTACAATCGTTCCACGATCCATCTGTGACATCTTGCTGCCAATTTTCCAAATAAATGTTGCATCATGGCTTGAAAAAGCGACCAAACTCGGGCACTAGCTCCAAATTTATGACTAGATCTGGCATGTTTTCAATTCTCAGTGCGGTAAGAAATAATTAATTATTATTAATAAATTATTAATATTTGCAAGGACAAATACCAAATATGCTTTCACTCCTTAGCATAATAATTTATATGTTATAATATAATAATTATTAATATAAATGAGAATAATTTCTATATAATATATTATTTTATTAATATAATCTTTAAAACCAGTATAAAATAATAAACAAAAATTTAAAAGAAAAAAAATAAAATAAAACATTTTTAAAAGTGAAAAATACAGTTGATTTGAATATAAGTATATAAATAATTATTTTTAATCTATATTTAAAAAAAATTAATAATAATAATATTTAACTTTTAAAAAGATATAGATAACTAGTAATATGTTTTTAATAAATATATGAATATGAAATAATATTTTTTTTGTTTTTTTTTTTTATAAAAGGTAGCAATGCTACTTGATATATTATAATATATATTTTTTACATAAACTGGCTCTAAGGTAAGGAGCTCTCGGAGAAAAGAGCCAAGAGAAAAACCCTGTTCGTTACCCCATCAAGAAAACCAAAAAAGAAAGTATAGTGGCTTGGTAAGAGAAACCACAAAACCAAAATCCCTATATACATAAAACCCATATTTTAGATATTATAATATTTGCCTAAAATATTTACAAAGAGATAAGCCCAATGGGGCAAAATATATCCCATGATCATATGAGAGCCTATACTAGAAATCCCAATGGGCAGATATAACTTTCGAGGACATAAATCAATATTACATTTTACCCTGACCTTCAAAATCGCGTAACAGAGCAAAGGGATACCAAAAAGGCCAAAAAGAGTGGCAAAATTCTCTCAATGTTGTCACTGTTAGCAAAATAGTGCCTTCAAAATTGAGTACCTGGTAACTAGAACATTGAAGTGGTATCAAGTGAATCAACTGCAAGACTGCCCGAAAGCAGCACCTGCATAAATACCAAAACCAAAAAACCAGAGCAGAGTTCCCTTAAAGTCAGAGCACATTAGCCGTCCATAAGAGTAGGGGAAACGTCTAAGGAGCCCAACTGAAGATTGAGATCGAGAAGGATTTGAGAAGGCACTGGAACTGATGGGTGAGGGGGAGGCTGAGGGAAGGGAATCATGGTTATATCTTGCTCCAATAAATATAGTAAGGCGAAGACGACCTGATGAACATTGTTCATATGTATTCTTTTGATAGAAAATACCCATAATGATGCAGAGCCAACTTAATTGGCTAAAAAGACTATCATTCAAGCCCTTTTTTAATACTTTCCAACACCATATATGCACCATGATTATGTAAAACTAAATGATGGTGAAATAGACAGCCAATTAACGTGGCTCCACCCCACAAATCATACTTCTGCAAAGCTGAAGTGGTTTTCAAACCTTGTAGAAATTCGGGCCTAACGTATCTAAGATTGATTAAATTAAAGAAAAAAAGAAGGAACTGACAATTCACACCTTGCCATGACGACTTGGTGTATATACTATATGTCACTTTATTTCAAGGTAAGAAAATTAAATTATCATAATATAATTAAAATAATAATATTAATGTAATAAGATATTATAATAACAATGTCTATAAAATATATTTTGAAATTTTAATAAATCAAATTATTTGAATTCTCGTATAAGATATATTATTTATGTTATATTATAATAATCAATAAAATAGATAATAATACACCTTATAAAATTAAATGTGTAAAATAATCAAAGTTAATTTATGCATGAGCTAGAGTAGCTTTTAACCATGTAAAATATAATAACACAATTGGACAGAAAAATTAATCTGAAATTATTCCTTAAATAAAATAGTAATATATTATGTAATAAATGAGCATAATTAAGTTATAAGATCTAAAGTTAAGATAAATTTATAATGAATAAATATTATAATTTAAATATTATAAAAAAAGAGGAACAACAACATTTATTCTAAAAAAACTGCAAACACAAAATCTGAAAAGGAATGGCACTGTTGGTCCAGCCATATAATCAACATAAGGAATTTTTTTATTTTTATTCAACTAGACAAAATATACCAAGAATAAGCTATCAAAAGGTAGTTGAAAAAAGATTGAATTGATAATTCAAATTTAAAAAAGATTCAATCCTTTAAATAGATTATAAAGATTAATAATGTCCTAGCTGTGAAAATACCCAATTAGATTGGCAAACCGGTACATAGCTAAAGAAAGCTTTATTTAATAGTAGAAAATTAGGAGGTTGATTTGCACTGCTTCTTCCTGGAAAAAATGGACCTAAGAAGTTGTGATTGCCACCTTCATTCCACCACTACAGTGCCCAGGAATTCCACAGATGAAATACCTTGACCCTGTGCCACTCAGTGCAATCTGTGTATTTCCTCTTGTAAAATTTGCTATTGGATTGTTTGTGTTGCAGGAGTCAAATGAAGACTTCTACACCTCCAACACATTATGTGTTGCGCTTGCATACATGAACATTGTTCATCACACATAGATTAAAAGGGTGTCATTATAATCACTATTATTAAGAAACAAGAAGAAATCCAAACCCTAAATTTTTTACCCAAGTTGTCACCAACATAATAATGTTTTGCCAAAGGCCCAGGCATTATAATTTATGCCTAGAGTCCACTTCTGATTGTCTCCTACAGTTTAGTCGGTGGCCTCTGCAGAATGAGAATATGCACACAAAACCAATAACAAAGCCACCATTGCTGCAATCCCAATTGCCATTTTGGCAAAGCCTAAAAAACCCACAAAGAGTTTATAGGTCAATGACTATTTTTTCCCTTCTCTTATGTATGAATAGAAAGAATAGTGTGGAGAATGAAAGAGATAATCTGAGGTGATTATATACTGTGAATCTGATTGATTTTATTTATTGTTATTTTTATTTATTTAAATTATTTAATATAAGAGCATAGTTGTTATATTGAAAATGCACTACATGTGATCTTATCTAGAATTTGTTGTCCAATATAGTCAGATCATGGAAATGAAAATGGTTAAAAGTGATCTATCATCTCCATATTCATCATCCGTTGAACAAATCAATGAAAAAAATACAGTAAAAGGAGAATGAAAGATGCAAAGAAAGAAACACTTCTCTGTTGAATATCCAACTAAAACCACATTTCTGGCCCTATTTTACCCTTTCTCGAGCTCGTTCTTCGAGCCTTCTAATACGAAGAGGAAATTTCCATACATAATCTTGAGCCTTCCTTCCACTCCAATGAATGTGCTCTAGATATAGGCAAGCCTTAACAAGACTGCTAGAATCATATGAATAAAAAACTTGGAACTAAAAACCACTTTGTCATCGCTCAAATTGATGCCCTACAGTCCACTCTAAGTGTCCATCTCTCCTCCACATGCAACCCAAATCATTCTCTTCTCAACAATTGTTTGTATGCCATGTTGTTGACCACAATCCATAGGATTAGAGTCTATTTTGGTGACACTTGTAGCTACTGCGACAACCTCCTTTGAAACTGTGTGTGCCTCTGAAGGTGTGTTCTCTCCCATTGAGAACTGAGAATACTTTTGCATACCACTAGTAAACCCAAATTAACAAGTAATAGCAGTCATAGTTAAACTAGCACTGAGATTTGAATTCAATTGCACTATTTTTGGTGTCCCATAAAATATTGTATGATTGTTTTTTAGGTGGGAATGATTATTAATGAGGTCTTGAGACTTTATCCACCTTTAGTGTATCTTTTACGAGAGGCAAGTAAACCAACGATACTTGGAAGACTCTCAATTCTTGCAAGCACTCAAATTGAGCTTCTGATCCTGGCAATCCACCATGATCTTGCTCTATGGGGAAATGATGCAAATGATTTCAACCTAAGGTGATTTAGTGAAGGAGTTACAAAGGCTACAAAGCATCCAATGGCATCCATGCCCTTTGGAATAGGTCCAACTATATGTCTTGGTCAGAATTTTGCATTGTTGGAAGCAAAGTTAGTGCTGGCCACAATTCCGCAAAAGGTTTCTTTTGTCACTTCACCATCTTATACTCATGCTCCTTTGCATTTATTTACTTTGCGACCTCAATACGATGCTCAGGTTATCCTCCATATGGACTAATATCTGAGAACAATCCATCAATGGTCATCTAGCATTATGAGCGAAAGCAAGGGCGATGTATTGAAGGAAAAGAATGCCCATGACCTGATTCTTCATTAATGGTGTCTCTCTCTTTGGTCCTTTTTTTTTATCATGTCTTGGGCTTTTGGAATGCCAGTAGACCTTCGATGCATAGATAGTCAATGCAGCTTTCATTCACTTTCTAGTCTAGACATTAACTCAAATTGTTTCTCCCAGTGTTTTTATTAGACTTCTAGTTTGTTGTAGTTATTTGGAGCAATTGTTTTGCTGTTACTATTTTGTATTTTGATTTGTTTGCTGTAGTTATTTCGAGCAATCAATCGTAAGATTTATATCACCCAAAATCCAAGGGACACTTTCATTTCCCACCGGAAGTTCTTGCGTGCATTGCAAGCTCTCTTAAATGCTGAAACAACATTGCCAATTTTGAAGGAAGTACTTTACGTGTCCAAGGAAGTACTTTGTGTGTCTCGTAAACGGTAGAGCTAACCATGGTTGATGGGGAGTTAAATATTACTATTATATAATTTGGATAGTAATTTATTATAATAAATTTCTAATTATTATTTAAAAATTAACTACAAATAAACACTAAATATTAATATTAACTTCTATTCAATTATAATATATTTGAAACAGAAATAAATCTAAAATTATATAAATGTTAATATAATATTTTCAATAATTTAAATAATTAAATAAATAAATTTTCAAATTATTATATTGTTGAAATTACAAAATTTAAATTAAATTTTAATTTAAAATATTAAAAAAGCAAGGAATGCAGTGTGCTTAATTTTAAACTTTGAATTGATTATATTGTTTATTAGTAAGTTAGGTGTAGTTTGATTTTTTTATTAGGTAGTTTTAAAATTAGAAAATACAAATTTAACATTACATATACTTTTATACTTAAATATCTACAATAAAAATTTAAAAGTTTAATCAATTAAACATAACCTTTTAAACAAATTTATTTAAGAACTAAATTTCCTTTTAAACAATCTTCCCAAAACTTGTAGGGAAAAATTACGAATACAAGTAATTTATTTACAAAAGCATATACGCCAACAAACATTAAAAATAATTCAATTTAAAAGTTGAAGATCTTCTATACAAGACGATATTTCACAAGTCCAAAAGCACTTTCATTCTCTTCGTTTAAAATAAATAAAAAATCCTCATTAATGAGGTACATCACACATAGATTGCAAAACCATTCAAACATCATTTACTGGAAAAAATCCATATAAAAAATTCAAAAAACCACTGCAAATATATTATCTGAGTGCCATTAATGTTCACTTAGAATTATTATTGAAGAAGGAGTTGATAGCAGGCACTAAAAAAATATAAACCTCATATGGCGAAGGCAGGATTTCAGAATTTTTCTTCCCGGGCTACGAAGTCCTCAGTCAGAAATAGGCTTTAGAAGGTTAACTATTGGGTTTCGCAGTGAGACAATGCAAATTTCGATAAACTTCGTTTGTCTTAGAAATTAATATTAATATCCATTGACATAAGGCTCATTTTAATGTATTTCTAATATGAAGGGCTAAAACATTTCGCTATGATGAATATCCTCGGATTCCAATCCTGTCAACCCTGGTCACCACGATAAATGAATGCCTGACTTCACTTCTTCCCTTGCAACTTGACGAACGCATGCCTGTCGTAACTATCGCCACATGTTTCTTGGCGCACTTACCTAGGTCACAAATCTCCATCATAGTTAATGTGAATGTGTATATCCCATTTTCGCTTCTGATCTTCTTGGTTGCACATTTAGTATATTTTGGTTTTGTTATGCGATTTTTAGGATTTGTGAAATGCATATCCTTGGGGAGTTGTAGAATGTTACGATCTCGACAGATGAATATGGAGCCGAATTACACAGTTTCGTTCCTTTGTTTTGTGGCCTCCTTTACATGCGTTTGGACACTTATTATGCACTTGCATGAAGGGGGTTATAGAATTCGATTATGCAAAAAATCGATTCCATTTAGTAGAAACGCAGTATCCTAACTCACTCAGAGTTGACGGTAGGATGAATTCTCTCCATCTGAACTCGGCGATGTTTTCAAATGCTATGGAATGTTGACATTTCAAATTTTTCTTATCAATCAAAATTCTCAATCAGTATTTGTAGGAAAGTAAAACTTATGATTTCGTTGAAGCTTTTAATTAAATCTTAGGGTTTCTTTCCTCACGCATTTGTGTTATGAAGATATATTTTAGGCATCACGTAATTTAGCGATTGATATTAGTATGGATTTGAATTTTGGTGGAGATATCCACGTCGCGTCAAACCCCAACAAGATTTGGTAGATTTACAACCGTTTCTGCATATAAAAAATTTGAGTATTGCATTGCCACTACAAGTCATATATTTTTTTAGTGTATGCTGAGACTGGGGTTTTCTAAATACATATTAAATTATAAATTGTTTGGCTTTTTGTGGAATAACAGATAAAACAATATAATCATTCGTTTGATCACTGCAGAATATGGATATTGTGCCAAGATCTCTCCAAGAGGAGATGTTTATAGCTATGGAATTTTGTTATTGGAAATGTTAACAAGGAAGCGGCCAACAGACGGTATTTTCGATGGCGGTCGGAACTTGCACCACTGGGTGAAAGGGGCATTTCGAGACAGGGCATTAGAGGTACTTGATAAAAGCTTGTTAATGGAAGGGGCTGGCAAAAAAATAGAAGAATGTCTCATTTTTCTGATGCGACTTGGTTTGTTGTGTTCAAGTTATTCACCTGAAGCTCGACCAACTATGAGAAATGTATCCAGCTTATTGAAGAACACTCAACAGGATTTCACCCCCAAACATTTCTTCTTCCATCAAATTAATGCCCACCATATCGAACTTAGTTCATGACAGAGGTTCAACGACTTAATTTTATTTATCGAATTAAATTTTTTATTTAATTATTTAAATTATTGAAAATATTATATTAACATATTAAATTTACTTAATAATTAATTTTAAAAATTAAATTAATAGAATAGTCAATATAATATATAAATGATAAAAAATTTTATATATTTATTTTTTAATATTTTTATTTTGATAATAATTATACTATAATATAATATGTAGTTTGGCGATTTTAGGATATATATTATATGAAAATTGTAATGTTATTATTTAACTTTTTTACTTTATATATTAGCCACTCAAATTTAGAACTTGCCAGCCAAAGAAAGAGGTTTGGTCAGCCAATAGGCCAACTTAGACTCAATTTTAGAAACAACTGCATTTCAGATAAAAGGTATAATAAAAGTTTCATATTAATTTTAATGTAACTTAATTATTGGTTATTTGATTTATAGTCATACTTTCTTTGATGTAGAGGAATTTAAACTCTCGAAATTTGAACTATTCCCATAACTCAAAAGGTAGGTATAAAAGGATACATAATTTTCATGGGGGAATACTAATTAGGTTGCAAATTAGTTTGATAGGTGAACATTCTCTTCACCTTTTTATTTTCATCCATTATGATTCTTAATGTTTTAACTATATTGTTTTTCCATTTACAAATAAAATTTACTATACATTTTTCAAAAGTTGAATAATACCATTATTAAAGTTTTCATATACTATATATCCTAAAATCACCAAATTATATTTTATATTTTACAATATAACTATTATTAAAATGAACAAAAATTAAAAATTAAAATTAAGTCTATAAATATTAATAAAAAATTAATATATAAATAACCGTTACTAAATTATTTTTCTTATTTTTTAATAATGTTTAAAATTGGTAAAAATAAATAGAAATAAATTAATTTTAAAATTAAAATAATAGTTTCTTATGTAATTTCATTCAACATTCATATAATGAGGCTTGTCAAATTAAAAATTATAAAAATAAATTATATATAAGAATTTTTGTTATTAATATATTATAATTTTTATTTTATTTATAAAAATTTTAAATTAGTTTTAAAAATAAATAATAAATTAAAATAAATTATTTCTTACATGATATGTGTATAAAATGTAAGCAAGAAAATGTTAAAACTTTAAAATTAAAAATCACTTTAAAAATCCTGCACGGCAATTGATTAAAATAAATGTTTTTCTTCTATTTATTCACTTTTTCGTTTTATCTATTTATTTAGAGTATATGTGGATTATTATCGGCAAATCATTCCATAAATGATAGCTCATAGCACCATATCCTGTTAGAGCCCGATCCTTGAATGTCTATGTTTGCGTATTTATATCTGGCTATCCAATTCCTTAGCATCGTTATTTCGGAACAGTTAAAATAAAAGGAGGGGCTTTTGATGAGCAACAAAACTCTGCCTCCGCTTCCGCCTCGCGGGCACAACGCAACTCACGCCTTTCCGTCAAGTGCCTTTTTGTCGGTTTCCCTCCGCTACATCTCTTTAATTTACGACAACATAGCGAGGAATTTTCTTTCAGCTAAATTAGAGAATTTCAAACATCCCCTAACTTTTGGCTAAACATTTTTAATACAATATTTATGTTTTTAATAGTGGGGAATTTATGTTTTCTTTATTAATAAAAATTTGGAAACAAAAATCAATGGTCCAGTCCTTTCAAAAAAAACTTAAATTGTTTGTACTCCTTGGGACAAAGGGAGCGTGGAACCACAGCTCCAACATTTCATTTTGCCAGACATGTTACGTGCTATTGTCTTTTAGTTTGTAGGCATAGCTGGTTATAGATTGCAGAGTAGCTTTTCACGCAGGCATAACACAACAGGTACGGAGTAGTGGAGCAGTCTAGTACACAAAAATTCACAGGTAAAGCATAATCCTTCTATGATTATTTTCTTTCCTTTAACTGATTTTTTTTTTGGTGGTCATCCAGAATCACCCAGTGGCATATGGACAAAGTCATGAATATGCTTCAGAATCAAGGGTTAACTATGATATCCTTCGCTCTCAGTACAATGAAGGGAAGAATTTTTCTCAGTTCAAGACTTCCAAGGAGGCGTTGCAGTCTCCAAAGTCTGCAAGACAAATTACTGAGAAAAAAAATGGATCAGACAAAGAAAACAACTTTTCTTGCAACAAAACGAAGATCAAGGAAACATCTGTTATAGAGCTTGGTGAAAATGAAGTGAATTTGAGCTTGTAACATTGGCATTGCAAGGTCTTGTGTCGATAATGACATTGGCATTGGGATGTCTTGTTTTATTGCCATTGGGAGGTCTTGTGCAAATAATGACAATGAGACCTTCAAATCCCGATGTCATTGTAAGGAACGTTGGGTAGTATCTCCATAGCATTCATTTCAGCAGAGAAGGCACTTCTTATTATTTGTAGGCTTTGTTTTCCATTACTTGTTTCTTCAGATTACTTTGTAGAGAATGAGTAATATCAGTCAGCTACAAGCCCCCTCTGTTGGAGGTCCACTCCCACAGGGTATTACTTATTCTCAAATATTTTGGTTTCCTTTGTGATTTGTTGTGCTTTCTTTTGACATTCGGTGATTCAGACTGCCTGATTTTTTACTAATGGATTGCCTTGTGTTTTGTAAATAGGGTATCCCCCAGTTCGGTATCCGCAGGCTTATCCTCCACCACTGCAGGGCTACCCTCCAAAGGGAGGACCCCCAACTCAAACACAATCTGCAGGCGATGGCTTTTGGAAGGGATGGTGAGTTCACTGCTTTCTATTGTTGTGCTCAATGATCTATCTTTTGGAGTATCTAAGGAAAGGAGTTTTGTCCATTTGATCAAGTAAGTTGGTGTGCTATTTAATGAGACCTTTGGAATGAAGTATGGACATCCATCGAGAGGAGTTTTGTCACATGTTGTGGTTGTGAGTTTTGTCTACAGCGGCTACATTTTCTTGCGCTCACAATTTAAAAATTCTTGTATATGAAGCATCTATTCTCAGAGTTACACCAACTACCTTAGAATAATTTGTGACGATTCTGCATATGTGGTTTTGTTTCATTTTAGCGCCGATGTAGGTGTCATCAATACCCTTCTTTAGTATTACGATGGCTCAGCAGTATTACCCAGAAAATATTAATGAAAATGTTAATTTTCTTCATCTCTCTTGCCTTCTCATTACATGGATGTTGAGTACACAGGGTTTCTAGAGCATGCGTTAAATCTGTGTTAATTTTGGTAGCTTGGACAGCTGTTTGTCCTCGCCTAGAAATAGTAGCATTAATTATGGGTAGTTTAAACAATTGTTCGTCCTGGTCTAGAATTTAGAAAATGGTTGTTTTTGTCAAACAAATATTGTTAGGATAAAAATAATTATTATTTAATATTGACTCTTTTTAGGTGACACCTCATAACCAAGTTTGTTAGTGGTTATTGAGTTGTCTTAATCTCAGCCGTTCATTTGTATTAATCTCGGTCGTTGATTTTTCAACGAGAGTAGTATAAAAAGGGGTCATTGGGTCATTTGGAAAACACAACTTGGAGAGCATTTATAGTGATAGCAAATGTGTTTGCAGTGATAGAAAACAAGTCTTGCAGTGTTAGCAAGGGGCACAATGATAGTGCTGGGGATAGCAGTGGAGGAATATCAGCAGGAGGAATTGGGAGATTGTCTAAGTTCTGTTAGTGAGAGGCAAGGAATTTTGTATCTCTTAATTTGCTGAAGTTTAATATATTTCTCATATGCAGTACTAGTTTTCCCCTCGGGGTTTTTCTAGGGACAATTGTCCGAAAATATTGTGTTGATTGTGTTGCGCATTTCTTTCCGCGTATTTTTATTGGTGAAGTTGCAGTTGTGTTATTTTTCAATATTAGCTGTGAATTTATTTTCGGCAGTTAAATAATCTTTATAAGATAGGAGATTAATAATCAGTGACTGCAATAAAATTTTCACATGGTATCAGAGCTAAGTTGAGGGTAGAAAAGGTTTACCCTAGGAAGGAAAGAATTCAAGGGTTTATAAAACCTAGTTTGACCTCTTTCGAGTTATTTCTTTTATTTCTTTGAGATGGCTGTAGCTGGTTTGAGAGATCAGGACAGATTAGATGGTGCCTCAAATTTTGGTGTTTGGAAAGCGAGAATTTCTTTATTGCTGGAAGAGAATGGTATCAAGGAGTACGTTACCACTGTTGTAGTTGTACCCTCAGATGCAACATAGCTCGCAGCATACAAGAAGGACAATGCCAAGTCGAGGAGGATAATCCTTGATGGTGTCAAGGATCATATTGTTCCACATATTGCAAAGTTAGATACTGCAAAGAAGATGTGGGATGCCATTCTGAATCTGTACCAGAATGCTACCACCAATCGGAAGTTGATTCTTAGAGAAAAGTTGAAGAATACCTGGATGATTAAGGGAGAAGATGTCACAAGTTACCTCACAAGGCTTAGACTTGTCAAGGATGAGTTAGCAGCTATTGGAGATAGCCCCAGTGATGATGAGCTAGTCAGAATAGCCCTAAATGGGTTTACTAAATAGTGTGATGTCTTTGTTCAAGTTGTCAGTGGATGAGACACCTTACCGAGTTGGGATCGACTGTGGAGTGATTTCACTCAGAAGGAGTTTAGACTTAGTCTTGTCAATGGAGCCAACACCAAGAGTCAGAAGAGTGAGGTGGAAGAAGAAAACATTGCCCTAGCGGGAAAGGGAAAATCAAAGAAGGGGTCTAGCAAAGGATCAAGCTCACAAGGTGAGAAGAAGAATAAGGACCTATCTAAGGTCAAGTGCTTTGGTTGTCACGAGTTTTGCCACTATGTTAGTGATTTCCCAGAAAGGAAGAAGAATGAAAATAAGGGCAAGAAGTAGGTGGCAGCTTCAGCAAGTGCAGATGAGCTCTCTAGTAGATTGGAAGGTGAGTTCGCACTCATAGCTTGTATGGTTAGCTCAACCTCACAAAGTGTTTGGTATATAGATAGTGGGGCATCATTTCATATGATAGGAGTTAGAGAGTACTTCTGCAATTACAAGGAGGAGAGTACCAGTACCTAGATTTCTATGGGAAACTTGTCCAAACTCAACTCAGTTGGGAAAGGGACTATTCAGTTTCAGAGGGAGAATGGGAAGATTATTCCCCTTCGTGATGTGTTGCATGTGCTAGGATTAGGTATGAATTTGATTTCTATATTTGTTCTTCAGGATAGAGGGTATAATGTTCTTTTTAGAGGGACACCTGTGTTGATCAAGCACAAGGATTGGAAAACACCCATATCTATTGGAGTTAGGAGTGGATGCCTTTACAAGCTACAGTTTGACACTCCTAAGGTACTTATGAGTAGCAATAATCCTAGAGATCTTGGAGAGCTATGGCATAGGAGGATGCGCCATATACATCATGGAGCACTTAAATTGCTTCGTGAGATAGTGACAGGTGTTCCTGAGGTGAGCATAGAGCACGATGATGTATGTAAGGGATGTGTGTTGGGGAAGTTTGCAAAAGCATCTTTTCCAAGGAGTGACACCAGATCTGAGGGTGTTCTTGATCTATTACATTCAGATGTAGGTGGACTAATGTCAAGGAAGTCTCTCAGAGGATATGAGTACTATGTTACTTTTATTGATGATTTCTCGAGGAAGACCTAGATATACTTCTTGAAGACCAAGGATGAGGTTTTTAGTCGCTTCCAAGAGTTCAAGGCTCTTGTGGAGAACTCGACAGGAAGGAAGATTAAGGTTCTTCGGTCAGATAATGGAGGTGAGTACAAAGGAAATTAATTCCAGGAGTTCTGTACCAGAGAAGGAATCAAGAGAGAGTGGACTGTTCCTTACAATCTGCAACAAAATGGAGTTGTTGAGAGGAAGAACCAGTCTATATCGAAGGTAGCAAGGGCTATGCTACATGACCAGGATATGCCCCGCTACTTATGGGCAAAAGCATGTAGTACAATAGTGTATATACAGAATAGGGTTCCACATAAGGTACTAGGGAAGATGACACCAGAAGAGGCTTTCACAAGGAAGAAGCCAGATGTCAGTCACTTGAGGATATTTGGAAGTTTGGCATATTGCCATATTCCAGGTGATACAATTACAAAGTTAGATCAGACTATAGAGAGGGGGTACTTTGTTGGTTATAGTGAAACCTCAAAGGCATATTAGATATTTATTCTAGGGACTAAGAGGATTATAGTCAGACGTGATGTCAAGTTCATGGAGGACAAGGCATTCAGGAGGTCTAGAGATTTGCTAGCAGAAAATCAGAGTGAGAAACCAACAGAAGCTCCAGGGGTAGCTCAACTAAGTCAAGGGTAGCAAAGCTCGAGTACAATTACTAGTACTAGCATGGGCTCAAATGGCGAGAGTTCACAAAGTATGGAGCAACTGGTGTAGTAGGATATGCATCTAGAAGATATGGAGGTTGATATTTCATCCTCTACAGTTGGCAACAAGAACCATGAGGTTCAACAAAGGGATACTTAGGAGTTAGTGGGAGCTCCTAGGAGGAGTATGAGAGAAAGGAGACAACCAGCCAAGTTCAATGACTATGTGGCTTTAGTCAGCCAGTTGGTAGATAGTGAGCCTTCTAGTTATCAGGATGCTGCACAAAATTAGGTGTGGCGAGATGCGATGGTTGATGAATATACCTCAATAATGTAGAATGATGTGTGGGAGCTAGTGCCTAGACCAACAGCTAGAGCAGTGGTTGGATCATGTTGGATCTATAAGATCAAGCATGGTGCAGATGGTAGCATCGAGAAATACAAGCTAAGGTTCGTGGCAAAGGGGTTCTCTCAGAAGGAGGGAATAGACTATGAGGAGACATTTTCTCCTGTGGCCAGGTATACTTCTATATGAGTTGTGATCTCATTTATAGCATAAATGGGATGGCAGATCCATCAAATGGATGTCAAGACAACATTCCTCAATGGCGAGTTGAAGGAGGAGGTATACATAGAGCAACCAGAAGACTTTGTAGCACATAGTAAAGAGACCCATGTGTGTAGATTGAAGAGAGCCTTATACAGACTCAAGCAGGCTCCTAGAGCGTGGTATGAGCACATTGATAGTTACTTGCAAGTAATGGGCTTTGTGAAGAGTGAGGCAGATGCTAACCTCTACTACTTGGTGGTTGGGGGTGAGGTTCTCATTCTTGTTCTATATGTGGACGACTTGTTTCTAACAGGTTCACTAGGGCTCATAGAGGAGTGCAAGAACGATCTTGCAACAGAGTTCGAGATGAAGGATTTGGGACTTATGCACTACTTTCTAGGCATGGAGGTGTGGTAGAAAAATGGAGAGATTTTCCTTGGGCAAGGGAAATATTGCATTGAAATCTTGAAGAGATTCGGGATGGAAGATTGCAAAGCCATGTCTACACCCATGATCATGAATTGGAGGAAGGTAGATACATCTAAGGAGAAGGATGTAGATCCTAGCTTATACAAGCAGTTGATTGGTTCGCTCATGTATTTGGTCAACACTAGGCCAGATATAGCCTTTGCAGTGAAATCTCTTAGTCAGTACATGGTGGAGCCAAAGAGAGTGCATTGGACAATGGCGAAGCATGTGCTACGATATTTGCATGGTACAATTGAGTATGGGATCAGATATGTTCAAGGTGAAGGTATCAAGCTGATAGGCTATACTGATGCAGATTGGGCAGGCAATACAACAGACAAGAGAAGCACTTCAGGGTGTTGTTTTAGTTTGGGATTGGGAGTTGTCTCTTGGTTCAGCAGGAAGCAGAAGTCTGTGGCTTTGAGTTTTGTAGAAGCAGAATACATAACAGCTAGCATGGTGACGTGTGAAGCTATTTGGCTTCGGAAGTTGCTAGTAGCCTTGTTTGGTCAGAGGGTTGCGACTACTGTGATACATTACGACAATCAGAGTTGCATCAAGTTGTTTGAGAATCCTGTCTTTCATGATAGGTCTAAACATATAGACATCAGGTATCACTTCATCAGGGATTGTGTACAACGAGGGATTGTTCAGCTACAGTATATACCTACAGAGGAGTAAGTAGCAGACATTCTGATAAAGGCATTGGGGAAGGTGAAATTTATCTTCTTTAGAGATATGTTGGGTGTCATGCAGAATAGCTTCCTCGCTAAGAGGGGGTGTTAATTTTGGTAGCTTGGATAGTTGTTTGTCCTCCCCAGGAAATAGCAACATTAGTTATGGGTAGTTTGAACAGCTGTTCGTCCTGGCCTAGAATTTAGAAAATGGTTATTTTTGTCAAATAAATATTGTTAGGATAAAAACAATTATTATTTAATATTGACTCTTTTTAGGTGACACCTCATAACTAAGTTTGTTAGTGGTTATTGAGTTGTCTTAATCTCAATTGTTCATTTGTATTAATCTCAGTCGTTGATTTTTCAACAAGAGTAGTATAAAAAGGGGTAATTGGGTCATTTGGAAAACACAACTTGGAGAGCATTTGTAGTGATAGCAAATGTGTTTGTAGTGATAGCAAACAAGTCTTGCAGTGTTAGCAAGGGGCACAATGATAGTGCTAGGGATAGCAGTGGAGGAATATCAGCAGGAGGAATTGGAAGATTGTCTGAGTTCTGCCAGTGAGAGGCAAGGAATTTTGTATCTCTTAATTTGCTAAAGTTTAATATATTTCTCATCTGCAGTACTGGTTTTCCCCTCGGGGTTTTTCCAAGGACAATTGTCCAAAAATATCGTGTTGATTGTGTTGCGTATTTCTCTCCACGTATTTTTATTGGTGAAGTTGCAGTTGTGTTATTTTTCAATATTAGCTGTGAATTTATTTTCGGCAATTAAATAATCTTTATAAGATAGGAGATTAATAATCAGTGACTGCAATAAAATTTTCACAATCTGAAAATAGGAATTTGAGAAATGCTAATAAAACATTTTTGTTGAAGAAAAATAAGGCACTCAGTATTCTACATTTTTACACCATAGGCATTTCCTATTTGGAAAGCCTCGGCCTGATTTTGAAGATCAATGGCTGGAACTACTCTAGAGCCCAATGACGGACATTGGGAGCTTCTCTGTCGTCCATCTTGCAGAAAGTGAAATAGTTGTTCATTGCTTTACATGTCATTGGAAGGGAAAACTGTTTCATTTGCTGGTGTTTTTTCATTGCTACTTCCAGCGATATTTTTGCTGTTGGCAGTGATTGTGCTTTGTCGCTGTCATGACAGGCCTCATCACCTTGTCTCTACCATGCGGACCTTGGATCTTCTTCCCTCCGTCCGCTGCCTTTGGTAGCGTCAATGGAGGCCAGGGAGTCGCGGGCTTTGCGCACATGCGTGATGCTGCAGGCCCTCCGGGCTTCTTCTCTGCCGCTGATTGGTTCGTGCCCTTTGGGCTTCTTTTCGGCCTCCTTCGTTGATGCTTCGTCAGCCCTTTGCCACTTTCCGTGCCCCGAAGATCCTGCGGTCTCTTCCCTACACATTGCGCTTCTCTTGCAGACATCAAAACTCTAGACATGATGTACCGTATAAAGAGGGAGGGATTCTGAAAATAGCCAAACACCACTCCATGTGTGTTACAGATTGGATTGGTGAAGCCTTGCAATTTTTGTGTGAGTTGTGAAGAGAGGAGGGATTTTAAGGCATCAGTGAAGTTCTGAGCTAGATTGTTCTCCTCCTCAACGCAATCCCCTATTTTATTCTTTTGATTGCATTGGGATGGACAACAGCCAATGGCTCCAACTTCCACGCTATCAATCCTTCGTGCTCCCAAATTATACATCCTCTGCAAATTGTTAGCCATATGCCCACATCAAAAAATTGAAGCATCATCCAAATAACTAAACTGAAGTAGTAAAATATGACAACCACTTGTTGATTAAAGGAATTCTACATTGAATGCTTTATAAGGTGCACCATTTTAAAACATTTCATGTTTTGATTACAAATTACCTCCAATTGAGCCTTAAAGGTGGAAATGAGAAGATCTGTGTACTGCTGAGGAGTATACTTCGTTTGCAGTTTAGAATTTGATTTAAAATATCTGAACAAGTCATTACTTCTGGTGACCAACGCAAACAGAGACTTTGCCACCAGTTTTACAGCTTCCGCATTGCCCAGTTGAGCTGCTAGATTTCCATACACTGTTGCATAGTATTCCACTTGCTTGTTCATCGAAAGACTTCCCCCCTGAAATTTTTTCCATTTTACATTTGGGTCATCATTAAATTCCTTAAAAAATCAACTTTTACATGTGGGTCATGATAAAACTCCCAAAATTTCAACTTTAAGATGCGAGTCATTGTGAAATTTCTAAATATCTCAACTTTTACATGTGGGTCATCAGGCGCATTAAAAAAAGTGAAATCAGAAGCTTTCGGTAAAAGGACTTACAGTTTTCATCAAGAATTCTAGCTCCTCTAGCAGCAAAATTGACTCCGTTCACGATACTACTATTGATGTTCAGGTGACCTTGAATGGAGAGATATGTAGGTAGGCTCCTAGTAAAACCGAGCTTCTGTGCTGCAATCAAATACTGAGCTTCACAAAAAAAACCCTAAAAATCAAAAGCATTGTAGTCACAACACAAGCTTGTTAATTTTGAACTTGCTTAAGAAATCTGCAAAGTTTAGATTGTTGCTGAATCTGCCAGTTGCTTTCCTACCAGGATAATCCACACCATTGTGAGGGAAATTTTCTTTTATGAGGGATAGTCATATGTGATTGTTGTTGCCCACATCTACCAGGGAATCTCCAAAGATGAACAAGCCAGGCATAGGCAATGCATGTTGTGCATACACAAACAGGGCTGCAATTATGAATGTTGCTCTCCACAATCTTGAGGAAGATCATAAAAAAAATTATATAAGGTTGAATGACGTGTAATCCAAATGGCATATATCGCTCAGTCCCAAGGTGCAGCTTGACGTGCATGCAGCTCCACAAATGGAAGGAACTGAATAGTTAAGACTTGTGGCAATTAATAGCATGGTTATGTGTCAGTTGAACTCACTGACACCGATGTACATTTACATCATCATTTTAGACACTTTTGCTAATTATCATGTGAGCGCATTATAATATTTATTTTGCAGTCAAAAGCCTCTTTAATAAATCCATTTTTTGCAAATCTTGCCTTCAGCACATTCACATCTCCATGAGGCATTATGTCGAAAATTCATGTACCCTGTTGAAGCATTCACATTTTCAAAATGAACGGGCACTCTTCATTAAGGACGTTTCATGGATGTATTTGCGAAAAGCGATTGTGACATGTTGATTGGGGTCCCGGTCCACTTCACAAATGGAGCTACCAACCATTTTTATGAAGGTTTTGACCGCATTACGCATGCTTGAGGCCACACTTTTATTCCAAGTTTTTAACTTTGTCATTTCCTGTTAACTTTAAAGCAAAAAGTGGATGGTATAGTCAATCCACCATTCAATGTTGAATATGGATTTTGAATATGTTATCGGAACTCAAACCATGAGTAACTGTATTAAAATTCTTTATATCAAATCTTACACTAAATTAGCGCAGATGAAAACGTACTTAATCTATTTAGATTTAACTATCTATTGTTGTAATGAATATTTTTAAGATTTGATGATTAAGAAAGTATATTACATTTGGAATAATAATGAAATAAACATGTTAATATTATGAAGAATTCAGTTATCATAATATAAAAATTAATGTTTATAGTTTGATAAATGTAATGAAGATTTCTATAACTTATAATTTTATTTTAGTTTATTTTAGGAGCAAATTGTGGAGCTGGTGGCTCCATGATCATTATATTTTACTAGTTATTTTTTAGCAGTCATCATAAATAGTATATTTGAATGAAATCATTGATAATAAATTTTAAAATTAAAATTTAAAGAGAAAAATGAAAGAAAAAATAAAAGGGAAATCAATTTGTGAAATTATGTGTGGTTTTTTTTTCTTATTTCAGCCCCTTTTTTTTCAATCCTATTTTTCATTTTTAAGCAGCACTAAATAGATAAAGATTCTAATTTATTCTTTTCCCACTAATTAAATTTTTGCATTAGAATATTCCTACTACTTATAATTAACGTTAATTTGCCTTTAAGCTATCGCATACCCATATGAAGTAATTATGTAAATATGACTTCATTCCTAATTCTGATAAAGTATAAAATTATAAATAATCTATAATTTTTTATATTTTATTTACATAAATTTACAAGATAAGATTGCACAAAACATGATGAAATTTAATTTACATAAATAACATTTCTCCAACACAATAGGAGAAAATTATTTTCCATGATAATATGTTTAGGAACATCAAATTGATGAGGTTTCAATATTAAAACATAGGTTCTTCAATGAGATCATATAATTTTTGTATTCTATGAATGTATGCATTTTAAGAGTTTTACAATGAATCCACTTGTAACATTATTTCGTTATTTGGATATTTTTAAGGAAGGCATAATATTTAAAGTAATATTGTAGTTATGTTTTTGTCCAATTAAAAGTACTCAATCTATTTAGATTTAATTAAAATTGATGTAATGAGTATTTTGAAATTTGATGACAAGGATAAGTGTGTGGGATTTAGAATAATAAAAAAAATTATGCTAATATTATGAAGAATATAGTTATTATGATATAAAAAATAATGTTTGTGGTTTGACGAATGAAATAAATTGAAAATAATGATGTAAGATTTATACAATTTATAATTTTATTTTTTTATTTCAAAATTAAATTGTGTGTAATTAAAAAACTTACACCACGTAATCCATATAAAATAGAAGATCAAATTAAAGATAATTTTAGAAACTAAATATATTTCAATCTTGTGTCTATTTGGTTCTAAGATAAGTCTCAAGGATGTGACTTGGATCTATGACATGTTTTACAATGTAGATTGGGCTTCATTTGAAAGTTTAATCAAGTAAAAAATTATAAGTAATCTATGTAACATAACACGTTACCTATTACATTGGAACTTAAGGGAGAAATTGTAACAGATCTATGGAAGGGTGTTTAATCTAGGAGATGTGGGAAATGGAAAATACTAAGGTTTTTTTTTTATGCCAACACCTTCCCACATGTGTGTGTGGAGTTGGACGTGCATCAAAGCATGTGGGCGGTGTTATTAGAAAGGGATGCAAAAAACAAAGATCTGTAATGAGGTGTTGACAACACCTTCCTGACTATTGTGGCTCCATTTGCCTTTACAGATATGTATCCATTATCCCTGCAGATTGCACAAATAGCTTTGTTAAAGTAGCTTTGAAAACTCTGCAACGAAGGCACTGCGATTGTCTTTTGGCAAAAAAATTCAAAGAATGAGATTGTCAAAACTAAAGTATATTTACTAAATTACTACAGGATAGGATAAGATTTAGCATGTGAAACTGACACTCCTTTGTGCATGAAGGTCTCCAAGTGTAATTATTTGCAATGCTTATAGAACTCTACTTCTAAATATTTTCATTGACTTTCAATCTATCATCTACTTTTTCTCCAGGGTTGAATTGTACAAGTGATTATTCTCTAACATCGTGTATTCATAACCTAAAGTTTATACAATTTTTATGATTCTCAACTCATCTTTTACTACTTTATCAAATAGATTATATATATTTAACAATCAATTTTTGTTAACACAAAGGGAAGTACTGATTTGGAGAGATTCCATTGTTTGACTAATCAAGAAGACACGGCTGGATGCTCATTTTCAAGAGAAAAACAGATTTGCAAATGAGATAAAAATGGTTTGAGTGCTTCTATTTAATTAGATTTACTCCTATATTAAATAGGAGAGGTGTTTCCCTCACTATGTAATGAACTTACTTATGCAGAAGGTGTTACTTATTTGAAATGTACCAAGCTGATTTTTTAGATGGACAGTTCAAATCATTTGATAGATGTGAACGGCGATCATGTTTCCCTCCTCTATTTTACAAACCAAATTTGACCGATGTGGATGTTGTCTATTATACAATTATTATTTTTTTAATTAAATTATTGTTAACATTTTAAAGGTTCATAAATATTACAAACTTTCATTCAAGTCCTTTCAACCATTTGGATTAAATTTGATTTAGAATTTGTATGATAGTTATATTGCCTAAGTAGTTTACAAGAAAACATAGAGAAGCTATCACAAACAAAATGTGTTCTCCCCTCCCACATTTCTACGGCATACCCATTGCACACTAAGGTGCGATTGCTAGTTATAATTAATGTCTACTGGCCATTAATTCGTCAGTGGCTGTCATTTTTGACGAAATCGTCAGCTGCATAAAGTAAAATGGACGGATGAATGAACACGTGTCTCGTAAACCGCAAACTTAACATGGGTTGAATGGCAGTTAAAAATATGTGGTTCTTCATTATGTAGGCGTGTTCACACTTACAGAATTAACAAATTCATGGTTTTTCAAAAAGGTGCGGACAATTCCGATGCATTCAATCATCTTGCATGCGTACGGCATGCTAGATGACCGTCCACTTTTAAGCCAGGCCGATGTGTTTCATATAAGAAACACTTTCAACATAATAATCTAGTTATATAATAATTTTAAAAATCATTTGAAAATAAATATACTTTTATTGTATTGTCCCTAATAAGAAAAGAAAATGACACTTTTGTTTTATATATATATATATAATGCTGCTACTTGCATATTGAACTCTATATTTTCCAACGTGATACGACACCACTTTCCCTCGTGAAGCGGTCACCCATCTTTCACACTATTGTTGATGTGACTTTATCATAATAATTTATTTCACTAGTAGAAATGTTCAATCTGAAAGGATACGTATCTGTGAAAAAAATTATTTAAGAAAGAAAACCATTTCTTTTATATTATTTTTTATTTTTTAATGATATTTAGTTGTCCTCATCATACGTAAGATTCGACCGGCCACAAAAGACGAATCGGAATCGTGGAAAATAGGTGAGGCTGCAGAACGTAAAATGAAATGGGAAAAAGACAGTATGTTTCTTATGACTCCATCCGTCCACGTCGATGGGGAAAATGTGTACTGCTTTAATCATTTAAAATGGAGCAATTAAAAGGCATGGAAGTAAATACAGTTTTAAATATGCAAGTAGCAGCAGTTATGACCTAAACATATCTTTTCAATTGAAAGATTCAAAAATAAAGAATGATATTCATATCAGGCCGCGACAATACAATAACAGATAAATATGTCATGCTCTAATAATTGAAAAGATGGGACATAAATCACATGGCAAATATGTCATGCTCTAATAATTGGAGGGCAGAATTGAAGTAGCAGCAGTTGTTCTATATAATATAGACTTCCCTTCCCAGCAAAGTAAACCAGCAGTCTCCCTCTCTGGGTTTCCTTATGAATGGATCTCAAAATGAGTGTTTCTGCAATAGGACTTGTAGTCTCATTGTTTGCTGTGTTTCTCTCCCTTGTGTTGGGATGGGCGAGGAAAAACAATGGCCGATCGCCTTTGCCAGGGCCGTTTCCCCTGCCCATCATAGGAAACCTCCATCAGTTGGGAGCTCTTCCTCACCGTAGTCTGCAGAGGCTGGCGGAGAAACATGGCCCACTAATGTCGGTGAAGATGGGTTCTGTTAATGTAGTCGTTGCCTCTTCTTCTGAGGCAGCCAAGCATTTTCTGAAAACCCACGACTTGAATTTTGCCAACAGGCCGTCTATTGAAGCTGGGAAACACTTGTTTTACAATGGGAGGGACATCGTGTTTGCTCCCCACGGAGATTATTGGCGAGACATGAGAAAAGTATGCACAGTGGAGCTGCTGAGTGGGAAGAGAATGGAGTCGTTTGGAGGCGTGATGGAGGAAGAGGCGATGGCGATGGTGGAATCGATGTGGGAGAAGAGCGAGGAGGGCAGAATTGTCGTGGATGTGAGCAAGAGCGTTGCAAGCTACGTCTCAGACTTGACATGGCGGATGTTGACGGGCAGGGCATATGGCGACCTCCAATCCGGCCGCATGGCATTCGAGGAACTGATTATGGAGGTTGCTAGTCTGACTGGAGTTGTCAATATTGGCGATTTCTTTCCCCGTTTGGGGTGGCTGGACTTGCAGGGGCTGAGGCGACGTATGAAGAATGTCCACCGGCAGGTAGACGCAGTGTTGGACAAAATAATAGATGAACATGTGGAGCGAAAGGGGAGACTCGGCGCGGAGGAAAGTAAGAGGCAGAAAGACTTGGTTGACGTGCTTGTCGACATGGAAGTAACAGTAGAAGATAAGAAGGCAATCATTTTTGTAAGTTTTTGTAAGTTAACTTTAAGTTTGCTGAGGGTAAATAGGTTAGCCGGATTATAATGTATTCATTTGGAAAATGGTTATACACTATTATCATGCACAACGTACTTCATTTATATAATTTAATTGATTCTTGATCAAAATTTTCGGGGTAAATTGTGTAAATTCTGGAAGACAAAGATCTACAGTTTATTTCAAAACTTTGTTCAAGAATTTGAGCCATCTAATCTAATTTAGTTATTCCGTGATATTTTTTAATTATGTGTATTAATTTATATAAGTTAACATACAGGTAATGTTCGTTGGTGCAATAGATACATCAGCCACTACATTGGAATGGGCAATGAGTGAATTATTGAGAAATCCAAGTGCTATGAAGAAATTACAAGAAGAAATTAATTCTATAATAAAACAAGATGAGAAAATAACATATTCTGGTATTTTAAGAATGGAATACTTGCATTGTGTTGTGAAAGAGACATTGAGATTATATCCACCAGCTCCCTTACTCATGCCACATGAATCTACAGAAGCTTGTATTGTGAAAGGATTTGATCATGACTACTTTATACCAGCAAAAACAAGGCTTATAGTCAATGCTTGGGCTATAGGAAGAGATCCAAGAGTATGGAAAGATCCCTTAGAATTTAGGCCCGAAAGGTTTATGGGTAAAAATATGGATATAATCAAAGATGTAGAATTAAGCATGATTCCTTTTGGTGCAGGAAGGAGGGGCTGTCCTGGGTCTTTCATGGGCATTGCCGTTGTTGAAGTTGCATTAGGACATCTCTTTCACTACTTTAATTGGAGAAGTGAAGATGATATAGATATGAGTGAATCTTTCGGAACAACCATTCCAAAAAAAGATCATCTATTAGCTATTCCATCTTGGAGGTTAAATTTAAATGAACGTTCTTCCCCCAAAATATAATTATTATAAGAAGTTGAACATTTTCCTGCAATGCATGTATAACATAAATTTTATAAATAATTTTATCTCATAATGAAATGAATAAGAATTAGAATTGTAATGTGTTGCAACAAGTTATTTATTAAACTATTTCAAGTAAATTAGTACATCACTATACCCATTTTCTCTAATATTTTATGGTTTAACAAAAAATAAATTATCTCTTTTAGATTATGTTAACCAAGATCATTAATTTATTAATGTTGGTAACTTGTAAATTACTTTCATTTTTGTATTAGTAATCACTCATGGTCATTTGTGTCTTATGATATAACTCTTTGTTGAAATTCTAGTTTGTAAATATGTTTGCTGCACCTCTTTCTTATTATTTTTTATGAGTTACAATTTAACACAATATATTTTTATAGCATGTCAATAATTTTTTAATTTTTTAATAATTTTATGTAATAAGTTATATATCTCGTCATTATTTATTAAGCTCATCAAGTGATAGAATAACAATTTTTTTTTCAAAACAAGAGGGTAAAATTTTATTAAATTAAAAATAGGAATACAAAGACCCTTGTCTAACCAAAGAGAGAATAACAAAAAAATCAGCTAAAGAAGGCTCCAGTAGGGAATTTCTCATACCCCAAAAATGCATCTTGTGTGAAGAGAAGGCTAATAGTGTTTTTCATATTCCTTTTTGGCTACAAATATATGTTGGAGGTATGGGCACTCCTTTTTCATCTCAAGAATTTATCTTGGATTTTCCCAAATTCATTTTCTAAAGGTTGGATACAATGGATGGCTCCCAATGGTGATCCCTCTCTTTACTTCTTGTGGTCCCTTGTTCTCAAGGAATTTTTTATGGTTGGTCAACCTTGCTCACCTCAATTTGGTCTCGGCAATGGTTTTGTACTATGACAAATATGTGCCTATGAATTGGCATATTTAGTGTGATCCTTTTACCTCTAACCATAAGTATAAATACGTTAGAGATAATGTGGTGTCAAAAGCTCCTCTTAAAGGTTGCCTCAAAAT
Source organism: Chamaecyparis obtusa (assembly GCA_027943335.1). Lineage (NCBI taxonomy): Eukaryota > Viridiplantae > Streptophyta > Pinopsida > Cupressales > Cupressaceae > Chamaecyparis > Chamaecyparis obtusa. The sequence continues at coordinate 38,124 of BSBK01009524.1, forward strand.
TAACATATATAGGGCACCCAAGGATAATATGAGGCCTAATTGTATTTCTCTCCTCCCTTCAAACAAGTTTATTTGTTTTTATAAAGATGATTTAAAAAACTATTAACTCAATTGAAATTATATGATTAATTATAATAAAACATAATGATGCAATCATATCATAATAATAATTTAATATTAACTCAAATATAATGTTATAAAAATAATATAAATATATAATAATTTTATAAATCTTTTGAAAATAAATATGCTATTATTGTATTGTCTCCCTGATAAGAAAAGAAAACGACACTTTTGTTTTCATATATTTATATATATGCTGCTACTTGCATATTGAACTCTATATTTTTTTTAACGTAATATGACACCACTTTCCCTCGTGAAGCGGTCAACCATCTTTTACACTATTGTTGATGTGACTCTATCATAATTTGATTTATTTTAAGAGTAGAAATGTTCAATCTGAAAAGATATGTATCTCTGAAAAAAACTATTTAAGAAAGAAAACCATTTCTTTTATATTATTCTTTTGTTTTTAATGATATTTAGTTGTCTTCATCATACGTAAGATTCGACCGGCCACAAAAGACGAATCGGAATCGTGGAAAATAGGTGAGGCTGCAGAACACAAGATTCCATAAGGAGGCTGCTGAGTTGGCAGGAGTTGCAGGGGCTGAGGCGACGTATGAAGAGTGTCCACCAGCGCTTGGACGCCGCTTAATTGCCTGCTAGTTTAAATTTAAAAAATCAAACATAATTTAAATCCAATTAATAATTAGAGATAATTTGTACACATTCAAGTGTTTGTGTTTGAGTACAAATATAGTAGTCATAAAAGTGTGACTTAATCAATCATATCACTTACACATTCTATCGTGCTCATTATTGGGCAATATTTTCAAAAAATTGGTGTCTACATAAACCAAAATAAAATGAGTCATCCTAGGCTTGCTAGCCCAATCATAAACCAACATTGCAAGAGTATACTACCATGTGGAAGTCCATCAAGCCAAAAGAGGATGGCAACTAGTAATGTAACACAACTACTAAGATCACATGTGCATATTTGTTTGTCTCACGTCCTTACTATTTGACAATCCCTGTTTGTTAAATCCTTTCTTACTATTTTATATTATTAAGAATATGTTCTTTCTTTTGTTTCCTTTCTATTCATACCATTAACTTTTCTGTAAACTCTTATTGTTATATATCTTGATACTTCTATTACTCTCTTAAACCATTACTATTTCACATCCTTACTGTTATACAATATTAAAACCATTTCTTGTTGTTCCATGGTATTAAGGATACATTATTTATTTTGTTTCCTTCATTTCATATCCACTTAGTATTTTAAGCCCTTATTATTTTATAATCTTGTGCTCTGCTTACATCCTTATGTAATTTAAATACTTACTGTTTCACACATTAAGTATTTCATATCCTCACAATTTTACAATCTTCGTGAAATGTTATTTCTTTTGTTTCCTTGATGTTCATTTCATTTCCAGCTTTCTATGTACCATTACTATTTTACATCCTCATGGTTAATTTTCTCTCTTAAACCCTTTTGTATTGTTTCACATCCTTATAGTTTTATAGAATTCTTTAGAGAATGTTATTTCTATTGTTTCCTTGATGTTCCTTTTATTTTCAATTTCGTATACCATTACTATATTTTATCCTCATATTTTATTTTCTTCCTTAAACCCTTTCTTACTATAATTTCACATCCTTAAGGTTTTAGAATCTTTATAAAATGTTCTTTCTATTATTTTCTTGATGTTCATTTTATTTTTAGTTTTCTATACCTTGACTATTGGACATAATTTTTTTACTGTCCAAGTAAGCTATCAAATAACATGTCCATGTATAAATATTAAAAAAAACTCATTATGTAAAGGGAACTTGACATAGGGGCAAGCAAGGTACAAGAAGATTTGACTCAACTTGAATCAAGAAACAAGCCCTACTCAGAGTTATACACATAAGCAATATATAATTCACATGAACAATGAAAACACAATGAATATGAGGCAAGGAAACTTGAAACCAAATTGGTGTGATTAAAATAAATTAGTCAACATGCCCGACTGTGACGCCTTTCGAGTTTCGACCTTATACAAAGAGAACTATGAATTCGGAGTCTCAACTCGCATATTATCTTCTTTTCTACTTCTACTACTCTTCTACTATTACCATCTTCCATCAACTAAACAACCCCAGCTTCTTATATAGCCAGCTAAGCCACAAGTTGGCTAGTCAGGCATTTAATTACATTATAGGTCCAACCTGGAAGAGTAAACCAAAACTAAAGAAAGAATGAACAAAACTTGATGTGAGGTTAAATTTAGGTCCACACATGATACAAGAGCATGTACCTAACTTAGAAAGATCCCATTTTATCATACAGAACCGCACAAAATGAAAAACTCCATGTTTCACGTGAAACTGGCTAAAAATTGATACCCGAGGAAAATGGTGATAACTCTCAACTCATGATGAATTAGGATTTTTTTGTCTTAGGTGAAGATATTATTTTAGGTCCTCTTTAAGGCCCTAATATCACAAAGGCTGATTCATTAAGGATCAACAGCTACATGATGCACAATCAGCATGCAAAAAGCAAGAAAATATAGCTCTAGCCATAAGGTAAAACAACTCTAACTTTGACACGGTCCATGCAATCATTATGCATTGATAGGAGAAGGTTCCATAATAGGTCCTCAACATCATGTAAGCTTCGCATAACATGAAACCAACAACCACAACAACTATAATGCAAACAACATACAGGTACAAAAAATAAGAAATGTTTTTTTTTGGCTGATGCAAGATTGCTCAAAGACCCAAGATGCTCCTGCATCAGACACCTGGGGTAAATAAAGAACTGATGTCCACATTAGGAACTACTCATATTATAACCTGAATCATAAAGATCCAACTCAGCTTGTGTAATCCATGAACTGTCTTAATTAGCTTGTCTTTCCACTGAATTAGGTATTCCATGTAGTCCTTTCCTTTTGTACTCTTGCTCAGTCTACTATTCAAGCTCTTCTCAATGTTGTCTTTATTCTTCTTAAGATAATCCAGATCATCTTCCATCTCATCATTTGATTCAAAGCACTCAAAGATATCATCAATGTTGAATATAGGTGATATATCCATGTCTTCTGGTAATTCCACTTCATAAGCATTTCCACTGTCAAACTTTTTCATTTTCAGCTTGTTGTAGGTACCAACTAGAAATCTATTCTTCTTCAAATGAATCATAACCTCATCTCCAACTTCAAAACATTTATGCCTCCTTCTCTTATTTGCTCTTTGTTTTTATTTCAAATTACTGTCCTCCAAATTATTTTTGACTTCATCATGTAAAGTTCTCATGAAGACTAGAGGCTTATCTCCAACTAAACATCTCAACAAGTTTCCCAAACTCCTATTCACAACTTCATTCTGTCCATAAGTCTGAGGGTGAAATGTATAAATGAACTTCAATTCTGTATTCATCTTCTTCCAAAATGTTCTCCAAAAGTAACTAGTAAACTTAGTATCTCTATCTGAAATAATAGTTTTCAGAAAACCATGCAATCTTATCACTTCCTTGAAAAATAATTCAGCTACATGTAATGCATCAGATGTCTTCTTACAAGGTATAAACTAAGCCATCTTAGAAAATCTATCAACCACTACCAAAATAGAATCATTTCCTCTCCGAGTTCTAGGCAATCCAAGAACAAAGTCCATACTCACATCTTCACAAGGTCTATCAAGTACAGGAAAAGGTGAATATAATCCCACTTTATGAATAGTTCCTTTTGTTATTTGCCAAATTTTGCAACCTCTAACCATTCTATGTACATCCCTATAAGTATGTGGCCAAAAGTATCTTTCTAAAATCAGTTTCATAGTCTTATCAATCCCAAAATGTCCAACAAGTCCAACACTATGTTTCTCCTTTATTATGTTCTCTCTATAGATCCTCTAGGTATGCACAACTAAACTCCTTTAAACAACATGTCTTCTTGAATGAAATAATCAGTCCACTTATCACTCACTGTTTGTTCCTTACAAGCTTTCCAAGGCTCTGCAAAATCAAGGTAAGTTTCATATAAACACTTCAAATCATCAAAACCAAGTACCTCAACTCTCATTTCTGTCAGAAAATTTATTCTTCAGCTCAAGCCATCATCAACTTTATTTGACTATCCACTTTTATGCTTCAATGAAAAGGAAAAATTCTACAAGAACTCAACCCACTTCATATGTCTCTGATTCAATTTATTCTGACTTCTCAAATACTGCAAAGCTTTATGGTCAGTATACAACACAAAATATTTAGGCATCAAATAATGTCTCCATTTCTTCAAAGCTTGAACAATAGCATAGAATTCCTGATCAGAAATTGAATATTTTATCTTAGCATTATTAAACTTTTCACTAAAGAAAGCTACAGGTCTTCCTTCTTGACTCAAAATAGCTCCTATTGCACTTCCACTAGCATCACATTCAACTTGAAAAACTTTGCTAAAATTAGGCAAAGCAAGTGTAGGCAACTTTGCAATTCTTTGTTTCAATGTTTCAAAACTCTTTTGTGCTCCATGTGTCCATTTGAAATCCGTTTTATCCCCTCTCATAGTTTCAGTCATAGCATTACAAATAGAAATGAAATTTTTGATAAACTTTCCATAAAAACTTGCCAATCCATGAAATGATCCTTACCTCTCCAACATTTGCTAGTGTAGGCCAATCAATTATAACTCCCACTTTCTCAAGATTCATCTTCAATCTATTAGCTAAAATTACAAAACCAAGGTACACAATCTCTTCTTTCATAAATGAACATTTCTTTAAATTAATCAGTAACTTTTCTTCCTTCAATCTCTACAATACTTGTCTGATATGTTCAAGATGTTCTTCCTTACTCTTACTGAATATCAAAATATCATCAAGATATACAATCACAAACTTACCCAAGAATCTTTTCAAAATTTCATTCATCAACCTCATGAAAGTACTAGGTGCATTAGTCAAACCAAAAGGCATAACCAACCATTCATACAAAAATTCATTAGTCTTAAAAGTAGGTTTCCATTCATCCCCTTCTCTAATTCTAATCTAGTGATAACCACTCTTCAAATCAATCTTTGCAAAATAATTTTCTCCACTCAAACTATCCATTATGTCATCCATCCTAGGCAAAGAAAATCTATAGTTTACTGTTATCTTGTTTATAGCTCTAGAATCAGTGTACATTCTCCATTCTCCATTATTTTTCGGTGCTAACACAGTAGGTACTACACAAGGACAGACATGTTGTTTAAAGGAGTTCAATTATGCATACCTAGAGTATCTATGCGATAGAACATAATAGAGGATCTCAAGCAATTCTTGCACTTGTCTATTCAACTCAGTCTTTTCATTAGGTGTCAACCTATGTGGTGCTTTATTAGGAAAACTAGCTCCAAGTATCAAATCCATATAGTGACTTATACTTCTCATGGGAGGCAAACCATCAGGTACATTGTCATAAATGATGTCATGAAATTTAGTCAACAAAGGTTTAACCTCAGGTGCATATTATAACTTAGCTTGTTTCTCAGTTTTCCTTGGAATTTAAGAAAAAATTATATTTTGTTCTTTCATTTCTCTTGAAAATGTTTTACCATCAACCAAGCATACTCTGACCGTAGTACATTGACCTTCATCAAAATTCTCTACTAAAGGCAATAATACTTGTTTCTTTCCATCCATCCAAATAGTATATTGATTCAATCTACAATCATGCAAAGCTTTCCTATCATAATGCTAAGGTCTACCCAAAAGAATATGACAACAATCCATAGGCATAATATCACACAAGACTTCATCATGATAATTCCCAATTTTGAATTTAACAAGACATTATTCACTTACAAGTAGTTTATGCTCCTTCTGGATCTAAGCAATATGGTAAGGCTTAGGATGTTTCAATCTTTGTAATTGCAACTTGTTAACCAGCTCTTCAGATGCCAAATTATCAGAACTTTCACTATCAATGATTACCTTGTAACATTTGTCACTGATTTTACATCTGGTTCTGAACAAACTTTTCCTCAGAATAGGTTCCTCATCAGCTTCTTCATTCCACATGATCCTTCTTAGCATCAAGTTCTCACCATGTTCAAGTTCATTAGATAATTCCTCAACCTCTTCACAAGCCAAATTGTTTCTGCCATTACCTCCAGTCTTCTTTCTAGAGTTAGTACATTCAAAATCTCTATGTCCTTCTTCACCACATTTGTAACAAGTACCTCTAAACCAAGATTTCTCTTCTCTTTTCCCACTATTCTTACTCCTAGAGTAACCAATAGAGCTACCTCTAGATTAATTACCTCTTCTATCAGTAGGTTCATCTTTCCATCCTTTATCTTGTACACTACATTGTCAGATCTGCTACTTTCTCCATAATTTATGCCTCTACTTCTCTGAAATTTGCCACCTCTTCCTCTCTGTCTTTGATCATGTCTTTTTGTTAATTGCTCTTCTGCCTTTAAAGCAAATTGGTATGAAATGTTTTTCATGCAATAAGTAGGTCATTTTGCATCTAGATGTCCTACAAGAGTTCCTAAGTAAAAACCAAATTTTTCAAAGATTAAAAAGGATAAAGAATGCTATTATTCTAGTGAAGGCATTTCTGATGATAATTTAGATTATGAAGAGATTGGATTTATTGCTATTAAAGATGAGCCTGTGCATGAGGAAAAGGCTTTAGTATCTCATGTTGATAAGAAAACTGAATGGATAATAGATAGCAGTTGTTCACACTATATGACTAGAGATAGAAACAAATTTGTTAAATTAATGAAGTATAATGGTGGTGTTGTAAGATTCAGAGACAATCTTCCTAAACCTATCATAGGTGTAGGATCTATTACTCTAGATGGAAAGACTAATACTAATAATGTACTACTTGTTGATGGACTGAAACACAACTTGTTAAGTGTTGGACAACTGATGGATAAAGAGTTTCAATTAAGCTTTGTAGATGGAAAATGTTTTATCAGAAGTAAGGCACGAAAGTTGATTGCAACCTGTTCAAAATCTAGAGGTAATGTATTTGAATTAAACACATCTGGATCCTCTTGTTTTGTTGCAAAGGTAGATGATAGTTGGTTATGGCATAGAAGATTTTGTTATGTTAATTTTGACAACATTGTGAAGGTAAGTATGGCTAATGTAGTAAGAGATTTACTGAAGATTGTGAAACCATCTAACACTGTATGTAGAGAATGTGTTATGGAAAAACAAACTAGAAGCAGTTACAAAAGAAAAGCATATACATCAAAAGGAAAGTTGGATCTGGCACATACAGATCTGTGTGGACCTACAAGAACAAGATCATACTATGTTGAAAGGTATTTCATACTCTTTGTTGATGACTTTTCTAGAATGATGCAGGTTACTTATTTAAGAGAGAATTAGAAGCATTTGATAAATTCAAGCTGTTCAAAGAAAAAGTAGAGAATGAATCAGGTATAAAGATAAAGTGTCTAAGGTTAGAAAAATGTGGAGAGTTTACTTCAGATTTATTCAATTCATACTGCGAAGAGCATGAAATAAAGAGACAAACATAAGCTCCTAGGACTCCACAACAGAATGGGATAGCAGAGCGAAGAAACAAGACTATACTTGATGCTACTAGGCCAATGCTGAATGAAGGAAATGTATCTCATATACATTGGAGAGAGGCTATTGGGACATAAGTATACACATTAAACAAAATTCAAATCAGAGAAGATGAAAAGTTTCAGATACAAGAAAGAATGTATGACAGTAATCAGATTTTAGAAATCAAAGAAGCTATTGCTACTGAAGGAGAAGAACTTGTTGAATCAGAATGTGAAAAGGAAACATGTGATGAACTGACACAAGTGGAGCTACTGAGCTTCTTAAGACTTTGAGGTATGTAAAAAACAATCATCCTAAACATCAAATTATTGTTGGCTTTAATCAAGGAGTAATGACTAGATCAAAGATTAGAGAAGAAATTTGTTTGATTTCCCATATTGAACCAAAAAATACAATTGGAGCATGTAAAGATGAATCATGGATAAATGCTATAAAGGAAGAGTTAGATCAGATAAATAAGAATAACACTTGGAAATTGGTTCCTAGACCTTAAAATAAAAATGTAATAGGAACAAAATGGGTTTTTAGAAATAAAATGAATGAAGAAGGAACTGTTGTAAGAAACAAAGAAAGATTTGTTTGTAAGGGATATTCACAGCAAGAAGGCATAGACTTTGAAGAAACATTTGGTCCTATTGCTAGATTAGAGGCTGTTAGATTGTTCTTGGCTTATGCTACTCATAAAGACTTCAAGGTGTATAAGATGGATGTAAAATTTGCATTCTTAAATGGAGACCTTGAAGAAGACGTATACATAGAACAACCAAATCGATTTCCTATATCTAGAGATAGAGACATGGTATGCAAGTTAAAGAAGGCACTATATGGACTAAAGCAAGCTCCAATGGCTTGATATGCAAGGTTAGACAAATACTTACTTCACCTTGGATTCAGAAAAGGTAATGCTGACAGTAACTTATATTTGAGAACCAGTGAAGATGGAGTTGTGATAATTGAAGTTTTTGTTGATGATATTATCTTTAAAGGAAATGATGATCTATGCAAAAAAATTTCAAAAGAGATGGAAAATAAATTTGAGATGTCCATGATAGGTGAAATGAAATTCTTTCTTGGACTGCAAATAATTTAGAATGAGAATGGTATCTTTATTTCTCAAACTAAGTATCTCAAAGAAATGCTAAATTTTTTTGGAATGGAAGACTGTAAACTAGTAGGAATACCTATCGTGACCAGTAATAAACTATCATGAAATGATGAGACTCAGTGTGTATTTCAGACCAAGTACAAATCAATGGTTGGAGTACTACAATATCTGACTCATGCCAGACCAGATATTGCTAATGCTGTCTGGATTGTGGCTAGATATCAGGTAGAGCCAAAGGAGACACACCTAGCTACTATGAAAAGGATATTCAGATATCTAAAAGGGACAATTGAATATGGCCCATGGTATGATAGGAATGATAGTTTTGTACTTCATGCTTATACTAATGCTGACTGGGTAGGAAACATTGATGAAAAAAAAAGTACTAGTGGTGGTCCATTTTTCCTTGGGAAAAACTTGGTTTCATGGCTAAGTAAGAAACAAGATTGTATAGCTCAATCTACTATAGAATCAAAGTATGTTGTTGTTGCTATGAATTGCACTCAAATTGTTTGGATGAAGCAAATGTTGAAGGATATTGGAATAACTTTTGATGAACCTATGGTTATCCATTGTGATAACACTAGTATAGTGAATATGTTAAAGAATCCACTGATGCACTCTAAAACCAAACATATTTCTATCAAGTATCACTTCTTGAGAGACAAGGTGGCAGAAAAGGAGATAAAGTTGGAATATGTTAGCACTAAGGAATAGGTTGCTAACATCTTCACTAAGCCATTGCCAAAAGATACCTTTGAATATATCAGAGGTATGTTGGGGGATCAAGCCCCTCCTAGCAAGAATTAAAAGATGCAGAGATGCATCAGTCCAAAGGTTTTCAAAGCCTTATCATATACTCAATTGGATGCAAGGATCTACTCCTGAGGGGAAGTGATCATGGAAGAAAGATGTTGGAAAATAGTTGATGACTCATGGCACCCTTTTCCATTGTTGTCAAAGTGGGAGTGTTGCTATGAGAAAATCCCTACTGTATGGAGATGGAGAAATTATATGTAGCAGAACTTTGGATTGATATAACTTTAGGATAATGGATTTTCCCATATGTTGACATCAATGCCAAAGTGGGAGATTGTTGGATATTGCTAAAGCATGATAGGTGATTGACACATTTATTATGTTTGATCACTACATTACTAAATTGGCACTCATATTATTGTCATTTGTGTTTTGTCACTGATGTCAGCATATGTTTCTATGACGAGATTAGGCTGGTTATCATAGTGTATAGATATTGTATGAATGATTCAAAAGTTGGGAAGTCAGATAAGAGTTTAGGGATATGTTGTTATCTTATATCCAAGATCACATCATGAAATGTTTCATATTGGATGAGTTACATATGATTTGGTGGAGACTGGTCATTAGATTGTAACAGTGAGAAATGACAGAGTTAGTCTCTGTGCTTCTGGTATATCTTCTAGATGGTATGGATTCAAGGTATGTGAGCTTGAGGGATGATAGACAAGGTACTAAAGGATGTTCGTTGGTTAGCGAAAGTTATGGAATGAAAAGTGACATCAGCTATGGCGTGTGTTCTCGTGAAGGCTCATTTAGAAGCTGACTCAGGAGATGAAGCGTGTGTTTTTCTTGGAAAACATAAATTGAGGATGACCATCTTTAAATGATGTAATGTAATTTTTCTATACTTGTTTTAGATACCGTGTGTATCTTAGCAAGGGTTTATGTAATTGTGTATAATTAGGAAAGCCTTATGGGATGACCTGATTATGGAGAATTGTAATAGGGTATATATGTAAGGTCTTTTCTTTGGGAAAGACATGATGATGAGAAAAGTGATATAGAAAGGTTATGTAAGCTGCGAGCTTGTGTTTTCTATATGTAGAGAAGAGATTTGTTTGTGGACTTCATTGGAACTGATCAAGCAAAGACAGTTGCTGCCGAACAGTTCAAAAGATTATGTATTTCTTCATATTCACCTATGTTGAAAAAAATGAGTTCTGAAGGTGGATTTAACCTTCTTTGGGCAGTGAGCCTTGGGTAGTGATCCCTCCCTTTTTTGCTTGAATCCTAACAAGGTCTATCCTCTAACAAGGACTATGTATTGTAATGTTTCAATAAGCTCCTACCAGGGCTAAATCTTCTAACAAGGATACTATACTCTCAGTACATCACTTGTGGGTGCTAATTCCCACTGGGGGTTTTGTCTTTAACAGGGTTTTCCCAACACCAAAATATTGTATTATTCTGTTGGAATTCATTGTGTTCATTGGATTTGATATTGCTTCTACTCAAATTTTTAAGTTTAATAATCTGTCATATAACTGATTCAGCCCCCCTCTCAATTGTATTGTGGACTTTTATTCCTAACAATATGCTCATCTTCCTAAGGTTGATTTGCAATAAATGATGGTGATTAGGGGTATTTTTGTCATTGTCAGTATCCTTTCTCGGTTATGTTGGGGTGCTCTGTCTCTACTACCTCTCTCTCCCTTTGTCCTCTTGGGTGCTATGATTAAATGAATTAGATAAGTTGTTTTACATGGTTGGTTAAATATGGATAAATAATTGAGTTAAGGAATGAATATTATATTTTATTCATTGGGAGGAAGTAAAGCCATGTATTGACATATTGTATGAATGGATATATTCTAATGAGACAGTGGAAAGGTGTTTGGTTGTTTTTTTGATGTCGTTCAGGTATTATAGGACAATGGACATGGAGGAAGAAAGGTTTTTTTGCTCAATACATGTGTGAAAAGTAGTACAACTAGATAGCCTCATTACTTCAGAGAATGATCAGAGAAGTTGATATTCTATTTGAATTGATTAAAAAATCTTCGTAATTCCAATCTTGATTGTAACAAGTAGGACTCAGGTCATAACCCACTCATAGATTAGGAGCAAGGACTTTGGTACCTCTTTATGGAACAAACTAGAAATCTTTGTATTTTCCTTTTGGCGGACCAAAGGTTTTCTTCCCTCCATTATTTCCTACGAGTAGCCTTTGAATGGTATGTGCAAATATTTTTTAATCAATAAATCTTTTCCCTTTGTCCTTTTATTCATTAAAAAAACTATAATGAAACACAATGATATAATCATATCATAATAATAATTTTATAATTAACAAGAATTTAAGAATATAAAAATAATATAATTATATAAGAATTTTATATTATTGTGTTGTCCCCTCATAAAAATAACACTTTTGTTTGGTGTGTCTATATATATATATATATATATATATATATATATATATATATATACACAAGTGGCCACTATCATCTAAACAATCTTTTCTACATAGAGGAATTGAAAAGATTTGTTTAGGTCCTACCCATCATAGGGAAAACTTATATTTGAGAACCAGTGAAGATGGAGTTGTGATAATTGAAGTTTTTGTTGATGATATTATCTTTGGAGGAAATGATGATCTATGCAAGAAATTTTCAAAATAGATGTGAAATGAATTTGAGATGTGCATGATAGGTGAAATGAAATTCTTTCTTGGACTGGAAATAATTCAGAATGAGAATGATATCTTTATTTCTCAAACTAAGTATCTCAAAGAAATGCTAAAGAAATTTGGAATGGAAGACTGTAAACTAGTAGGAACACCTATGGTGACTGGTAATAAACTATCATGTAATGATGAGACTCAGTGTGTATTTCAGACCAAGTACATATCAATGTTTGGAGGACTACAATATCTGACTCATAGTAGACTAGATAATGCTAATGCTATCAGGATTGTGGCTAGATATCAGGTAGAGCCAAAGGAGACACACCTAGCTGCTATGAAAAGGATATTCAGATATCTGAAAGTGACAATTGAATATGGCCTATGGTATGATAGGAATGATAGTTTTGTACTTTATGCTTATACTGATGTTGATTGGGTAGGAAATATTGATGACAAAAAAAGTACTAGTGGTGGTCCATTTTTCCTTGGGAAAAAGTTGGTTTCATGGCTAAGTAAGAAATAAGATTGTATAGCTCAATCTATTGTAGAATTAGAGTATGTTGATGATGTTGTTAATTGCACTCAAATTGTTTGGATGAAAAAAATGCTGAAGGATATTGGAATAACTTTTGATGAACATGTGGTTATCCATTGTGATAACACTAGTACAGTGAATATGTCAAAGAATCTACTGATGCACTCTAAAATCAAACATATTTCTATCAGGTATCACTTCTTGAGAGACAAGGTGGAAGAAAAGGAGATAAAGTTAGAATATGTTAGTACTAAGGAATAGGTTGCTGACATCTTCACTAAGCCATTGCCAAAAGATACCTTTGAATATCTCAGAGGTATGCTAGGGGTTCAGGCCCTCCTAGCCAGAATTAAAAGATGCAGAGATGCATCAGTCCAAAGGTTTTCAGAGCCTTATCATATACTGGACTGGATGCAAGGATCTACTCTTCAAGGGGTGTGATCATGGAAGAAAGATGTTGGAAAATAGTTGATGACTCATGGCACCCTTTGCCATTGTTGTCAAAGGGGGAGTGTTGCTATGAGAAAATCCCTACTGTATGGGGATGGAGAATTTATATGTAGGAGAACTTTGGATTAATATAACTTTGGGATAATGGATTTTCCCATATGTTGACATCAATGACAAAGGGGGAGATTGTTGGATATTGCTAATGCATGGGGAGGTGATTGAGACATTTAATATATTTAATCACTATGTTACTAAATGTGCACTCATACTGTTGTCATTTGTGTTTTGTCACTGATGTCAACATATGTTTCTGTGAGGAGATCAGGTTGGTTATCATAGTGTAGGGATACTGTACAAATGATTCAAAAGCTGTGAAGTCAAATGAGAGTTCAGGGATATGTTGTCATATTATATCCAAGATCGCATCATGAAATGTTTCATATTGGATGAGTTACATATGATTTGGTGGAGACTGGTCATTAGACTGTGACAGTGGGAAATGATAGAGTTAATCTTTGTACTTTTGGTATATCTTCCAGATAGTATGGATTCAAGGTATGCGAGCTTGAGGGATGACAGACAAGGTACTAAAGGATGTTCCTTGGTCAGTGAAAGTTACGAAATGACTGGTGATGTCAACTATGGCGTGTGTTCTGGCTAAGGCTTATTTAGAAGCCGACTCGGGAGATGAAGCATGTGTTTTTCTAGGCAGAACATTAATTGAGGATGGCCGTCCTTAAATGATGTAATGTAATTGTTGTATAATTATTTTAGATACTGTGTGTATCTTAGCAATGGTTAATGTAATTGTTTGTAATTAGGAAAGCCTTATGGGCTGACCTGATCATGGAGAATTGTAATAGGGTATATAAATAAGGTCTTTTCTTTGGAAAAGACATTCAGGGTGACCCCACAATAGTGGGTTACACTTTTTTAGAGATGCTGATTTTTGTTGAAATAATAGATTTTTGATAAAATATAATGATTTAAGCCTTGAGAGGTTCTATTTGCAAGATTTAATTACAAATGAATAGCTCAAAGCCTCTTAGATAAAAAAAAACATAGATATAACATCTATACTCGTCATTCATACCTATAATGGAGTCTCCTTCGCACCTATTAAAATGCTGACAAAAAATCACTTCGAATTTATCTTTTGGAAAATCAAATGAATCCATTTGACAAAACTATCTATGTAGTAAGGTAATACTGAGAAAAATCTTTCCATGATTATAATGTTAATATATATTAATTTTATTATGACTTTGTATTTTTAGTTTTACTAAACATAGATATTTCACCGTATGTCTACCTCTATGTTTGATGCTTATGGAAAAATAGTAAATGAGAGGAAAAAAATTCTAAAAAATATCTATGCCCTAGGTATTGAAGTTATCTTTATATAAAAAAAATAAAAAATGAAATTGGACAAATACACGACAAGTTATAAGCTATGTAGTCAAGGTATGCCAAAATTACAGTTTAGTCAACTTCAAACATTAATAAAATATGAAATAATCATAATAATTTTGTCAAACCAATTGCATGCTCTCCGTATGGATGTTAAAAAACTAAATTTGAAAGAATCACGTTGATATCTATTTTTTAAAAAAACTTATGCTATATGAAAACAATGTAACTCTTTGAAAATTACGTTTTCAACAACATACCAGTTTTCGTGGGAGAAAGAAAAAAAATTCAAATCAATTAATAAAATAAAAATAAAAAATATATTTAGAATCTAGACAAAAAATCTTAAAAGACTCTAATTTACTTCATCTTTTGTTTTCAAACGGTTTAACAACAATATGCATCTGAATATGATTTTTTTTTTCAAAATGTAGAGTTCAGTGTCCGTTCAGGCAAAAAAGTGTAACCCACTATTGTGGGTTCACCCATGATGATGAGAAAGGTGATATAGAAAGGTTATGTAAGCTGTGAGCTTGTGTCTGCTGTATGTAGAGAAAAGGTTTGTTGGTGGACTTCATTGGAATTGATCAAGGAAAGACAGTTGCTGCCGAACAATTCAAAAGATTGTGTATTTCGTCATATATACTTGTGTTGCAAACAGTGAGTTCTAAAGGTGGATTTAACCTTCTTTGGGTAGTGAGCCCTCCCTTTTCTTCTCGACTCCTAACCGGGTCTGTCCTCTAACAAGGACTATGTACTATAATGTTTGAATAAGTTCCTAACAAGGCTAAATCTTCTAACAAGGATACTATACTCTCAGTACATCATTTGTGGGTGCTAATTCTCATCAGGATTTTTACCTTTAATAGGGTTTCCCCGACACCAAAATATTGTATTATTGTGTTGGCATTCATTGTGTTCATTGGATCTGATATTGCTGCTACTCAAAGTTTAAAGTTTAATAATCTTTCATACAACTAATTCACCCCCCCTCTCAGTTGTATTGTGGACTGTTATTCCTAACAATATGGTCGTCTTACCAAGGTTGATTTGCAATAAATGATGGTGATTAGGGGTATGTTTGTGGTTTTTTGTTATCCTTTCTTGGATATGTTGGGTTGCTATGTCTTTACTACCTCTCTCTCCCTCTATCCTCCTAGATGCTATGATTAAATGAATTAGATAAGTTGTTTTAGATGGTTGGTTAAATATGGATAAATAATTGAGTTAAGGAATGAATATTATATTTTATTTGTTGGGAGGAAGTAAAGCTATGTATTGACATACTGTATGAGTGGATATATGCTAATGGGACAATGGAAAGGTGTCTCGTTGTTTGTTTGATGTCATTCAGGTATTATAGGACAGTGGACATGGAGGAAGAAAGGTTTTCTCGCTCAATACATGAGTGACGAGTAGTACAACTAGATAGCCTCATTACTTCAGAGAATGATCGGAGAAGTGAATATTGTATTTCAATTGATTCAAAAATCTTTGTAATTCCAATCTTGATTGTAACAAGTAGGACTCGAGTCATAACCCGCTTGTAGATTAGGAGCAAAGACTCTAGTACCTCTTTATGGAACAAACTAGAAATCTTTGTATTTTCCTTTTAGCGGACCGAAGGTTTTCTTCCCTCCATTATTTCCTACAAGTAGCCTTTGAATGGGATGTAAAAATATTATTTAATCAATAAATCTTTTTCCTTCGTCCTTTTATCCAATAAAAAAATATAATAAAACATAATGATACAATCATATCATAATAATAATTTTATAATTAACTAGAATTTAATAATATAAAAACAATATAATTATATAAGAATTTTATATGATTGTGTTGTCCCCTCATAAAAATGACACTTTTGTTTCGTATGTATATATATATATATGGCCACTATCATCTAAACAATCTTTTCTACGTAGACGAATTAAAAAGATTTGTTTAGGTCCCGCTACTTGCATATTTAACACTATATTGTCCAATGCACCACTTTCCCACGTGAATCGATCAGGCATCTTTGGTATTGATCTAACTTTGTGATAATAATTTATTTTAAGAGTAGAAATGTTCAATCTCAAAAGATACGTATCTTTGAAAAAGTTTATTTAAGAAAGAAAACCATTTCTTTTATATTATTTTTTCGTTTTTTAATGATATTTAGTTGTGTTCATCATACGTAAGATTCCACTTGCCGAAAGATACGAATTGGAATCGTGGGAAATAGGTGAGGCTGCAGAACGTAAGATTCCACACGGCACAATGGACAGATCGTCGGAAATTGGTGAGACTGCTGCGGCTGCTTTGTTTATATACACACTTCCCTACTAAGAAAAGTGAAGTAGCAATCTGCACAGCAATGGATCTCAATATGAGTGCTTCTGCAATAGCCATCGGAATCTTATTGTACTTTGCTGTATTTCTCTCCCTAGCGTGGAAAAACAATGCGAGATTGCGTTTACCAGGGCCATTTCCGCTGCCCATCATAGGAAACCTCCATCAGTTGGGAGCTCTTCCTCATCGTGGTCTGCAGAGGTTGGCCGAGAAACATGGCCCAATAATGTGGGTGAAGTTTGCGTCTGTTAATGTAGTCGTTGCGTCTTCCTCTGAGGCGGCCAAGCAGTTTCTGAAAATCCACGACTTGAACTTTGCTAACAGGCCGTCTATTGGCGCTGCCAAACACTTGATTTACAATGGGAGGGACTTTGCGTTTGCTCCCCACGGAGATCATTGGCGAAGCATGAGAAAACTGTGCGTGTTGGAGCTGCTGAGTGGGAAGAGAATCGAGTCGTTCAGAGGCGTGATGGAGGAAGAGGCAGTGACGATGGTGAAATCGATGCGGGAGAAGAGCGAGGAGGGGAGAGTGGGCGTGGATGTGAGCGAGAGTGTTGCGGGCTTCACCTCGGACTTGACATGGCGAATGTTGACGGGCAGGACAAATGCACACCGCCTCTCCGGCGGCAGCGCGTTTGAGGAACTGATTAAGGAGGCTGCTGAGTTAGCAGGAGTCATTAATATTGGCGACCTCGTTCCTTGGTTGGAGTGGCTGGACTTGCAGGGGCTGAGGCGACTTATGAAGAGTGTCCACCAGCGCTTGGACGCCGCTTTGGGCAAAATAATCGAAGAACATGCGGAGCGGAAGGGGAGGTACACCGCGGAGGAGGAAGAGGTGCGGCACAAGGACCTGGTTGACGTGCTGCTGGACACCGAAATCACACTAGAAGATAAGAAGGGTATCCTTATGGTAAGTTGATTTGTAATATTTTTTTTCAATACATTCTAATAATTGTTATAGTATTTGTTGATTTAATGTCTAATATTTTTGACAATATTTTATTAATAGTTGTGACTTTAATATTGTCATTGTTGATGATAATTACTAATGATCAAGTGTTTTACCTTATGAACCGTTGATTATAAAACCTGTTGACTTTATAATGAATGGCCCATAGAAATTGATGTTGCAAGCACAATAAGCTTAACCTTGGAGGAAACTTTGTGGTTAAGCACGCTTGAGCTCGAGTAGTGTAGGGATAGGTGACCTGCCAAGACTTCTCGATGCTTCACCTCTATGAGCATTACCTAGATGCAATGACTGCTAAGTGTTCCATTCATTCTCATGAGAGATGAGTTCTTGTGAACTACTTCTCATGAGACATGTGTCAATGAGTTTGACTCAAAACCTAGCAATATCATAGTCATATTTGATGATGTGGTCCCCAAAGCTTAGTTATAAGTAGGTTGCTTGCCAAGTAAGTTGCCCTAAAAAATTGTGAGTGATTTGAAATTTCCACATAGGATTTTGAAAATCATGAATTTAAAATGCTCAATTACGAGGTCCTCTCCCCTAGTATAGGCCATCAAATTTCATTTTGTTACTATCAATTTCTTTTATAAAATTATAATCTCTTTTTATGAGAAGTGGTTAAGAATTTCTATTATATAATCTAATTTAGTTATCACATTGAGTTCTATTTTTTATACACATTTATTAATTTGACTTAATCTATCCATGTTTTTATAGATAATGTTCATTTGGTGGAATAGATACATCATCTACTACATTGGAATGGGTGATGAGTGAATTATTGAGAAACCCAAGAGTGATGAAGAAACTACAAGAAGAAATTGATTCTATCGTAAAGCAAGATGAGAAAATAACAAGTTATCATATTGTAAGAATGGAATACTTACATTGTGTGGTAAAAGAGACATTAAGATTATATCCAGCAGCCCCCTTACTCCTACCTCATGAATCTCTAGAAGCTTGTATTGTCAAAGGACCTAATTATGAATACTTGATACCAGAGAGAACAAGACTTATAGTTAATGCTTGGGCTATAGGAAGAGATTCAAAAGTATGGAAAGATTCCTTGGAATTCAAACCTGAGAGATTTGTGGATAAAAAGTTTGATATGCTCAAAGATCCAGAGTTAAGCATGATTCCTTTTGGGACAGGAAGAAGAGGTTGTCCTGGTGCTTCCTTAGGCATTGCCTTTGTTGAGGTTGCATTAGTACATCTGTTTCACTACTGTGATTGGAGAAGTGAAGATGAGATAGATATGAATGAATCTTTTGGAGGAACTATTTCTAGAAACAAACATCTATTTGGTTTTCCCACTTGGAGATGACGTCTAAATGCACTTTCATCCCTCAAAATATAATTATTAGAGAGAGTTGTTCAATTCCTTTTTATTCAAATTATGTAACCCATTAAATTTATAAATGAGTATTCATCTCATCATAAGATGAATAAAAATAAATGTTGTAAAGTATTGATACATGCTTTTTTCTTTTTTCTTTTTTTTTTTTAACAAAAGACACCTTAGGCCTATATATATTAATAACAGAAAGATTATAGAGAGTTTACAAAGTGAATAAAAAGTTTCTATATAATTATATTGATATATGTTATGAATGCGACTATGTAAAATAAATTAGTCCATTTAATAATCTTTTTACCTAATATGTTATGGTTCAACACATATAATTTTTTTTTTAACATACTTAGAAATAAAATTTATTTATTTATTCTTTTATGTGAGAATTTAAATTCTCTTGAATATGATGTTGAGCAAGTCCATCAAGAGCTAGGATATTAATGAATGTTGAATGACATTAACTGAATATATTATTTGATTACTTAATATTTTTAATTAATATATAATTGTAAATTAATAATTTTTAGATATTAAAAATATTTTTATTTTATATGTCAATTACGATCTTTAATAATCTAGAATATGTCTTGTTTTGATTATATTAAATTATTAAAAAATAATTTAATGAGTTATAACTTAATTTTAATTAATGAATAGATATCAATATAACTGACATATTTAACTAACCCAATATAAAAATATTAAAAAATATCACTAGATATTAAATAAGAATCCGCAAACTTGTGTATTTTAAATTAAAAGCTATAAAATACTTTTGTATTCTCTTGGTTCAAATCTACCTTAAATTAATATGAACTAGTTTTTAATATATATCAATGAAATGTATTTGAGAATTAAATGTTTTATCAAAGATTGTTCTTCTTTTTATTTATTTATTAATTCATTTTAGTTTTTCTTTTATTTGAAAACTACCTTATATTAAACTATATTATCATAAATATAGATTTTTTAGAAAGCATCTTAAGAAGTGAATTATGAGCAATAGTTAGAAAACATTTTGTAAAATTAAGTTTCAAAGTCATTTTTCATATTTGTAGAGAACAAAAGAATAATATTATATAATTATAGTTACACTATGAAACAATAAAGAAAAAAAAGAGTATTATAGATTTGTATTTGTTGATCTAATAGACGTGTCAATGTGGGTTGTAATAAGAGTTAATTAAAATTAAATTTATTGTAACATGACTTATTTTAAAACTTATATTCTTCCATATCTAAGACCCATTAAAGTTTAAGAAGGGTCAATGCTCGTAGAAAACATCCAATATAATTCACATTGGAATTTAAATTGTTTGAAGTTTGAATTATTTCATAATTTATAATAATGAGACTGATTATGTCCAATTGGTCAATCAATTTTAACTTTAAATATCAAATCATAAAATAAACAATGTATAAGCTTTGTGGGTCTCTGAATAAGCTTTGTTTTCTTTTGGAAATGTTTTGAAGCTGTCACAACATGTCCAAAGTCCTTATATTGGAGAATTTCCATTAAATCATCAAGTTAAACATACATAGTATGCACATTATTTTAATTCATTATAAATAACTAATGGAATAATGATTGGTAAAATAGTTTTCCATCACATTGATATTAATGGTTTGAACTGGGAAATTATTGGTTCTATCTAATGCTACCATTAACTAATTTTTTTGTCTTTTTATTATTTTTTGTATTAAGGTAAAAATAAATTTTAACTGGGGACTTGAAACCCCCTTACATCAAATTACAAAATATTATCAATAAAAGTACTAAATATTGAAACATTGTTGGCCAAAAGCATAGAACCATCCAAAGAACCCGCAACTAGCAACCAGACAAAACCAAAAAAATAGAGAGCAACAAAAATACAAGATAAGACCCACAGGAAACAAAGAAAAGTAGAAATAAATAGGCTCCTTCAAACCTCTAACAATGTAGTTCCCAGTGATGGTCACCTCCTCCTTGGTTTCATCGAGATGTTGAATGACTTTGAGGAGACTCTATCATCCACTTTCACTGGAGGGGAAGGGTTGCTTACACCTTTTTCATCCTTCTTCAAGGAGAAAAAGACACCTTTGGAAAAAAAAATCATCATCCATCTCCATCCCCTTGGCCTCATCCTTTTATAAATTCACCTTATCCTTTCCCACGTTCATGTCCTCCACACTCTTGACTGAGTCATCCCAAGTCTCCATCCTATTATTGTTGTCTTCCATAAAAGTATTCCTTTTCTTAACTTTAGACCCCCGAGGAGATTTTGAGCTCACCCCACTAGACATTTCTCCTTCCCCTTTTTTTTAATTCTTTATAGTAGGTTTGGGGGTGAGAGACTTGCAATATACTGTGAACAACAAGATAAGCCATGTAATCACCCAAAAATGGTCTAGTAAACCTTGAGATCTAGTCTAACATTAGAATTTAAAATACTAGACTTTATCTTCTGCTTAATTAATTTGGCGTATCAATTTAATCTCTTATCTCTTGATCAAATCATCGTTTTATTATTTATTTGATTATATCCTAAAGTTTGACCACTTTATTCTAAGCTTTATTTGATTAAAAGAACATGTCCCCTTTTAATTAAATAAAAATCCCCTTTATCCTATGTGTGCACATGAAAAAGGAATTTCCTAATTTTAAAAGAAAAGAAAAGACTTTGTGTCTACACATTGATTGCACATTTTTCAAGGTGAGTGGAATCTCCATTTGCCTCTTAATTGCTTCCATGCATCTTTTTTCATATAAATCATGTCCATTAATTTTTCTTCACGAGAATCTTGTGCACCAAAGTCAAAATAGGGATTATTCTCTACCTTTGGATTTTTCCTCTTAATCTCTCACTGCCCATTACTCTTTGAAAAGGAGACTCTCTCCTTAATCTTGCATCTCTTAGAATTATGCTATTGTTATGCTATCATTTTGTTTACTTTCATTCTTAGAGCATTCTTGAGCACTTCTCTTGCATCATGCATTCTAGTTTACTTGAATTTTATCTTAACATTTCCTTATTGCATTTAGCTTAAATCACATAGCTTAACTAGGAGGTATGATATTCTTGTTAGATTATCTTTTCTTTCTTGTTCTCGCATTTTCATTTTAGCTTAGATCTTGCATCGCATTTAGATTATCTCTCATTCTTGCATTTTCATTTGCATCTTCTATTCTATAGTGCACCTTGCAAGGGTTTCTTATTGAGGTTCATTTGAGAGCCATCATTCAATACTATTTAAAGTCTTGCACGTCATTGATAGGAAGCTATAAGATGCTACTTGGAATTTCCTCTCTCATGGATTCTCTCAAGTGTAATGGTTTATAGAAGTGTTGTCACATTTTGATCACACATTTTTGGCACTCATCGTGGGGTTAGATATTCATTTTTAGTTCTATTTCTTGCATTTTTGGTTCTTTGCTATTGTAGGTTCGTAAATTTTGTTTTGTAGGCCAGAAAATTATATGACATTCTAGCATATACCAAGACGATGTTTTTTAACACTACCAAGTGAAATTTCTCTATTTCTAGAATATTGTTCTTCTTCTTAGAGAAAAATCATTTCCTTCCCATAGAAATATTACACTAATTCTTTGTAGTATATCGTATTGTTCTGGAATATCACCTACTTTCTAGAAGTCTATCATACAATTTTATAGGTAGACTATGTAGTGTCTCCTAGATTCATTTGATGTCAGTCTGAGTTTTAGCCTACCTCACTTTGATTTTCTTTAATTTTCAGGTTTTCTAACAGAAGTAACAAGTTGTTTTGAATGGCTGTTGCTTTCATTTACATATATTTTGTGCCCTAACTTATGGTTTTGTAGGAATCACTTGTCAAAGAAGTTGCATTGCTACTTGACTACTAACTTATGGTTTTGTAGGTTGCCTTGGAGATACAAATCAACATTGTTCTTTCTTACATTTGATTTTCTAGGTACTTAGCTTAATTAATTTTCTTTTGGTAAATGAACATGTTCTTAATGTGTTTGGGAGACACTATGGAGTAGGAGAGTATTCTCTTCTCCTCATGGAAAATCACAAATCTAGAGCTCCACTAGCTATCGATTTTCTTTCTTGCATTTACCTTTAGAGGGCCTGCCAAAAGAGAAATCTTTTGGGAACAACCCAAGTGGTGAAAAAGTGAACCTGATTTACTCCATCCCACTAAAATCAAAAACTTCCTTCAATCTAAAGAGAGGGAAGACAAGGCTATTTTCTACTTCTAATGCTTCTTCATGTGTAGGGCCTAGTTGCCTCAATCTTTTTGAGAAAGACGACACTTGACTAGGTGCTTGTAGGGCCTTCTTGGTTTCAATATTGTCTACAAGACTACAAGGGGAGTACATTCATTTATTATAGGGCTAAGAGATCTAAATCTTGCTTGTGAGACTATGCATTTTGGGTACTTGTAGAGCTATAGGCCTTAATTTTTCTTGCTGAACTACAAGGGGTGGTCATGAACATAGATCCTTATTAAACACCTTAGGACTTAGAGGCTAACCTTTTGGCTGTATGGTTTCCTTTGTGAAATGATTTATCCAAGTTGACTTACCAAGATCGGCCCAAGATACTCACCATATGTGTTCCCTTTGATGCAAATCTTGAATATGGCAATATGGAAAGACATGTCATTCGAGCATTGTTATGTTCCAATTGATCCATAACTTTCATAGTCCTAGGAAAGACCATTCAACCACTTAATTGTGGGGCTAAGAACATAAAGTTGTGGACAAAGGTTGAAGCACTTCCCTCTTGACCTTAGGTAGAAATTTCTTGATGTGCCCTCATTTCGTGCAAGACCTATGTAAATCATTTGAATATACACATAATAGTACTATCCATGGAGTTTTCCCTTGAGACCTCATAAATGTTTTTATCATGAAAGGTTTCCTTCTCCCTTGCTTTATTTTTTGAAGACTACTTTATGTATCATGATTGCTTTAAAAACTTCAAACTTTTTATTAAACTTGAGATTACATACTTTCACTTTGCCAAATTAATCAAAATAGTTAATCAAAAAAATATTTTTGAGCCTTAGATTGGCCCTTTGTTTTTTACTGATTCAATATCGCATACTTCAGTGAGAAATATCACATGACACTTTAGAATATCACATCCCCTTTAGAGAACTATCATCCTAGAATGTTGGGGTATACTGTCATGTCTATTTATAGAATATCATCCTATCTTGAAGTGTCATCTTTCTTTGCTGGGGTATATTGTATGGATCTTCCTCCATGTCTAAGTTTCATCTAGCTTCCTAAGGTATATCATCCCGAGTCTGATCCGAGTTGGTTAGGTTTAAATTTATTCTTCCCTAGTTTAGGGAGCTTACATTTTCCCTTTTTTGGTCTCTTATTCTAAAATTGGTAGGTTAGAGACTATTTTTACCTGAAAAGGATTACTTAGATTCCTTGGCTACATTCTTGATTAGTAGAGTTGATCACTTGTCTAATCTCTCTTAATTATCTTATCTTGGCTTTGACTTTATCTTTTGACTCGAGTCATAATTGTCATACACAGGGATCTTAGTTACAACTTGGACACTTTGTGACAAGTCATCTTAATCTCTCTTTTATTCTCTCTTTTTGCTTTTTGATAAGTGAATAGTTTTCTTTTCTAGTGTGGACACTAGCTATCTTGTGTAGTCTTAATTAGCTCTTTACATTCTCATTCATGCCAGTCACAAATAGATACCAAATTGATCAAGGAAAACAACCACCAATTATCATTGATGAATTACCCTTTCCCACTAGGCATTAGAGTCATCAAGATAAAGACCCTTAGATTGACTTTGATAAAGAAGAGGAGAATACCAAAGTTTTGTTTGATCCTTTAGGAAGTACCTTTGAAACCACCTTTGAGACACCTATTGCCTAATAAAGATCTGAAGATATCTTATCTCTCACCATGTCTAGGGAAGAGAATAATAAGTGATTCAATGACCTCTTTGATCAAAATGAAAGGTTAAGATGAATTGAATTAGAAAGAAAAGATTGCATGGAGGAACAAGAAGCCCGATTGCCTCAAAAATTTAATGCCCATTTATATGGGAATAGAGGAAAGAATGAGAATAATTCACCACCAATATCTCCTCTAATATCAAAACACAATGGGTGTGATTCACCTCCTAGATCTCGACATTCTAGACATGATTCTCAACATGGTAACAATTTGGAGCATGAGATTACTAAAGAAGAGCTCCTAAGTTTTCAACAAGATGATCGTTACCAAAGACTTATGTTAAAGATATTGGAACAAAAAGGTGATCAATACTTATTACACTTGGCTTCTAGAGGATTCAAATTCCCCATGACTTTGATGTTGATGGATTGATTTGAATAAGAGAACCCTCAACTTTAGAGGTTTCCATCAAGAAAATACAAAATTTTGAGAATGAGATATCAAGTTTGAAAAGAGAAAAAGAAAATCCTAAGTCATCATTCTCTATGAAATCTATATGTGCTCTACCTTTTGAAAAAAGTCTATACATGATACCATTTCCAAGAGATGTTGATATTCCCGAATATGATAAGTATGATGGGAATGAGAATCCACATGATCATGTTAGACAATTTTATGCTTTAAGTATGGATTTTATGCATGATGACACTTACCTCATGAGAATCTTCCCTAGGAGTCCAAGTGGACAAGAAATGGAATTGTTAACAAAGATGAAACCTCCACTTAAGTTCTTTGATGATCTAGTGAAAATATTTACTCAACAATACTCTTATAATATCCAACATCCAATGAATATGCTTGACTTATGCAACACTAAGAAAAGGAAAGGAGAACCCTTTGTGACATTCTTATAAAGATGGAGGAAGTTACACTTGACATATCCATGAAAACTTCCTGAGAATGAAAATATTGATATCTTTGTCAATAATCTTATACCAAAGTTGCATTATGATCTTAGATATCTAGTTTTCTTCACCTTTAATGACATGATTGAAAGTGTTTTTTGAATAGAAGATGTCTTAATCAAAAAGGTTGAGATCACTTTGAGAAAAGAGAAATCCAACAATGGTGATGGATACAACAAAGATAAGAGTAAGTGGTGGAAAAGGACCAAGCACATGGTTAATGATCAGGTTGTTGATGATCGTAAGCCTAAATAGAACATTTCAAACTAGCTAGTGCTATCTTGACAACTCAACAAAAAGAAGATGCAAAGTCTAATGACTTTAATAAGGCTAGATCTTCATGGGCAATTAAGCCTAAGAAATACTTTACACCCTTGGGAGACTCATACAATGTGATATTTAAGACATTACTTGCTAAGAATATTATCACATTGCCAGAATATGCTAAGCCTTATGAACAAGAGGTGAAACCCAAGTGGTGGAATGACAATCCTTACTATGAATATCATAATAACAAAGGACATAAGACTGACAACTGTAGAAGGCTAAAACATGTCATTTAGGATCTTATTGAGAATGGGAAAGTTTGTGTAGATGGTCTTGTTAAGAATTATGACCATAAGGATTTTAAGGATCCACTCCCTAAGTATGATAAAGGCAAGGCATCAACATCCAAGAAATATGAAGTAGATAAGATCAATTATACTTATGCAAACAATGACAATGTCATCAATATGCTTGAGCCAATGGATGAAAGTGTTAACATTGTGAGCCATAATAGACCCAACTATGATTCAGATAATGATGAGCCACCTAAGGTCATCTTGAGAGGTATTAGTTCTTCCATGCAATCTCAATATTCTAATGAGGATAACCACATGATCATGCTTAGAGGTGTCAACTCTCCTTCACCTAGGGAAAGTCTCAATGCTATCACTAGGAATCAACTCAAAGTTATGCTTAGAGGTCCAAATTCTTCCAAGCAAGAAAATTCTAAACAAATGGAATCCTCTTCTAAGAAATCCTCTACTTCTAGAAAGTCAAGCTATAGTCTAGTAGACCAAATTCAACATACTCCATCATAGATTTCAATATTCGAGTAGCTAGAGTTATCACCCATGCACAAGGAAATTTTGGAGAAAGCTTTACAGATAGCTAGTGTCCCTAAGAACATTGAGGTTGATTAATTCCAAACTATGGTTAATCATATCACTTCTATACATTACCTTTCCTTTTCTGAGGAAGATGACAAGTCCTTATGCCACTTGCATATTCTCACTCTTTACATTGAGATCCAAATCTATTGAACCTGAGTCAAACATGTACTAACAAATAATGGCACTAGGTTAAATATTCCTAGGATCAGAGTTAACCATTGATCCTAGGAAAAATATTACTATCAAGGTATATGATGAAGTTGAGAGGTCCTCCAAAGGACTAATTGTGTTACCCATTCGAGTTTGTCCAATTTAAAAAGAGGTGGTTTTCCAAGTTCTTAATATTCCTCTTGCTTACATATTGCTGGGGAAACCTTGGATCCATGACATGCAAGAAGTTCCCTCTACTTATCACTAATGCATAAAGTTTTCCTTCAATGTTACTAAAATTTCTATTCCTGGAGATAATTCCATGTCTATCAATACACTTATTGTTGAGTCCTTAGTACCAAACAATAAGGCTTCTAATGAAATTAGGACCACTCTTGTTGATTGTGAGAGAAATTTGAAAATATTGAATCTTGGAATGGGAGAATATAGACTTGACTCTATTGCTACTCTCCTAGTTTCTCCTAGATTTTATGGAAAACCTTCAGTGGATGACTATACCTCATGTTCCACCATGACATGTTATGAGACCTTTTCTTAATCCTCAGTACCTTTAGAAGATGAAAAAGAAGAACAAGCTTTTAGGGAATAGGTCTATAAAGGAAAAGAACTTGAAGAAGTTGTGCTTGTTGCTACCATTTTCCCAAAAGATATAGAAAAGGTTACGAGTCACCCAGGTCATGGTCCTTTAAGTGATAAGTAAAATGTCATTGTTGAGCCTATGAGTCATACTAATGGAAGAAAATATAAGGATAAGAGTGGACTGAGATTTTCTAATGTGTAACATGCTTTTGAACCATCTCCTAATAATAGTGAATTTGAAGAAGAAACTTTGCCTACTCCTACTTTTGATCAAGTTGAAGAGAAATTTTTTCCCTCTAATTATATTCTTTGGAATGAAAAAGGATCCCCACTTGAACATCATGATGAAGCCTCTACATCTCCCCAAAATGAAGAGTTAGATGTTGAAGATCCTAATAGGAAATACATTCATAAGAACATTGCATGATTTCTAGAAAGAGAAATTAATGTTGATTCAAAATAATATGAATGAAATTATCTCTAGGTTGATTCAATAGAATTGGGAATAGATGTGGTCCATAATTATGCTAGCCAAAATGAATTGGTAGATGATTCACGCGTAGGGTCTGATGAGTTAAAATTGCATGCCACTTTTTTTAATCAAGTTGGCCACACTAGGAATCAGATGGATCTAGGTATTTTTGAAGGAGATCTTATAGGATTTAAATATCTTGTCCCCAGAGATGATTTCCCCCATATGAATTACTTGGAACCTATCACTTCTATCCCACTCATATACCCCAACCTTATTGATTGGTCACAACAAAAACAACAACCTGCATTACCCTCCTTTAAAAAGGACTATCAAATTGCTTTCTATCTTAATGCTATTGAACACCTGGTTTCTTCCATCAGTGAACTAGAAACAAACATGACTAAGATAAATATAAAGTACATTATTCATTAAAAAAATGAAAAAGAATAGGTTCTCTGATGGCGAAAAGAACTTTATGGCGGTGTTAGAGAAAGAAAAAAATAAAAATAAAAGACGTATCTGAGGGTGAAAACTTCTTTGAGGTGCCTGGGGATGAGGTACTTGATATCTTGCCCAATTATTTCTAGGAAATATCTGAAGTCTTGATAGGGATAACACAAGCTATAAATCTTGGGACAACTAAAGCTTCTCAGCTCATACATCTAGCTCAATCTTTGTCATAAGATGAACAACAACAATTTATTGAATTCTTCCAAGAAAAGAAGATAATTTTTTCTTGGACATATGAAGACATGCTAGGGATGGACACTGATATCATTATGCATCATCTATCCATAGCTCCTAGTATTAAGCTAGTAAAAAAAAATTACAAAAGATGCATCCACATATAGCTCTTTTGGTCAAAACAAAATTGGAAAAACTCTTGAGTGTTGGATTTATACTAGCCATTGACTATGATGAATGGATTTCAAACATTGTACCTATATGTAAACATGAAAATTCTATTGGTGTATGCACAGATTTTTGAGATCTTAATGAAGATTTCCCAAAGAATGACTTTCCACTTCCAAATATAGAAATGATAGTGGATATGGCTCTGGGTTATGAAATGTATTATATTATGGACAGCTTCTCTCTCGGTTGATTCAATAGAATTGGGAATATATGTGGTCCATAATTATGCTAGCCAAAATGAATTGGTAGATGATTCACGCGTAGGGTCTGATGAGTTAAAATTGCATGTCACTTTTGTTGATCAAGTTGGCCATGCTAGGAATCAGATGGATCTAGGTATTTTTGAAGGAGATCTTATAGGATTTAAATATCTTGTCCCTAGAGATGATTTCCCCCATATGAATTACTTGGAACCTATCACTTCTCTCCCACTCATATACCCTGACCTTATTGATTGGTCACAACAAAAACAACAACCTCCATTACCCTCCTTTAAAAAGGACTATCAAATTGCTTTCTATCTTAATTCTATTCAACCCCTAGTTTCTTCCATTAGTGAACTAGAAAAAAACATAACTAAGATAGATATAAAGTACATTATTCATTAAAAAATGAAAAATTTAGGTTCTCTAATGGAAAACACTACTTTGTGGCGGTGTCAGAGCCAGAAAAAAATAAAAATAAAAGACGTATCTGAGGGTGACCACTTCTTTTAGGTTCCTGGGGATGAGGTACTTGGTAGCTTGCCCAGTTATTTCCAAGAAATATCTTAAGTCTCGATAGGGATAACACAAGCTATAAATCTTGGGACAACTGAAGCTTCTCAGCTCATACATCTAGCTCAATCTCTGTCATAAGATGAACAACAACAATTTACTGAATTCTTCCAAGAAAAGAAGATAAATTTTTCTTGGACATATGAAGACATGCTAGGGTTGGACACTAATCTCATTATGCATCATCTATCCATAGCTCCTAGTATTAAGCTAGTAAAAAAAAATTACAAAAGATGCATCCACATATAGCTCTTTTGATCAAAACAAAATTGGAAAAACTCTTGAGTGTTGGATTTATACTAGCCATTGACTATGATGAATGGATTTCAAACATTGTACCTATATGTAAACATGAAAATTCTATTGGTGTATGCACAGATTTTTGAGATCTTAATAAAGATTTCCCAAAGAATGACTTTCCACTTCCAAATATAGAAATGATAGTAGATATGACTATGGGTTATGAAATGTATTATATTATGGATAGCTTCTCTCTTGGTTGATTCAATAGAATTGGGAATAGATGTGGTCCATAATTATGCTAGCCAAAATGAATTGGTAGATGAGTCACGGGTAGGATCTGATGAGTTAAAATTGCATGCCACTTTTGTTGATCAAGTTGGCCATGCTAGGAATTAGATGGATCTATTTATTTTTGAAGGAGATCTTATAGGATTTAAATATCTTGTCCCTAGAGATGATTTCCCCCATATGAATTACTTGGAACCTATCACTTGTCTCCCACTCATATACCCCGACCTTATTGATTGGTCACAACAAAAAAAACAACCTGCATTACCCTCCTTTAAAAAGGACTATCAAATTGCTTGCTATCTTAATGCTATTGAACCCCTGGTTTCTTCCATCAGTCAACTAGAAAAAAACATGACTAAGATAGATATAAAGTACATTATTCATTAGAAAAATGAAAAAGAATAGGTTCTTTGATGGCGAAAACAACTTTATGGCGGTGTCAGAACCAAAAAAAATAAAAATAAAAGATGTATCTGAGGATGAAAAAATCTTTGAGGTGCCTAGGGATGAGGTATTTGGTATCTTGGTCAGTTATTTCTAGGAAATATCTTAAGTCTTGATAGGGATAATGCAAGCTATAAATCTTGGGACAACTAAAGCTTCTCAGCTCATACATCTAGTTCAATCTCTGTCATAAGATGAACAACAACAATTTACTGAATTCTTCCAAGAAGAGAAGATAATTTTTTCTTGGACATATGAAGACATGCTAGGGCTGGACACTAATCTCATTATGCATCATCTATCCATAGCTCCTAGTATTAAGCTAGTAAAAAAAAATTACAAAAGATGCATCCACATATAGCTCTTTTGGTCAAAACAAAATTGGAAAAACTCTTGAGTGTTGGATTTATACTAGCCATTGACTATGATGAATGGATTTCAAACATTGTACCTATATGTAAACATGAAAATTCTATTGGTGTATGCACAAATTTTTGAGATCTTAATAAAGATTTCCCAAAGAATGACTTTCCACTTCCAAATATAGAAATGATAGTGGATATGACTGTGGGTTATGAAATGTATTATATTATGGACATCTTCTCTCTTGGTTGATTCAATAGAATTGGGAATAGATGTGGTCCATAATTATGCTAGCCAAAATGAATTGGTAGATGAGTCACGGGTAGGGTCTAATGAGTTAAAATTGCATGCCACTTTTGTTGATCAAGTTGGCCATGCTAGGAATTAGATGGATCTAGGTATTTTTGAAGGAGATCTTATAAGATTTAAATATCTTGTCCCTAGAGATGATTTCCCCCATATGAATTACTTGGAACCTATCACTTCTCTCCCACTCATATACCCAACCTTATTGATTGGTCACAACAAAAACAACAACCTGCATTACCCTCCTTTAAAAAGGACTATCAAATTGCTTGCTATCTTAATGCTATTGAACCCCTAGTTTCTTCCATCAGTGAACTAGAAACAAACATGACTAAGAGAGATATAAAGTACATTATTCATTAAAAAAATGAAAAAGAATAGGTTCTCTGATAGTGAAAACCACTTTATGGCAGTGTCAGAGCCAGAAAAAGATAAAAATAAAAGACGTATCTAAGGGTGAAAACTTCTTTGAGGTGCCTGGGGATGAGGTACTCTTTATCTTGCCCAGTTATTTCTAGGAAATATCTTAAGTCTTGATAGGGATAACACAAGCTATAAATCTTGGGACAACTAAAGCTTCTCAGCTCATACATCTAGCTCAATCTTTGTCATAAGATGAACAACAATTTATTGAATTCTTCCAAGAAGAGAAGATAAATTTTTCTTGGACATATGAAGACATGCTAGGGTTGGACACTAATCTCATTATGCATCATCTATCCATAGCTCCTAGTATTAAGCTAGTAAATTTTTTTTACAAAAGATGCATCCAAATATAGCTCTTTTGGTCAAAACAAAATTGGAAAAACTCTTGAGTGTTGGATTTATACTAGCCATTGACTATGATGAATGGATTTCAAACATTGTACCTATATCTAAACATGAAAATTCTATTGGTGTATGCACATATTTTCAAGATTTTAATAAAGATTTCCCAAAGAATGACTTTCCACTTCCAAATATAGAAATGATAGTGGATATGATTGTGGGTTATGAAATGTATTATATTATGGACAGCTTCTCAGGATAAAATCATATCAAGATAGCTCCTAAAGATCAAGAAAAGACTGCCTTCACATGTGTATGGGGAACCTTTTCTTGGAACATCATGCCATTTGGATTAAAATATGCTAGAGCTACCTATGAAAGAGCTACAACCACTATCTTTCATGGCATGATTCATAAAAACATGAAAGATTATGTGGATGATACATTGGCTAAATTTTAAAAAAATGAATACATACCTTGTAGATTTAAGTTTGATCTTAGAAATGATGGAACAATTTAAACTAAGATTAAATCCAAAGAAATGTGCTTTGGTGTCACCTCAGGAAAACTACTTCGATACATCATTTCAGCTAAAGGAATTGAGTTTGACCCCAAAAAGATCCAAGATATAATGGATATGTCACCTCCCAAGAACATAAGTCAACTTAGGAGTCTACAAGGGCATCTTTCTAAGTCCATCATGAGGTTCATATCCCAACTTGTTGATAGAGCTCAAACTTTTAATAAAAATCTATACAAAGGAGATACATGTACATAGAATGAGGAATGTGAGAAAAGCTTCCAACAAATCAAAGAATACTTGACTAAATCTCCAATCTTAATACCTCATATCCTATGGAAACCACTCATTTTTTATATCTCAGCTATAGCTACATCCTTGGGGGCAT
This sequence comes from Chamaecyparis obtusa, assembly GCA_027943335.1. Classification (NCBI taxonomy): domain Eukaryota; kingdom Viridiplantae; phylum Streptophyta; class Pinopsida; order Cupressales; family Cupressaceae; genus Chamaecyparis; species Chamaecyparis obtusa. The sequence continues at coordinate 71,668 of BSBK01009524.1, forward strand.
TACTGGCACAACAAGATGAACAAGGGAAAGAAAGATCTATATACTATATTAACAGAACATTAGTTTCCTATGAGAACAATTACAATAATATTGAGAAAGCTTTCCTTGATATGATGTTTTCATCTAAAAAATGCAGATATTATAGGCTGGCACATACTACACAGGTCATCGCAAAAATTGATCCTCTTAAATATTTATTAGGAATATCTACTCTTACTAGTTGATTAGAAAAATGGATGATTATTCTCTCTAAATTTGACATTAATTATGTTGATCATAAAGCTATTAAAGTACAATAAATTGTTGATCATCTATCTAAATTTCCCATAATAGATGATACTCCTATGTCGGACTTGACATGGTGAATGTTGACGAGCAGGACAAACGCCAACCACCTCTCTGGCGGAAACGCATTTGAGGAACTAATTAAGGAGGTTGTTGAGTTATCAGGAGTTGTTAATATTGGTGACCTCATTCCTTGTTTGGAGTGGGTGGACTTGCAGGGGCTGAGGTGATGTATGAAGAATCTCCACCAGCGCTTGGATGCCACTTTTGGAAAAATAATAGAAGAACATGCGAAGCACAAGGAGAGGTGCACCACAGTGGAGGAAGAGGCATGACACAAGTGTTAGTTTGTTAGCTTGGACAACTGTTTGTCCATATGCCATTAATTAGTAAATAATTGTTTTACTAACTAATTAGTTAAAGTAGGGACAATTATTTGTTAATTAATTGACTACTTTTGGAAGCAACTAGAAACCAATTTTGTTATTGGTTGTTGAGTTTTTTTAATCTCAACCGTTGATTGAGAATGAATCTCGGCCATTGGTTTACCAATGAGAGTAGTATAAAAGGAGGTCTAGGGGCATTTGGAAAACACAACTTGGAGAGCATTTGGAGTGATAGAAAATTTGTTTGTAGTGATAGAAAACAAGTCTTGCAGTGTTAGCAAGGGGTGCAGTGATAGCACTAGGGATAGTAGTGGAGGAATATTGGCAGGAGGAATTAGGAGATCGTTGGAGTTCTGCCAGTGAGAGGCAAGGAATTTTGTATCTCTTAATTTGGTGAAGTTTAATATATTTCTCATCTATAGTACTGGTTTTCCCCTCGGGGATTTTCCAGGGACAATTGTCCAAAAATATTGTGTTCTTTGTGTTGCATATTTCTTTCTGTGTATTTTTATTGATGAAGTTGCAGTTGTGTTATTTTTCAATATTAGCTGTGAATTTATTTTCGGTAGTTAAATAATCTTTATAAGATAGGAGATTAATAATCAGTGATTACAATAGAATTTTCACATGGTATCAGAGCTAAGTTGAGGGTAGAAAAGGTTTACCCTAGGAAGGAAAGAATTCAAGGGTTTATAAAACCTAGTTTGACCTCTTTCATGTTATTTCTTTTATTTCTTTGAGATGACTGTAGCTGGTTTGAGAGATCAGGACAGATTAGATGGTGCCTCAAATTTTGGTGTCTGGAAAGCTAGAATTTCTTTATTGCTGGAAGAGAATGGTATCAAGGAGTATGTTACCACTGTTGTAGCTATACCCTCAGATGCAACACAGCTCGCAGCATACAAGAAGGATGATACCAAGGCAAGGAGGATAATTCTTGATGGTGTCAAGGATCATATTGTTCCACATATTGTAGAGTTAGATACTGCAAAGAAGATGTGGGATTCCATTCTGAATTTGTACCAAAATGCTACCACCAATTGGAAGTTGATTCTCAGAGAAAAGTTGAAGAATACCCAGATGATTAAGGGAGAAGACATCATAAGTTACCTCACCGGGCTTAGACTTGTCAAGGATGAGTTAGTAGCTATTGGAGATAGCCCCAGTGATGATGAGCTAGTCAGAATAGCCCTAAATGGGTTTACTAAACAATGGGATGTCTTTGTTCAAGTTGTCAGTGGATGAGACACCTTACCGAGTTGGGATTGACTATGGAGTGATTTCACTCAGGAGGAGTTTACACTTAGTCTTGTTAATGGAGCCAACAACAAGAGTCATAAAAGTGAGGTGGAACAAGAAAATGTTTCCCTAGCGGGAAAGGGAAAATCGAAGAAGGGGTCTAGCTAAGGATCAAGCTCACAAGGTGAGAAGAAGAAGGACCTATCTAAGGTCAAGTGCTTTGGTTGTCACAAATTTGGCCATTATGTCAGTGATTGCCCAGAAAGGAAGAAGAATGAAAATAAGGGCAAGAAGTAGGTGGCAGCTTTAGCAAGTGCAAATGAGCTCTCTACTAGATTGGAAGAAGAGTTCACACTCATAGCTTGTATGGTTAGCTCAACCTCATAGAGTATTTGATATATAGATAGTGGGGCATCATTTCATATGACATGAGTTAGAGAATACTTCTCCACTTATAAGGAGGAGACCACCAGAATCTAGATCTCTATGGGGAACATGTCCAAACTCAACTCAATTGGGAAAGGGACTATTCAATTTTAGAGGGAGAATGGTAAGATGATTCCTCTTCATGATGTGTTGCATGTTCCAGGCTTAGGGATGAATTTGGTTTCTGTATCTGTCCTTCAGGACAAAGGGTACAATGTAATCTTTAGAGGGGAACATGTGTTGATCAAGCATAAGGATTGGAAATCACCTATAGCTATTGGAGTTAGGAGTGGTCGGCTTTATAGGCTACAGTTTGATATTCCTAAGGCAATCATGAGCAACAGTAATCTTAGAGATCAAGGAGAGCTATGGCATAGAAGGATGGGTCATATCCATCATGGAGCACTTCATTTGCTTCGTGAGACAGTGACAGGTGTTCTTGAGGTGAGCACAAAGCATGATGATGTATGTAAGGGATGCGTATTTGGGAAGTTTGTGAAAGAAAATTTTCCAAGGAGTGACACCAGATCCAAGGGTGTTCTTGACCTAGTACATTCAGATGTATGTGGACCAATGTTGACAAAATCTCTCAGAGGGTATGAGTACTTTGTTACTTTTATTGATGATTTCTCCAGGAAGACATGGATATACTTCTTGATGACCAAGGATGAGGTTTTAAGTTAGTTCCAAGAGTTCAAAGCTCTTGTGGAGAATTCAATAGGAAAGAAGATAAATGTTCTTCGGTCAGACAATGGAGGCGAGTACAAAAATAATGAGTTCCAGGAGTTTTGTACTAGAGAAAGAATCAAGAGAGAGTGGACTATTCCTTACAATCCACAATAGAATGGAGTTACTGAGAGGAAGAATCAATCTATAATGGAGGAATCAAGGGCTATGTTGCATGACCAGGATATGCCTCGTTACCTGTGGGTAGAGGCATGCAGTACAACAATATATATATATATAGAATAGAGTTCCACATAAGATATCGGGAAAGATGACACTAGAGGAAGCATTCACTAGGAAGAAGCCAGATGTCAGTCACTTTAGGATCTTTGGGAGTTTGGCATATTGTCACATTCCAAAGGACACATGTACCAAGTTAGATCAGACTACAAAGAGGGGGTACTTTGTTGGGTACAGTGAAACCTCAAAGGCATATCAGATATTTATTCCAGGGACTAAGAGGATTATAGTCAAACGTGATGTCAAGTTCATGGAGGATAAGGCATTTAGGAGGTCTAGAGGTTTGCCAGCAAAAGATCAGAGTGAGCAGCCAACAGAAGCTCCAATGGTAGCTCAACCGAGTCAAGGGTAGCAAAGCTCAAGTACAGTTACTAGTACTAGCATAGACTCAGGTGGTGAGATTTCACAAAGTATGGAGCAACTGGTGCAACAAGATATGCATCAAGAAGATATGGAGGTTGATATTTCATCCTCTACAATTGGCAGTAGGAACTGTGAGGTTCAACAAAGGGATACTCAAGAGTTAGTGGGAGCTCCTAGGAGGAGTACAAGAGAAAGGAGACAACCAGCCAAGTTCAATGACTATGTGGCTTTAGTCGGCCAGTTGGTAGATAGTGAGCCTTCTAGTTATCAGGATGTTTCACAACATTAGGTGTGGCAAGATGCAATGGTTGAGGAATATACCTCAATAATGCAGAATGATGTGTGGGAGGTAGTGCCTAGACCAATAGATAGGGTAGTGGTTGGATCACGCTAGATCTATAAGATCAAGCACGGTGTAGATGGTAGCATCAAAAAATACAAGGCAAGGTTTGTGGCAAAGGGGTTCTCTCAGAAGGAGGGAATAGACTATGAGGAGACATTTGCTCCTATGGCCAGGTATACTTCTATATGAGCTGTGATCTCATTTGTAGCACAGATGGGATGGTAGATCCATCAAATGGATGTCAAGACAACATTCCTCAATGGTGAGTTGAAGGAGGAGGTATACATAGAGCAACCAGAAGGCTTTGTAGCACACAGTAAAGAGACCCATGTGTGCAGATTGAAGAGAGCTTTATACAGACTCAAGCAAGCTCCTAGAGCGTGGTATGAGTGCATTGATACTTACTGGAAAGTAATGGGCTTTGTGAAGAGTGAGGCAGATGCTAACCTCTACTACTTGGTGGTTGGAGGTGAGGTTCTCATTCTTGTTCTATATGTTGATGACTTGTTTCTAATAGGTTCACTAGGGCTCATAGAGGAGTGTAAGAAAGATCTTGTAGTAGAGTTTGAGATGAAGGATTTGGGACTTATGCACTACTTTCTAGGCATGGAGGTGTGGCAGACAGATGGAGAGATTTTTCTTGGGCAAGGGAAATATTGCATTGAAATCTTGAAGAGATTCGGGATGGAAGATTGCAAAGCCATGTCTACACCCATGATCACGAATTGGAGGAAGGTAGATACATCTAAGGAGAAGGATGTAGATCCCAGCTTATACAAGCAGTTGATTGGTTTGCTCATGTATTTGGTCAACACTAGGCCAGATATAGCCTTTGCAGTGAACTCTCTTAGTCAGTTCATGGTGGATCCAAAGAGAGTGCATTGGACAGTGGCAAAGCATGTGCTGCAATATTTGCATGGTACAGTTGACTACGGGATCAGATATGTTCGAGGTGAAGGTATCAAGTTGATAGGCTATACTGATGTAGATTGGGTAGGAAGTACAATAGACAAGAGAAGCACTTCAAGGTGTTGTTTTAGTTTGGGATTGAGAGTTGTCTCTTGGTTCAACAAGAAGCAGAAGTTTGTGGCTTTGAGTTCTGCAGAAGCAGAATACATAACAACTAGCATGGCAACATGTGAAGCTATTTGGCTTCAAAAGTTGTTAGTAGCCTTGTTTGGTCAGAGGGTTGAGACTACTGTGATACATTGCGACAATTAGAGTTGCATCAAGTTGTCTGAGAATCCAGTGTTTCATGATAGGTCTAAACATATAGACATCAGGTATCACTTCATCAAGGATTGTGTACAATGGGGGGTTGTTCAGCTACACTACATACCTATAGAGGAGCAGGTAGTAAACATTCTAACAAAGGCATTGGGGAAGGCAAAATTCATCTTCTTTAGAGATAAGTTAGGTGTCATGTAGAACAGCTTCCTCACTAAGAGGGAGTGTTAGTTTGTTAGCTTGGATAGCTGTTTGTCCATATGCCATTAATTATTAAATAATTGTTTTACTAACTAATTAGTTAAAGTAGGGACAATTATTTGTTAATTAATTGACTACTTTTGGAAGCAACTAGAAACTGATTTTGTTATTGGTTGTTGAGTTGTTTTAATCTCAACCATTGATTGAGAATCAATCTCGGCCGTTGGTTTACCAACGAGAGTAGTATAAAAGGAGGTCTAGGGGCATTTGGAAAACACAACTTGGAGAGCATTTGTAGTGATAGAAAATGTGTTTGTAGTGATAGAAAACAAGTCTTGCAGTGTTAGCAAGGGGCGCAGTGATAGCGCTGGGGATAGCAGTGGAGGAATATCGGCAAGAGGAATTAGAAGATTGTCGGAGTTCTGCCAGTGGGAGGCAAGGAATTTTGTATCTCTTAATTTGCTGAAGTTTAATATATTTCTCATCTGCAGTATTGGTTTTCCCCTCGGGGTTTTTCCAGGGACAATTGTCCAAAAATATTGTGTTCTTTGTTTTGCGTATTTCTTTCCGCGTATTTTTATTGATGAAGTTGCAGTTGTGTTATTTTTCAATATTAGCTGTGAATTTATTTTCGGTAGTTAAATAATCTTTATAAGATAGGAGATTAATAATCAGTGATTGCAATAGAATTTTCACAACAAGGACTTGATTGACATGCTGCTGGACACCAAAATCACACTAGAAGATAAGAAGGCTATCCTTATGGTAAGTCAATTCAAAATCATAATTTATTTGTTCATATTTATTGATAGAAATGATCTACTTGTTGAACACTTTATAATAATTGTTATAGTATTTGTTGATTTAATGTTCAATATTTTTGATAATATTTTATTAATAGTTGTTGTTTTAATTTTGTCATTGTCAACAATGAGGTCGCCTACCCTAGTATAACCCATCAAATTGCATTTTCCTTCTATCAATTTCTTTTATAAAATTATAATCTCTATAATTTCTATTATATCATCTAATTTAGTTATCACATTGTGTTCTAATGATTATACACATTTATTTATTTGACTTAATCTATCCATGTGTTTATAGATAATGTTCATTGGTGGAATAGGGGAGAGGGACCAATAGTCGTGTGGGCTAACTTTGTCAACATGTAGTCGTTGCATAGGATATCGTAAGACCTTCATTTTTTTTAGAAATATAAAATGGACACTTAACTACCTATAACTAAGGTTTGAAGGTGTGACTCATCATGCAACTCATTAAAATAGCATGCCTAGTCAAACGTGTACAAAAATTGGCTTTTCAAATATTCAACCAAAACTTAATCTAAAAATCTCTAGTAGTTGAATTTAAAAATATCGTTTGTTATTAATGGGTGATTGTATTTTTATACAAAATATGACATATATACCAACTTAAATGGACCATATACCTATTATTAATCATAAATATTTGTTATACCTAACTTTTAAATCCAACACAAAAGGACCAATGCTTCAACATAAAAAAAATTATTTGTTGTTATAAAAATAACCCATTATTATGTAAAATACAACTTATATCCAACACAAAGGGACCAATAGTTGAACACTAAAACTTTTTGACAATCTCACACATTTTATGGGAAAATACAAGGTATTTATTGTGTTCACCTTTTATTTTTGTGATAAATTTTTTTATTAATATGAAGTACTCTAATGCATGTACTTTGCTACCCCAATAGTTGTACACATAAGAATAGTATTTGTGCACTAAGATAACAATACTTGTTTAAGTGGGCATCTTATTTTATTAAGTGGGCATATTATTTTTTAAGTGACACATATATGATAGATAGCTATGATATTTTATTAGAGACAACAAATTATCTATTTCACTTGTTAATATTTTTTTAATATAACATTTATAGGTTCTCATGTGTTCAAGTATTGGTCCATTTTTATCCAACATTTAGAATATTTTTGATTTAAATTTGGATTATTTAATCACAATATATAGTAAAAATGTGGTGTAATATTGGATAATATATTCACTAGTGAGTGATCATCTATTGGACCCCGCACAACTACGTTTGGTCCCTCTCCCCTAGATACATCGGCAACTACATTGGAATAGGCAATGAGTGAGTTATTGAGAAACCCAAGAGTGATGAAGAAATTACAAGAAGAAATTGATTCTATAGTAAAACAAGATGAGAAAATAATAGATTATCATATTTTAAGAATGGAATACTTGCATTGTGTGGTGAAAGAGACATTAATATTATATCCACCAGCCCCCTTACACCTACCTCATGAATCTCTAGAAGCTTGTACGATTAAAGGACCTAATCATGAATACTTACCAAAGAAAACAAGGCTTATAGTTAATGCTTGGGCTATAAGAAGAGATTCAAAAGTATGGAAAGATCCCTTGGAATTCAGACCTAAGAGATTTTTGGATAAAAATTTTCATATGATCAAAGATCCAGAGTTAAGCATGATTTCTTTTGGGACGAGAATAAGAGATTGTGCTGGTGCTTCCTTAGGAATTGCCATTGTCTTCTTTTGATTATATTAAATTATAAAAAATTAATTTAACGAGTTATAAGTCAATTTTAATTAATGAAAAGATATCAACATAACCCAAATATTTAACTCACCCAATATAAAAATACTAAAAATATCACTGGATATTAAATAACAATTTGTAAATCTATATATTTTTAATTAAAAGCTACAAATTAGTTTTGTAATTTCTTCCTCTCAAGTTTGAAATCTACCTTAAATTAATATGAACTGATTTTTAACATATATTAATGAAATGTATTTGAGAATTAAATATTTTATCAAAGATTGTTATTATTATTATTTATTTATTAATCATTTTGTTTGTTTTTT
>BSBK01009524.1:85000-122500 GCA_027943335.1 Chamaecyparis obtusa
CAACAAACTTAGTGTCCCGATTTGAAACTATGGTCTTTGGCAAACCATGAAGTCTCACTACTTCTCTGAAAAACAATTCTGCTACATGAACAGCATCATTAGTCTTCTTGCAGGGAATGAAATGTGCCATCTTTGAAAATCTGTCAACCACTACAAAAATTGAATCGTGTCCCTGCTATGTCCTCGGTAAACCAAGAACAAAGTCCATGCTGATATCCTCCCAAGGCTTCTCTGGTATAGGTAATGGCTGATACAACCTTGTATTCTGCTTCACTCCTTTCGCCATCTGACATACTCTGCAACTTTGTACAAACTTCTTCACATCTTGCTGCAACTGTGGCCAATAATAATTCTCACTAACCAAACCAAGGGTTTTGTCATGACCAAAATGTCCAGCCAATCCTCCGCTATGCTTCTCCTTGATGAGATTCTCCCTCATAGAACTTCGTGGAATGCACAACTGACTCCCTCTGAATAGCATATCATCTTGGATGATAAAATCCAGCCATTTCATCTTGTCTAGAGTAACAGGTTCTGTACAAGCTTTCCAAGCTTCACCAAAATCAGGATCCTCTAGATACAAATTCTTGAGTTCCTTGAACCCAACCACTTCAATCTGCATTTCTGTCAGCAATAGTTACCTTCTGCTAAGAGCATCTGCAACCCTATTAGACTTTCCACTCCTGTGTTTCAAAACAAATGTATAACTCTGCAAAAACTCAACCCATTTCAAATGCCTTTGATTCAATTTTCCTTGACTATTCAAATATTGCAAAGCTTGATGATCAGTATACAAAACAAACTCCTTAGGAAGCAGATAATGTCTCCACTTCTTTAATGCTTGAACTATAGCATAAAATTCTTGATCATAAACAGAATATTTCCTCTTGGCATCATTTAACTTCTCACTGAAATAAGCAACAGGTTTACCTTCTTGGCTCATAACAGCTCCTATTACAGTACCACTAGCATCACAATCTACTTGAAACACCTTATTAAAATTTGGAAGTGCTAAAATTGGTTATTCTGTAACTTTTTATTTCAACAATTGAAAACTCTTTTCTGCCCCATTAGTCCACTTAAACTCTTTTCTATCCCCTCTCATTGTTTCAGTCAAGGGTCCACAAATACTGCTAAAATTTCTGATAAACTTTCTGTAAAAGCTAGCTAGACCATGAAAAGATCTTACCTCAGTAGCACTCCTCGGAGTAAGCCATTCAAGGATAGCCTGTACTTTCTCTGGGTCCATTTTTAGACCTTCTGCTGAAACTACAAATCCCAAATACACTAACTCTTTCTTCACAAAACTGCACTTCTTCAAATTAATCAACAATTTCTCTTCTCTCAACTTCTCAAATACCATACGAATATGCATCATATGCTCATCCAATGTCTTACTAAAGATCAAATATCATCTAGGTAAACAATAACAAACTTACCCATAAATTCTTTCAGAACCTCGTTCATGAGCCGCATGAAAGTGCTCGGTGCATTGGTTAGCCCAAAAGGCATGACTAACCACTCATATAGTCCTTCCTTTGTCTTGAAGGCAGTCTTCCATTCATCTCCTTCTCTGATCCGAATCTGATGATATCCACTTTTCAGATCTATCTTTGAGAAATACACAGCTCCACTCAAACAGTCCATAATATCATCCATTCGTGGCAATGGAAACCTGTACTTGATTGTGATTTTGTTTATTGCCCTAGAATCTGTACACATCCTCCATTCTCCATTCTTCTTTGGTGCTAATACCGCTGGTACAACATAGGGACTCAGACTCTCTCGAATCAATCTTTTCTATAACAACTCATGTACTTGTCTGTTCAACTCCTCACTTTCTGCAGGTGTCATTCTATACGCTGCCTTATTCGGTAAACTCACTCCTAGGATCAAGTCCATCTGATGACTGATCTTCCTAACTGGTGGTAATCCATCAGGCATGTTATCGGATACAATATCCTGAAACTCATTCAACAAATCTGCAACTTCTACAGGAACATCTTCTACTTCCTCTTTACCAGCTTTTGGAATTAAAGCAAAACATACATGCTCATGCCTCATACCATCTACGAATTTCCTTCCATCAACAAATGTTATTCTTGCATTACCACATACCTTTTCTTCAGTCTCCTTCAATGGCTTTAGCTTATGTCGCACTCCATCCTTTGTCAGGGAATAGGTATTCACACGACCATCGTGTACAACACATCTGTCAAACTGCCACGGTCTACCCAATAACATATGACATGCATCCATAGAGATGATATCACATAGTACCTCATCTTGGTATCCGTCGATCTTGAACTTCACTAGGCATTGTTCATTGACCATGACCTTGTGGTCATCCTGTACCCAGGCAATCCGATATGGATGTGGGTGTTTCTGTCTCTTGAGCTTCAACTTTGTCACCATCTCTTCTGACACCAAATTGTCAGTGCTTCCACTATCAATAATCACATCACAACATTTACCTTCACACTTGCACCTGGTGCGAAACAAGCTCCTCCTTTGCTCAGGTTCATTCTCACCACTCAACAGGACTCTTCTGTTAATCAACGTTTCTCCTCTTTCAGCATCTTCAGAATTTGATGATCTGGCATCTTCATCTATATGTGCAACTCTAGCCTGGCCTTCATTTCTCCTGTCTGTTCTACCTTGGTGCTGAGGACATTCAAATGCCCTATGACCTTCTTCTCCACAGTGAAAACATGTTCCACGGAAGCCACCTCTTCCAGATCCTTGTCCTCTTCCTCTTCCTCTCTGATCTCTATTATTCTGATTCTGGAAGCGATTGGAATTATTTCCTCGCTGATTTTGACTGCTACTGGCCTCATCCTTCTTTTTCGGATCTTTATTTCGGCCACCATATGACCGTCCACCAGATCGTCCACCGTGACCTCTTCCATTTTGTCTACTCTCAAACTTCTTGTTCAGCTTTTCCTCTACTTTTAGGGCAAATTGGTATGCCTCCTCAATACTGTTCATTCGAACCAGATTCAACTCCTCCTAAATGCTTGGCCTTAACCCATTAAGGTATCGGGCAACTTTCTCCTTATCAGCTTCGGCATGGCCTGTTATGATGAGGAGTCGATAGAACTCCTCTGTATACTCCTGAATAGATCTTCCTGCTTGCTTCAAATTTTGCATTTTCTTTAGTAGATCAAGCTCATAATCAACAGGAATGAACTGTCACTTCAATTTATCCACCATCTGATCCCATCTTGTGATTTTATCTTTCCCTCTTCTATTTCACTCCAATTGAATTTCTTGCCACCAGATTTTCGCATGAACTTTCAGTCTGGCCTTCGCAAATTTGACCCTATCAGGATCCTCAACATCTTCATACTCAAAATATTCCTCACATTCATTGATCTAGTCGATCAATTCCTCTGGGTTAAGATTTTCAGAAAATGTAGGAACCTTAATCTTAGGTCTTTTCCCAATCTTGGAAATCGCCCGAAAAAGTCTTTCTTCCTCCTAGTTCACAATTTCAACTTCTCCTTCTTGATATTCTTCTTCGGCTTCATCCTCACTTTCATCTCTGACATTAAGATTCATTCCTCTATGAATCTCTTCTTGCAATGCTCGCACTTGTCTCTGCAGCTCTCTAACCTCAGTTGTCACAGCACCAGCTCTTCCGCCACGTTCTCTTCGTGGAGGCATTTTCGCGATGCGTGCTGAAACCCTAACCACGGTCTTGGTGCAAACTGCCTCACAGTCGGTGATCTGTTTACACACTCAAGAACTCCTGCTCTGATACCACCTGATGAAGGGTGCTCCCCTTAATACCACAACCACATAAGAGAAATAGAGAAACAACAACAATAATATGCAAGAACAGAAAATTGGCTTCTTATTATCTCCACAAATGTGGAATTACAAACTTTCAGAATTACAATATGCAAAGCCACATGGGCATTCCCTTACAATATTCTATAGGACAAAGCCTCGAACTATCACCCAGAACTATTCTGAACTGCCTAAGACAATAATACAGCCTTCCTTATATAGGCAATTATCCACCGCTTGGGAAGGTTCCAGAATTTTAGCCAATAAGGCCGACCAAACTTAGAATTATTTTATTTTACATTTTATTACATCATAGTCAGCTCAAGATAACCTTTGAAACCCGAACAGAAATTTTGAAGAAAATTATTTTTCGCCATTTCAGGTGGCCCAACTTTCGAAGACCATAAGTCTTCACCAGTTGACCCGATCGGCTATTATAACCCCATTTCGAAAATGCCACGAAGCGCTCTACAAGCTTGACCCATGCAAGCGCCCATCACCCAAATTTTTGACCTCATCCGAGGCCTCTAAAGCCTTCAAAATTGAGTTCAAAGTTTCTGTACCCTGCTGCCAATACCGAAAATCTTCAATATCTTCCAATATACACTTGATCTGGCAATGAAACTTTACTGGCAGACTTACATGACCAAAATGAACCTCCAAGAAAGAAATCAGATCATTCTGAGCACATACGAAAATTACCAAAAATAGTAACTTTCCATAAATAGCAGCTCTGCACTAAAATAGCCCTTATTGAATATAAAAATAGAAATATTTTTGGGTGATGCAAGATTGCTCTTACACCCAGGATGCTCCTGCATCAGTTATTATTGAATCCTTTTTATTCTCATCTCAGCTACTTCATATACTCTTCTTATTTAACATTCATGGTATGTAGTGGATGGTAGGTTTATAAGATCTTGTTTTCATATGCACAATATTTAATGGATTGTGATACAATTTGGTTGAAAGTTGTAGTATCACTATCTCTTACATCTAGAATTATCCAGCAAATCAAATTTACAATGTTGATAATCCATATTATTTTCACTATATTAGAGGACTGTTATGAATGTTACTGTTACCCAAATTTCCATGTGCATGCAAATTTGGCTAAAACCAATTCCAAAGTCTCTGTTTTACCCCTACTGAGCACTCTACAAAATTTCATGGCCTCCTGTGATGTTTCCTGACCTTTGCAAATTATTTAAGCCCTTGGTCTGTAGGTCAAAATATTTGAAGAGTAGCTGTTGTGGTGTTTTAACCCTCAAAACCCTAAGCCCTTGTTCTAATTTGAAGTTACTTTATCGACGGCTTAAGTGATTTCTTTTAGCATGTGCGTATTTGATTTTCCTATGTTTGCCAGTTCGCTAAAATTGTTTGGCAGTGTTTCTAAAGTTATGGCAATTACACGAACACCTTGTTCACGTAATCCTCTAAATTCCTAGCAGTCTCAGCTAAGTCATTTAGCGAACTAGCGAATGGTCTTTATTCACATGTTCACATGATCCAAGCCTAGGTTTATTCATGATTCAGTGAACCCCTTCTCTATCTATTCACCTGTTTTGACCATGGTTAGGACTTTCTCCTCGTGAATAAAAAATTTCCTTGTTTTTTGGTTCACGCAATCCAAGTGTGATTAACTCTGCAGGCGGGATCAAGATTTTAATCTAGGGTGGTCTATTTTTTGCAAGGAATCTTCAAATGTATCAGGCTTTAAGACTGGCCGTAGATGTGGTATCTAGGTTTTGTGTCAAAGTGGGGTCCCACTTCTAAAGATTTGATGGTCATCTCATCTTCGCGTAGGCCGGTGTCAAAGCTTGCGATCTTCAGATAACCATTGATTCTCCTTGGTGACATAACTCTTCAAACAAGCGGGTCCACTACAACATGTACAAAACAATAGCTTTTTATTGGTCCACATAAAGATGACTAGATATTGTCAGTGGGGCCGTGTTAGAGCACCTGCGGGGATGTCAGAAGGATCCAAATCAATGGCTGGCACATGATCTAAAAGGTTTGTGTCAGAGCATGAGATCATGCACCGACTGTTTGATTTGTCAGATGTTTAGGACTTGTCAGTGGGTTCGGTGCCAGGTCAAGATGACTTGTCGAGTTCTTATTGGTCGGGATAGAAGGATATGTTAGGTGGTCCCAATGCTTCGTATTGCTGACATGCATGTTTTTGATTGGTTGTCATGTGCTGCAGAGATTTCTAGGCGGACCTGATGTGTCAGTGACATCCCAATTTCAATGAGATATATGGTCATCGTATAATCATAAGGAATATTCCTTGCCCTTACGATCATGGGCCAGCCATTAGATCAGAATCTCAGTTTGAGTGGGTCCATTCTTAGGTGGCTTGCTGAGGTGTTCCTGACAGAGTGGTTAGAGTGAATAGGAGGTCGACAGGTGGCAAGTCTGGGCCTTGGGTTTAGAGAGTTCTTCATGGCTTAAAAGAAGGAAGGCCGAGGTGGGTCCCGATTTCAAAGAGATCTATGGTGGTCATATGATCACATGGAATATTTTGAGCCCATGCAATCATACGACTACCGTCTGATGGGATTCTTTAAGTCATGGGTCCATGACTTGTCTGATGGTGCTGATTTTCTCATGTTTCATTTATTGTTGACTTCCACGGTGGCTGTGACCTGTCAGGCGGGTTTCTTAATTGATTTTCTTGGCACATCTGAGCCATTCATCTATCAAGAAATGTTAGACATCAATGGACATGTTTTAAAATGACTAGTTAGCCATTGGTTTTTAAAGATTCAAATGTGTCCAAGAGGTTTTTGCCAAAATCTAATTTGTAGAATGCAGGCGGTGAGGTAGCTCAGAATAAATTCTTCAGGGACATTTGTAGTTGAGGGAGTGATGATAGACAATCTGATCATCGGTCCTTTAGATTTTACAGGGGACTATGTCCTAAGGAAACATTTAATAGTTTGGTGCCACCTTTGAAATATCTATAGGATCAGATTTTTAGGCCTTCATGACTTGGTGGAATTATAGGTGGGTAGATGGAATGAGGTTGTCATGTCTATAGGTAAGCTCAGTACAGGATCAATACACAAAAGAAATGATATGATCTATTTGTCAGATATTTTCAAAAAGGTTAATACTTTGTGTACCTTTAGGGTTTGTTGAATGCATTGAAAAATTTGTAACCCTAGTTAGGTTAGTTTTGGACTCCTTCCTGCAGGTAGTGAGTATGTATATATTATTTTATGGAGCCTTAGGGCAAGAAGGAGGTTCATTTTTGTAAAGAAGAAAAGCCCACTTTTGCAAGGAAGTCATCTTTTCTCAGAAAAGCCATCTGTGGTATTTTTTCTACCCTCTGGTTCTTCTACTCTTTGTAATCTCCCATTGACGATCAAGGCATTCTTGGGGTACTTGTGATATTTTTTCTATCCCTATCTTCACTGTCTTGATTATCTCTTATTGGATTGAAGTTTATGAATGTTGTTAATGGAAATTGGGGTTCCTAGTCCCTCTCATTTTCTATGATTTTGTGTGTTACTGTGTCTGGTCTGATTTAGATGTTTTGTGGGTATACTACAACCCCTAGCAGTCTTGTCTCATTCCTACACCTAGTTGCAGAAAAGGATGTTTGCTTGTAGGTCATAAGTCATGTCTTTTGTTCAGACCCTCCTATGAAACACTTATGCAAGCCTATCTAGTGAGTTGTGGCTTAGTAGACCTGATTTCTCCATTGATTCCATTCCTACATACTGAGATCCAAACCCTAGTCTTGGTGCTTCACCTAGTAGGTAGTTTGCTTTTCAAGTCATTTCCCTTACAAGCATTCCTTCTATCCCTTTCCCTCAAAAGTTTTACTTTCATGTCAAGAAGAAAATTAAAGTGCTTATCCAAGAGGAACTAGCCTAGAACCTGGAGGTCTCATTTCAATTAGCAAAGGTCCCACAACTTGGAGATGATTCCCATGTTATACTAGGTTATCAAGACCAAGAGAGCTTGAGACAAAGGCGCAAACTCAGTGTATAAAATTTTTGGCATGCCCGGTGGGACTAGACTAGAAGTTATTCAAATTCAAAGATATGCTATCTCTGATATGCAGATTGCATAGTGCAGGCTTTTAGAAGTCACTCTATCAAGTATATCTGGCAACTCCACTATTCAAAGATCACAGGCTACCTTGTTCAAAGTTTTATGAGAAAGATTGAGACTAGAAGCTCAAAACCCACCATTTTTTTAGAGTTTCCTTCAAGAAGTCATAAAGGTAGGTCAACTCAGAGGACATCCCCTACTAGGAGGGTTCAATCTACACCTCTTGATACTTCAGAAAGGAGACCTTCTCCCTTTCATTCCAAAAGAAGAGGAAGATCTCTAACCAAAGATCTAGAGGAAGATTCCAATCAAGCAACAAACATAGCTCACATAGTTGTCAACCTTCAGATCCCAGCTCCCACAATGGCTATAAATTTTGCCTTTGCACCTTTCAACCAGGGTAGCCCATTAAATTTTGCTCAACATCATGATGTGCCCTTGGTGGTGCTTAAGAGTATACCTGATTTTACTGATGAAGGGAAGACAACCACTTTTGAGCACATAAGAGATGTGACCACCATATGCAGCATACACAACATTACTCAAGAAGATGTGGCCACAAAGTTATTAGTAGCCTCTCTGAAGGGTAAGGCTCTAGAATGGTTTAGAACTCTAGCTATTGGTTCTATTACTTCTTGGGATGAGTTAGGGGATGCATTAAGTAAACATTTTGAGGATAAATTAGATAACTTGTCTTTAGTTAAGCAATTAACAACTATTAAGAGAGACCCTCAAGAGCAGATGATAGATTATAATAGTAGATTCTTTAAAACATGGAATAGAATCCCAGTCTCAGTAAGATGATCAGATAACCATTCTTTCCTTTATTATTTACAAAGTTTGAATGGTCAAATTTTTGTCATGATCCAGTCTATGGGTGGTACTTCTTTACCCCAAGCTTTTGACATAGCTGTCAGGGCTGAAAACTGTTTAATCCAAGCAGGCATGATTGCTAGAAGGCCTCCAATGCCCATTTTTCCTAGCCTCCAACCCATTGCACCTGCCCAAGTACCCCCATTCACCCCTATTCCTACCATATTGGCACCCCAAGCTAGCACTAGTGGCCAAGAGTTAACAACAAGTTTCTCTCAAGAATTACAAGAGATAAAGAGTAGCCAATAGAGCAGTCAGCAAGAAATGACTAACTTGTTGCAGAACTTGACTAAAGAGGTCAAAAATCTAAAGAAGCAGGGTCAAGGAATCAGACCACCATTTCAAACACAAGGCCAAGGTCCTAATCAATAATATCAAAATCAATGACAATCGTATCAAAAAAATAGGCCACCGTACCAAGGAGGCTATGAAGGACAAAGACAAAGTTTTAATCAGAGACCATTCCAACCATATAACCCTGCACCCCTAAACTCTGCAAACCCAGTGAGGGATGTGGTTCCTAGCCAAAAAAATTTGACAATGGATAATGGATGGTGTTTTCCTTGTAATCAGCCTCATAATCAGGCTACATGTTCAAATGGATGGATGAACCAGGCTCTAATGGTTCAAAATGCCTCACAAGCTCAATCAGAGGTTTCATCCAGTGGCTCAGTGCCTCAACTAGAATCACAAGAAAAAGAGATTGCTCTTTTCAATTGGGAGCAACCAGACTTCAATGGAGTCAACGATGAAGTTTCCTTTGTTGCCTATACAAGAACAAAGAGAAGAGCTCAAGACATGGAGAGAGTAGATTCCAACTCTAAGGCTACTACATCTACAGAGCCACTACAGTAGGCTACTCCCATCACACCTAAGGAGGTTCTTGTCATACCAAGCAAAGAGAGCCAGGCTCTCAAGGAGGTGGAGCCCATCATAGTAAAGACACAATAGAGAGTACACACTATGACACCATTTAATATTGTAGACAACATGAAGAAGGTGAATGTCACCATGTCCATGTAGGACTCTTTGGTGCTTCTAGGACAGCCTAAGATTTTGAAGAAGGCCATGACAGAGGTAACAACTCCTTAACCTACAAAAGAAGTTGCAAAGCCAGTGTTGGTTGACACTGATCAAGAAAAGGAGGCTCCAAGTAGCAGCTCCAAGGGCAATATCTCACAAGGTAGGAACTCAAAGCCACCTCCCTTTTATGTATCTTTAATCATTGGAAAATATTTAGTACATAATTGTATGGTAGATAGTGGAGGTACTAGCACTGTAATGCCCAAGAAAGTAGCTGACCAATTAGGACTAAGGTATGAACCCTTTCAAAAGAAGGTTACCCAACTTGATGGATCCTCAGTAAATACTATAGGTGTGGCTAAGGATACCAGTCTAATCCTGCATGCTAGTCCTAATTTCTCCATCCTCCTTGATATATATATTATAGATCTCCCTGCATTATTTGCTATATGTCTTTCAAGGGAGTTTACAGCCAAGATAGGAGGCTATCTATTTTCTAACTGGTCTCACATGTTATTTCATACAAGGTATGGGACCAAGGTCACCATCAAGTCAGAACCATTAGCAGCATATCATATTGAACCATATGTATCCAACACCATCAATGCCAATTGCCCTATATTTGATAATAGCAACTTCACAACTATTAGTGAAGCAAGCACAAAGATAGAAAGTATCCCTGGTATTTTTCTAGATGAAAGAGCTTTAGAAGCCCAAGAAAATCTTGTTTGGGATTTTGGTTTGGGAAGTTATTTAATACAAGAAAGTAAGGCTATAGAGCCAAGCCTTCTCAAAAAGGATACTAATTTAGAAGATCAGAGATATCAGGTTTGGGAACTATTTTTTGATGGGGCTAGAAGTAGACATGGTTCTAGTGGTGGTTCTATGTTAGTGTCCCCAAAAGGAGAAAGGTATTATACTACCTTTAGATTTAGTTTCTCCTACACTAGCAATACTATAGAGTATGAAAGCCTAGTCAATGGACTAGAATGGGCTAGAAAAAGAGGGCTTAAGGCCTTAAAAGTTTATGGTGACAGTGAATTAGTTGTCAGCCAAGTAAGAGGGATAAGTACAACCAAGAATGACACAATGAAAGCATACAAACATAGAGTTTGGGATGCAATTGAAGATTTCCATGCTTTCAATATTGTTGCTATCCCTAGAAAGTTAAATCAAAATGCAGATAGGTTAGTTGCTATTGGATCCCAATATAATATTCCAAATAGCATTTCAAGAGAAATAGATCAACAGCATATCAAAGTGATTGTCAGACCATCTGTCCCAGATAATAATGTCAATTGGCAAGTGTTTGACAATGATGAACAAATTTTGCAGTTCTTGTTTGAAGAAGATGTTTTCTCAAAACACAATCAAGATAGGCTATCACAAAACTATGGTGATCAAGTGATATAGTTGAAATCCAATAAGATGCCTAGAGGTCTTGTTACTTTAGAAACTGTCTTCAACAAGGATGATGAAGTCAAGAAAAATAAAACTGGCCTGGTAGTCCAACAAGAACATTGCGTTGAACTAGAGTTAGAACTAGGTAAGAGCCTACAATTTGGAAAGGTAAACACTGAATTGGAGAAACAAGCTTATACTCAGTTATTCAAAGAATTCAGTGATGTTTTTGTATGGCAATATGAAGACCTCAAGGGTTTTGATCCTGCCCTTGCTTAGCACACCATTGAGTTAGAACCAAATTTCAAACCAGTGAGGCAAAAGCAAAGGCCTGTTAATCCCAAGCTTGAGCCACTTATGCATAAAGAAGTGCTCAAATTGATAGAAAGTGGTATCATCTACCCCATTAAGCATACTAGTTGGGTTTCCAACCTTGTCCCAGTCAGGAAGAAGAATGGGGAGCTGAGGTTATGTGTTGACTTCAAGGATCTTAACAGGGCCTCTCTAAAAGACCGCCATCCATTACCCTCCATGGAAAAAATCCTACAATGTGTCTCTGGATCCAAGAGATTTTCATTATTGGATGGCTATTTAGGATATAATCAGATCCTGGTAAATGAAGAGGATCAATACAAGACTGCATTTACAACCAAGTGGGGAACCATGGCTTATCAAAAGATGCTCTTTGGTTTGTCAAATGCGGGAGCTACATTTCAAAAGGAAATGGATATGGCTTTTAAAAGCCTCATGTACAAGTTTGTGTTGGTCTACTTGGATGATATAACTATCTATTCAAAACATGCAATAGACCACATCAAACATCTGAGGAAGATTTTTGAAAGGTGTAGAGAGTTTGGGATATCTCTTAATCCCAAGAAATGTGTGTTTGCGGTTCATGAAGGGAAATTATTGGTATATGTAGTATCCAAAGAAGGAATTACAGTGGATCCTGAGAGAATTGTAGCTATCCTAGAGCTACCCCTACCACATAACAAGAAAAGTCTCCAATCTTTCATAGGAAAGATTAACTTTGTTAGGAGGTTCTTGCCTAACATTGCAGATTTACTCAAGCCTTTGACAGCCATGCTAAAAAAGAGTTCAGCTTTCAGTTTGACCAAAGAAGGGAAAGTCAATTTCCAAGCTATCAAAGAGGCCCTAATAGAGGCCCTTGCTCTCTTAAACCCAAATTTCAGTAAGGATTTCATCCTTTATGCTTATGGAGGTCATGATGCCATATCTGCAATGTTGACTGAAGAAAATTCAGATGGATTGGAGTAGCCTATTGCTTTCTTTAGTAAAGGTTTGGAAGAGTATGAATAGAGATACTATTTTGTAGAGAAACATGTACTTTTTGTGGTGAAGAGCCTTAAAAATTTTAGATATCTATTGACCCATAGCAAGGTACATTTGAAAATTACTCATCCAAGTGTCAAAGAATTTTTGCTCTCCAAAGACCTAAATGAGAAAAGAGCTAGTTGGATCACCAAGGTGATGGAATATGACATTGATATTCAAACCACCAAGCTGGTTAGAGGAAGAGGTCTTTGCAAACATTTGGTAGAGGATGAAAGTTCAAAGAAATCAGAGCAAACAGATGCATCTCTAGTGGTGCATTCTACAGAAGAACAAGATAAGGCAACGAGTTGGTTGCCTAATATGATCAATTATTTAAAGATAGGACAATGTCCTACAGATTTAGATTCAGCAAAAAGAAGGTATTATAGATTGAAATCTTTTCCTTTTGTGCTGGTAAATGATGTTCTTTTTAGGAAGGATCACAATGGTGTCCTTTTAAGATGCATTGATTCAAGAAAGATAGTAGATGTTCTATTTGAATTTCATGATGGACCTTCTAGAGGTCATTTTTCTCCTAGGACTACTGCTTATAAAATCATGAGGGTTGGATACTATTGGCCATCTATCTTTAATGATAGTCATGATTATGTCAGAAGATGCATCAAGTGTGCCATGTTTGTAGGAAAAGAGAGGCTTGCAGCCTTGCCCTTACAACCAGTCAGAACAGAGCAACCTTTCATGAAATGGGGTATAGATTTCATTGGCATGATTAATCCTCCATCTAGTGCAGGACATAAATGGATAATTACTGCAACTGACTACTTCACTAGATGGACAAAAGAAATTGCACTAAAAGAAGCCAATGAGAGTGTTGTCCTAAGCTTTTATGATGATATAATCCATAAGTTTGGCACTCCTGATTCCATCATTTTAGATAATGCCTTAGCATTCACAAGCCTCAAAGTCTCAGAGTGGGTAGTTAAGAATGGCATCTATCTAAATACCAATTCCAATTATTACCCCCAAGGCAATGGCTTGGCCGAATCAACAAATAAGAATTTGATCAGAATCATCAAGAAGACTCTCCAAGAGAACCAAAGGGATTGGCATACTTAGCTCAGGTTCGCCCTGTGGTTAGATAGAATTACCCCAAAGAAAATCATTGGTAATTCTCCTTACATGTTAGTATATGGAAAAGAGGCTAAATTGTCCATTTCAATAGAATTACTAGCTCTGGACTTAGCTACTCAATATGCCCTATTTGATGAAAAGGATCCTTTACAAATCAAATATGCTCAATTGATGGAACTAGAAGAACTCAGAGATAAATCCATGAAACATATGGAATCCCATTAGATTCAGACAAAGAGGAGTTTTGATAAAAGGGCCAGAGTCAGAAATTTCAAGGTTGGGGATTTAGTCCTCAAATGGGATGAGTTCAGATCCAGACCTGGCAGGCACACAAAATTTGACTCCTTTTGGGGTGGGCCATTTGTTATAATAGAGTGCAAGGCCTCCAATGCTTTTCAACTATCAAATATGGAAGGAGATGCCTTGCCTATCTCAGTCAATGGTTTCCACCTAAAACCCTATTTTGAGGTTAACCCCTCTGTAAATTTTGTAAAGTTCCCCTATTTTCCTTTCCTTGCTTTCTAGTTTAGTTCCCTACTTTTCAAGAAGTGCTCTGAGCACAATTCTTGTTCTACTCTGAGAGAGTTTTTTATTTTTTCCCCCATGCCCAATGGATGTTCAAGGTCACTGGTATATGTCTAGCAGGCTGACATCTAGCAGAAATTGCCAAAATGTTACCCAAATTTCCATGTGCATGCAAATTTGGCTAAAACCAATTCCAAAGTCTCTATTTTACCCCTGCTGAGCACTCTACAAAATTTCATGGCCTCCTATGATGTTTCTTGGCCTCTGCAAATTATTTAAGCCCCTCGTCCGCAGGTCAAAATATTTGAAAAGTAGCCGTTGTGGTGTTTTAACCCTCAAAATGCTAAGCCCTTGTTCTAATTTGAAGTTACTTTATTGACGACTTAAGTGATTTCTTTTAGCATGTGTGTATTTGATTTTCCTATGTTTGCAAGTTCGCTAAAATTATTTGGTAGTGTTTCTAAAGTTCTAGCGATTACACGAACACCTTGTTCGCGTAATCCTCTAAATTCCTGGCGGTCTTAGCTAAGTCATTTAGCGAACTAGCGAATGGTCTTTATTCGCGTGTTCGCATGATCCAACCCTGGGTTCACTCATGATTCAGTGAACCCCTTCTCCGCATATTCACCTATTCTGACCATGGTTAGGACTTTCTTCTCACGAATAAAAAATTTCCTTGTTTGTTGGTTTGCGCAATCCAAGTGTGATTAACTCTGCAGGTGGGATCAAGTTTTTAATCTACGGTGGTCTATTTTTGACAAGGAATCTTCAAATGTATTAGGCTTTAAGACTGGTCGTAGATGTGGTATCTAGGTTTTGTGTCAGAGTGGGGTCTTGATTCTGAAGTTCTGATAGTTGTCTCATCTTCGCATAGGCCAGTGTCAGAGCTTGCAATCTTCAGACAACCATTGGTTCTCCTTGGTGACATAACTCTTCAAACAAGCAGGTCCACTGCAACATGTACAAAATAGTGGCTTTTTATTGGTCCACGTGAAGATGACTAGATACTGTTAGTGGGGCCGTGTCAGAGCACTTGTGGGGATGTCAGAAGGACCAAATCAATGACTGGCGCATGATCTGAAGGGTTTGTGTTAGAGCATGAGATCATGCACCGACCATTTGATTTGCCAGATTTTTAGGACTTGTCAGTGGTGTTAGTGCGAGGTCAAGATGAGTTGCCAAGTTCTTATTGGTCAGGATAGAAGGATATGTCAGGTGGTCCCAACACCATGTATTGCTGACATGCATGTTTTTGATTGGTTTCCGTGTGCTGACAGAGATTTCCAGGTGGACCTAATGTGTTAGTGAGGTCCCAATTTCAATGAGATCTATGGTCATCGTATAATCACAAGAAATATTCCTTGCCCTTGCGATCATGCGCCAGCTGTTAGATCAAAATCTCAGTTTGAGTGGGTCCCTTCTCAGGTGGCTTGCCGAGGTGTTCCTGATAGAACGATTAGAGTGAATAGGAGGTCAACAAGTGGCAAGTCTGGGCCCTAGGTTTAGAGATTTCTTCATGGCTTAAAAGAAGGAAGTCTGAGGTGGGTCCTGATTTCAAAGAGATCTATGGTGGTCGTATGATCACATGGAATATTTTGAGCCCATGAAATCATGCGACTACCATCTAATGGGATTCTTTAAGTCATGGGTCTATGACTTGTTTGATGGTGCTAATTTGCTCACATTTCATTGGCTATTGACTTCCATTGTGGCTGCGACCTGTCAGGTGGGTTTCTTAATTGATTTTCTCAGCGCATCTGAGCCATTCATCTACTGAGAAACATTAGACATCAACAAACATGTTTTAAAATGACCAATTAGTCATTGGTTTTCAAAAATTCAAATGTTTCTAAGAGGTTTTTGCCAAAATCTGATTTGTAGACCGAGGGCAGTGAGGTAGCTCAGAATAAATTCTTCACGGACATTTGCAGTTGAGGGAGTGATGATAGACAATCTAATCATCAGCACCATAGATTTTACAAGGGACTGTGTCCTGAGGAAGCATTTAATAGTTTGTCACCACCTTTGAAATATCTATAGGATCAAATTTTTAGGCCTTCATGACTTGGTGGAATTATAGGTGGGTAGATGGATCGAGGTTGTCATGTCTGCAGGCGAGCTCAGTACATGATCAATATGCAAAAGAAATGATATCATCTTTTTGTTAGATATTTTCAAAAAGGTTAATACTTTGTGTACCTTTAGGGTTTGTTGAATGCATTGAAAAATCTATAACCCTAGTTAGGTTAGTTTTGGACTCCTGCCTATGGGTAATGAGTATGTATATATTATTTTGTGGAGCCTTAGGGAAAGAAGGAGGTTCATTTTTGTAAAGAAGAAAAGCCTACTTTCGCAAGGAAGTCATCTTTTCTCAAAAAAGCCATCTGCGGTAATTTTTCTACCCTCTGGTTCTTCTACTCTTTGTAATCTCCCATTGATGATCAAGGCATTCTTGAGGTACTTGTGATATTTGTTCTATCCCTGTCTTCACTGTCTTGAATATCTCTTATTGAATTGAAGTTTATGAATGTTGTTAATGGAAATTGGGGTTCCTAGTCCCTCTCATTTTCTATGATTTTGTGTGTTATTGTGTCTAGTTTGATTTAGATGTTTTGTGGGTATACTAAAACCCCTAGCAGTCTTGTCTCATTCCTACACCTAGTTGCAAAAAAGGATGTTTGCTTGCAGGTCATAAGTCATGTCTTTTGTTCAGACCCTCCTATGAAACACTTATGCAATCCTATCTAGTGAGTTGTGGCTTATTAGACTTGATTTCTCCATTGATTCCATTCCTACATACTGAGATCCAAACCCTAGTCTCGGTGCATCACCTAGTAGGTAGTTTTCTTTTCAAGTCATTTCCCTTACAAGCATTCCTTCTATCCCTTTCCCTCAAAAGTTTTACTTTCATGTCAAGAAGCAAATTAAGGTGATTATCCAAGAGGAACCAGCCTAGAACCTGGAGGTCTCATCTTGATTAGCAAAGGTCCCACAACCTGGAGATGATTCTCATGTTATACTGGGTTATCAAGACCAAGAGAGCTTGAGACAAAGGCACAAACTCAGTGTATAACAGTTACGTATGGTTATTAGAAATTTCATGGTAAATTAAGTGCTAAACTTAGTAATTCAGTGCTTGGTTTTATTGCTAGTGAAGAAAATTTATCCAGTTTGTGGAATCATGTATCTTAACCTTATTATGATAAATATATTTCTCATTGGGTTGTTTGAGCTAGCTTGAGTTCTTAGTGCACTTATCTCTTAATGGTAATATTGATATGAGACAAAAATTGTTATCTATGTTGAATTTATGATTGAAGGAGGATTTGTTTAATTTTATTCTCCATTTGTAGTTTGGACAGGGATACCCATCTTTTTCTTCTTTCATTATTACTATTAGGAGAGGAGGCATGGAAAGTGTGATTGATTAAATTTGAATTGAAATATATATAGCTCCTTGTTAGTGGATAGATTAGCAAAAACAAATTAGATGCCCAAAAATAACATTCTGCAACTTCCCACCCAAGCTATGTTTTCAAACTACAGGCTCCCATGCCCGCATCCCCTGGGGAAGAATCTTCCCCCCTGGTAGGCCCCCTTCCTAGACCCCATGCCACTCCCGTGATTACCCCTATCAAGGAATCACCAAAAGAGTCAACAGAGGGAATCCAAAGGGCATCCTTTTCTATCAATGCTCCTTCATCCCCCCCAAAATCTACCTGGAAAGGTGCTCTTCTTGGTGAAGCCCAGAAATCTCTGGATGCTCTCCTGGTAGATTTCATTCAGACTGAGGAAGGCACCGAACTTTCACTCCTAGATTCTGTGGTGAATAGGACTATGGTGGAATTTCAGTTGGCTCTGGTAGGTTGATTCTTCAACTTTTGACCTACCATTGAAATGGTTAGAAAATGGGTGTCTACCCAATGGAAGATTAAAGGATCTGTCCTTGTCTCAGCTATGCTAGGAGGGTTGTTTTTTTTTAAGTTCACTACTCTAGAGGAACTGGCTTTTGTCTTGTTAGGGTTGTGGGTCTATGGAAAACACTTCCTAGCCCTAGAAAAATGGAAACCTGAGTTCAACCCGGTGACTAAGATGACCTAAATGGCCCCTGTTTGGGTTTGGCTCCCTAGTCTTCCATTAGAATATTGGGATGAGAAAGTGTTCAGATGGATAAGAGACTCCTTTGGCACGTTTATCACTATAGACTAGGTAACTTTCTCTAAATCCAGGCTGGTGTTTGAAATATTCTTTGTGAATTTCACTTTGAACAAAACTCTCCCCAAATTTGTTATTTTGAAATCCAAAATGGGTAGATTGACTCAAGTGCTGGTGTATGAAAATGCCACTCTCTTTTGCCCAAAATGTGATACCGGAGGTCATTCTAGTGATACTTGCAAGGCCTCCCAGTTGGGAAAAAAAAGGGAATAAGGATAAGGGAATAGCTTAGGATCCACCCTTGACTGAAGGAGAGAAGGAGAAGACTAGCCCACCCCCAGTGGCTAAAGTGCTGGAAAACCCAGAGCTAGAGAATCAAGAGATAGAAGAAGGTGAGATAGTCTCCCCTCTAGATAAAGTAGTACATGCTAAAATTGAACCACCAAAACCTCTACCTATGGAGGAGCCGAATCCCCTTTTGTCAGTGGAGCCATTGGAGAACCCCCTAGTGGCCTCCCTAGAGATGAGTGAGATTAGCCATACTATGTTGGAACAACCTACCATTGTGGTTTCCCTTGAGCTAAAATCCCCTAAATCTAATACAAAACCTCCCCCTTAGCTAGAGAAAAAGAACCACCCTTCCGCTCTCAACTCTCTGGGTGTAGATTGATGTGTGGAGAAAGGTGAGGGGGAATGGAAAACACAAAAAAGGAAAACCAAGCCGAAGAAGGCTGATGTGGGGGTGGAGACACCCAGAAGAAGGCCATCAGATCGCACTAGGAGATCAAGAGGGACTACAAGGGATGTTGCAATAGGTAGGTAGAAAACCCTAGAAACAAGATTTAGAAATAAGAAATAATTTGTCTTTCTTGGAATGTTAGGGGTTTAAATAGCTCCCTCAAACAAAGTGTTGTTAAACATTACATTTTTTACCACAAGCTAGATATTTTTCTCATCCTAGAAATTAAGATGACATTTAATAATTTTTCCACCCTAGCTTCCAATCTCTGGCCGGGGGCCGAGTTTCTCTATTCTGAAGCTTATGGGGCTTCTAGGGGCATTGCTATACTTTGGAACCCCAATACAGTCATAGGCCAACTTCTCACTTCATCTCTGAACTTCCTTGATTTAAATTTCAAGAAAAAAAGGCTTAAGTGGCACTTATTCAATATATATGCCCCTAATACTCAGTCTTGCAAGGCTTCCCTTTGATAGACTAGGACACTTCTGCTAATTACTTGCTGGCTAGTGACTTTAACACCCCTCTTTACCCTTTAGAGAAATGTGGTGGATTAATGAACTACTCTGATAGTATAGGGGACCTAGTAGATTTTATCTCCTACACTACCCTTCTCGACATTGTTCTGAAGGGAAACACCTACACCTAGACCAACAATAGGAAAGGCTCCCATCTCATCCAAGTGCAGCTTGACCATTTCCTTGCCACCTCTTTGTGGGATCTCTTCTTGACCTCCACCTTGTCCTCCCTCCCCAAAACTACTTCTAATCATAACTCCCTCCTTCTTTGTTGGCAGGACTCCCCCATGTTTGGCCCAACCACCTTCAGGTTTGAAATTATGCGGTGGTCTCACCCTTCTTTTAGAGACCAAGTGAAATCCTGGTGGGCCACTAACATCAGAGGCATTGTCATGTTCAAGATTGCCCAGAAAATGGAAATTATCAGAAGAGAGGTCAAGGGTTGGAGTAAACATAATTTTGGCGATTTCCATAAAGAGAAGAAGGAGCTTACTAAAACCTTAGTGTCCCTCCAAGCCCAATTGGCTAGTGGAAACCCCCCACCCTAGATACACGTGGAAGAAGAAACAACTAGACACAAATGGTAGGAAACTTTGAATAAAGAGGAAATCTACAGGAAGTAATAATCCAGAATACAATGGCTCATGGAAGGGGACAGAAACATGGCCTTCTTCCACAGGTTTGCTAGCAACCACAAAAGAAGGAACACCATTAATGCAATCAAGGATGATGGAAAGAATGAAGTTACTGAGAAAGACAAAATCATTCAGGTCACGGTAAACTACTTTAAAGGATTGTATTTGAATGATGGATAAATGTGCCCCGTTAACACCCAAAATCAACTTCTAGAGCACATTCAAAGTGCTATTTCTCACAATGATAATGAATGGCTCAAGAAACATGTGTATGATGAGGAGGTCAAGACAATAGTCTTTATTATGGGTGCTTATAAAGCCATGAGACCTGATGGATTCCCCCTAACTTTCTTTCAAGAATACTGGGATATTGTGAGACTATATGTTACCTGTGCTGTGAGAGATTTCTTCAGAATGGGGCATCTTTTAAGGAAACATTAAAAAAAACCTATATTGTGCCAGTCCCCAAGAATGACAATCCCACCTCCATGTTGGACTTCAGGCTCATCAGCCTTTGCAATACATTCTACAAGATCCTCACTAAGATATTGGTTAACAAAATGAAGCCCCTTCTGGATAAGGTAATTAGCACTACTTGACAAGGTTTTTTTCTAGGAAGGTAGATCTTTGATGTGGCCATTCCCACCCATGAAATCATCCACTCCATGGATAGGAGCAGCGTTCCAAGTATGTCTTTCAAACTTGATATCTCTAAAGCCTATGATAAAGTCAATCGGTCATTCTTGCTTAAAATCCTTAATTGGATGGGGTTCAATGAGAAGATTATTCACATTATCCAATAATGTACTCAAACTGTCAGCTTCTCTATTTTAGTCAATGGCACCCCAGGTAATTTATTTCAACCTGAAAAGGGACTCAGGTAGGGTGACCCTCTCTCCCCCTACCTTTTCATTATGGTGGCTGAAGTCCTTAGTAGGAATCTAACTATGCTATCCTCCATGGGGAGAATAAAAGGTGTCAAACCTACTTCCACTCTGCATCATATTGTGTTGGAGCAATTTGTGGATGACACTTTCCTATTTGTCTATTCTTTGGTGATTGACACCAGACAGTGGAAGCAAGTTCTGGAAAATTATGTCTGGGCTTCTGGACAGTGTATTAACTATTAGAAAAGTAGAATTTTTTTCTTCAATACTCCCATTGAGACACAAAATAGAGTCCTTCAAATTATGGGTTGTTATTCGGCCTCGCTCCTCTCTGCCTACTTAGGCCTCCCCCTAATGGTTAAAGAGGTGTCCCATGAATTCTGGAACTCCTTCCTGGAAAGAACCTAGAGGAAACTTGTTGGATGGAAAGGGAAGATCCTAAGTAATGTTGGTAAACTGCAGCTAGTGGCTTCTACTCTTTAGGGGATCCCTGTCTACTTTTTGTCTCTCTTCAAGATCAAATGCAACATGGTGGACAAGTTAGAAAAAATTCAGAGAAATTTCTTGTGGGCCGGTTTTGAAGAGCAAAAGAGGATGTCCCTAGTCAATTGGGATACTGTTTGTCTCCCGAAATGTCTGGGTAGTTTGGGCTTAAGGAGAATTAGCTTAATGAATAGAGCCCTCACCATGAAAGTGTCCTGGAAGCTCATATAAAGGAAAGTGGACTGGTGTAAGATCATGGAAGCTAAGTAGCTTCAAGGGCACCCCTATGGGGAGATGTTCCAAGATAATGACCTCCTAAATGGCTCCAAAATTTGGGTGAACATATGCAAATGTAAAACCCTGCTCTCTAAAGGTGCTTTTTGGCAGCTTGGTGACAGGAGATCCATTAGATTCTGGAATGACTATTTGATTCTGAACTACCCTAACCTATTGGACTAACTACCAATGTCTCCCTTCAGGATTCGTGACATGGTTTAATAGCCTCCTGTGCTCTATAAGTCTAGTGGTTGTATCAGGAATTTAACAGATTGATCTTTTGGTGCAATGACAACTACTACTTGTAACAAGTGGTATTAGAGCTTGGTCATAGGTTTGACTCCCCTTGGGTGATGCTGAGGAGGGTATTTTTGGACTAACTACCAACATCTCCCTTTAGGATTCATGGCATGGTTTGATAGCCTCGTGTGTTCTATAAGTCTAGTAGTTGTATTGGATATTAACAAGTTGATCTTTTGGTGCAACGAAAACTACTACTTGTAACATAACCTTGGTAGCAGATTCAACCCCCTCATGAACTACCTCGGGCCTATCCTTGGCAATAGAACTTCCAACTACATTGTTGGAGGTAATTGGAAAGATATATCTAATTTAGTCAGAGACAGACCAGAACTAATGCACTTGGCTAAGGAGCTCATGGAAATTTTGAGAAATGTTAGAATCTTTGGAATTGGTTGCCATGATTCATTCATTTGGGCCCCCACCCAAGTGGGTTCCTTCGCAGTCAAGACTACCTACAACCTTCTTTTGAAGGAAGAGAATAATCTAGAGGATTGGATGAAGGTTTGGATTCCTCAACTCACGCTGAAAATCAACTTCTTCTGGTGGACCCTTATGCATGGTAAAGTCTTAACTTGGGACAACCTCATAAAAAGAGGCTTCTCTATGGCCAGCAAGTACATCCTATGTGAAAAAGAGGAGAAAATAGTGAGTCACCTATTCATAGACTATGATTTCATTGCTAACATTTGGTAGGATATTATTGGCAAATTGGGAATCTTGTGGGTTTTGGGTAATGATGTCCACCAGTTCACTATCTGGAGATCTCCCTCCAATCATCCCCTCCTCCAACTCCTATGGAAAATTCTACCTCCGCACATCTGTTGGACTATTTGGAAAGAAAGGAATAATAGGATATTCAAGAAATCTAGTTTCACACTCAAAGCTTGCCTCTATCTTGGAACCAAGCTCCTCTGCAAAAAATGCCAATGCGGCTAAGTGGAAATTGTTGGGAGTTCCCTTTGATCTTCAACTTGTAGATTTATACTTTGATGGATAACTTTAATACAACTTTGACTCTATCACCACTCCAAAGTCTACAAGGAAGAGGGCCAATTAACAAGGATCAACAATGAGATCCTCCTACACTTTGAGCCTTAATGCTCATGCAGGTGTACCCTTGACTCACTTCTCCAAAGGAGTCTCAAAACAATATGCAATTATATCCTTTACTAACTGACTGAAAGATATTATCATTTAGATGTGTGTGTGGTTGATGATGATGGACTACCTCCAAAGAATGGACTAGTGCCTTAACCAAGGGAAAAGAGTCACCTAATAACATATATCAACTGAACCCTAACTCAAACACAATTGAATTTATGATAAGTGCTTTGCCTATTATCCCTCTCACTCACATATTAGGACATCAAATTCTTATCAAACCATGAACTCACTGAAACTACCTAAAAGACTTTAATCCTAACTTTGTTAGGAACTAAATGCCAAAGAAATAGACCCAAAATCTAGGCTCTCCTTACTCAATATAATACCATCAACAACAACCAGGAACCAAAAAGAAAGTTTTTGAACCCTCACTAGGTCAAAATTTTTGCAATATATACTCCCGTAGTCATCTTGGAAACCCAAAATAGGTTGCAACAAGCTATGGATGACTAGGGTAAGGGTTTCACCCACTAAACCCATTAGAAATAGTCACAAATTTATTACAAGGGGAGAAACCCAAGAAACTAGGAGAAAACAAATCTTGGATTGATCCTCAATCATAAAAATCTCACTGAGAAGCACAAAAATGCCCAAAATGTCAACCTATTCGGCCACCTGCAACATGCCTTGAGCACAAAACCACATAGTACAGGCCCCTACAGATGATCACAAAACACCCCGAACCACACTGCAATAGCAAGTGCCACCAAACAAATCAAATCCGGCTGTGAAAGCATTCAATTTTGGTCCTTTCTCTCGCTGAGAAACCCTCAAAAATTTGAATTTGAAAATAAATAGTCAATTTCCTAGCACCAGAAGGGTATCGACAGTCAACATTTGAAATTAGATCAACTTTAAGTCACGGCCGTGAAATCATCATATTTCCCAGGCTTTATGACCTTAACTCAACTACCATCCTCAGGTTACCTTTTAGCGACTACGTGACAAGGCATTTCTTATTCGTGAAATGAAATCTTAACTCATTGTCTAACTCAGTGACTTAGTGGTCAAAGGGAAACAACTAACCCCGGGTCTTATTTAGTGAACTAGTGACAAAAGGTTTTTTGCCCATTTGCAAAACATTTTTTACCTCTGCCAATTCATTTAGCAACAACACGAACACTTGTTCGCTGAACTGCCAATACATTTAGAGAGCTGTCATCTTTCTTCGTGAATGAGTGAAACCCTTGTAATATATCAGAACCACCAAACACTTTATCAGGACCACCAAAAGACTGAGGAAATTATATTGGGCCCGCATCAAGAAGATTGACTGTTGTCTCATCTTTGGATGTGTCAGAGAAAACCCATTAAATTACACGCTGACCATTGATGCTCTGCAAGTGTCAGAATCCACTGAACCTTGAAAAACCTGGCCCACTAACAGCATGCCCAGTCATTACTACATGGACCAATCAAATATCACCATATCAGCACACCTAGCATGTGGACCCACCACACATCATCCCCTCTGAAAAAGGTAGAATCGACAGTCGGTGCATAATCTTAAGCCTCTAACAAATCCCTTAAGATCATGCACCCATTGTTGATTTTTTGATAGTTTCATGACCCTATGACGCATCCAAAAACTAGGTCCCACTGACGACTACCAACATTTTAATACATGGACCAATGAGAAGCTGCCAACTATGCCTACATGGCAATTAGGACCCACCGAGAGCCTTTACATTAGATTCCAAATCGATGATTGTCACATGATCGCGAATGGGAAGAATATTCCTTGCGATCAAGCGACAACAACTGGATTATCAAGTGACTAAAAACTTGACCCCACCCTGCCATATCATCTTTTCACTCGACCAATAAAATGTCACCATTTGTCCTTATGTGGTATTGGTCCTGCTTGCATTGAAAGGTTGCATCATGAAAAGGAATCAACGACTGTTGCAAAAGTGGAAGCCTCTGACAAAACCCTTGCACTTTCATGACAACTGTTGATTCAAGATGGTGTCAGAAGGTTGGGCCCAGGAAATACTAAAGCTGAAACATAGGAAAAATTAATTGCTGAGACTTAGGCTTACAGAAAAAATCAAGCGCCGAGGACTTTAGGAAATATTAATTTTCTAATCACTTAGACTTAGAAAATACTAAAGGGGATTCCGCCGGACATGGAAAAACCTAACCGCAAAGATGTAAAGTGATCTTGTAATTAACAAATGTGGATTCGAGTTTTTAAGTTACCAAAAAGGTAATGATGAAATAGAAACAGGGCTAGGGCATAACAAAGATCTAACAACATTGCAGAGACCAGAATTAAAGGGCTAAAGCCTTGAAATTTTTTTTTAGAGTGCTAACAGTGGCTCTATCTTGGGATGTATGCCTCCTGTAGGCATAGCAAGGACTTAGAATCACTGGTTAAAGTAGACCATCCCACTGGAAAAACTGACAACAAAGAGCAACAGGACCAAAACCCTATAGACTAGGACAAAACAAGATAGGAGCAAGCAACTATTTGTAGAATTTACAAAATGTACAGACCTAACTACTGTTCATGGAAAATAAAATACCTTCAATTGAAGTATTTCTTCAAGGATTGTCCATGAACTGGCAATTCCTGAACTTCATCATTTAACTCTTTCACAATGTATGAATCTTGGCCCCATTTCTCATGAATTAGATATGGCCATAGCTAGATGGGATCAAATTTACCATGTTTTCCTTTATCCTCCAATCTGGCATTCCAAATTAACACCAAATCACTAGGTTCAAACTTCCTTTCAATAGTTTTCTTGTCATACAAATTCTTAACCCGCAACTGTAATGTGGCATTTCTTGCAACTGATTCTCTCCTGATTTCATCCAACCTAATGAGGTCCTCAATTCTCAACTACATCTCATCATCTATATCATCATCATATAATTGCACAAATTTATACATTTCTAGCAGGTTGTTTTGAGGCATCCTTGCATGTATTCCATATACTAGGTCAAATGGTGCACAACCCATTGCCCTCTTCATAGTTACCCTATCAGCCCATAGAGCTAATGGTAGTTTTGAATTCCATGCCTTCTTATTCTTTTCAAGAATCCTCTTTAGGATTTTAATCAAACTCTTATTAGTAGATTTTGCCTATCCATTTCCTTATGGATGATAAGGTGAGGAATTAGAAATCTGAATTCCCAAACCTTTGCAGAATTCTTTGTATTTAGTAGACCTAAAGCACATTGCATTATCACTTACTATTCTCTCAGGGCACCCAAACCTTATAACAATATTGTTCAATAGAAAATTAGTTACCACCTTATTAGTTGCATTTCTTGTAGGTATAGCCTCTACCCACTTTGTAAAGTAATCAATAGCAACTAAGATCCATCAGTGTCCTCCACTTGACCTATTTGGTATCTCCCCTATGAAATCAATTCCCCATTTTTGGAAAGGAGCTTGTACTTCTATTGGTTTTAATGGCACATTACCTAAAAATTTAAGCTTGCCAGAGAACCTTTGACAAGCATCACACCTCCTTACCAATTGCTCTACATCCTTGAAGATTGTGGGCCACCAAAATCCTGCTCTCAAGATTTTATGAGTAGTTGTTTTACCCATATAATGCCCACCACAAAATCCCTCATGCATTTCTTTTAACAACTTGTTAGCCTGATCCTCATCCACACATTTCAAAAGTATGCAATCTAGATTCTTTCTATACAATTTACATTTCACAATTACATACTTGATGACCTATAATTTCAATGTCCTCTTCTTATTGTCATCCATGTCATCTAGACACTTGCTATTTCTCAAGTAATAGATAATATCTTGATACCAAACACAATCATCCATGTCACATGTATAATCAATGTCAGAATGATTTACCTGATTTGCATCAAGATTTGATTGAGCCATCAATTTTGCCAATCCTTGTCCTCTAACCAGTTTGGTAATTTGGATATCAACATTGAATTCTTGGATCCTATTGATCCATCTGCATCTTCTCCTAGACACCTCCTATTGTGAAAATATATCCTTCACAGCTGCACTTGGCACAAAAGCAATCACAACTGCCCCCATCAAGTAACACCTAAAAGCCTTGACTACCTTCACAAGTGCATATGCTTGTTTCTCATTTATGTCATACTTCAATTCAGTAGCTTGCAAAGATTTACCGAAGAATGTAATAGGCTGCTCAAAACCATCCTTATTCTTTTGTAACAAAACTGCAGCAATAGTGTGAAAAGATGCAAAGGAAAAGATGTGCATTGGGACATTATAATTGGGTGCCTTAAGCACTAGTGCATCTTTGATAGCTTTTTTTATATTTTTGAAAGCCTCATTAGGCTCACCCTCCCAATTGATTGTAGATCCTTTCTTCAACATCTTAGAAATAGGTCTAGTAACCTCCACAAAATTTGTTACAAATCTCCTTAAGAAATTGACCTGACCAAAGAAGGACTGAATCTCCTTAAAATTTTTTGGCCTTTGAATTCTATCAATAGCTGCTACCCTCTTAGGGTAAATTCTCACTCCTTGCTTCCCAACTAAGTGGCCAAGCAACTTACCTTCAATGACACCAAATGCACACTTCCTTGGATTTAATGAAATACCATATTCCAAAGCCCTCATAAATATTTTTTCTAAATGAGTACAATGGTCTTCTTCCTTCTTGGAATAGGTAGTTAAATCATCTTGATAGACAAAAAGGAAATCATTGATAAAATCTGAAAAGGCAACATCCATTTCCCTCTGAAAAGTAGCACCAACATTTGTGAGACCAAAAGGCATTCTCACATAAACATATGTTCCCCAAGGTGTTGTGAAAGCTGTCTTGAATTGTTCTGATTCTTTGACAATTACCTGATTGTAACCAGAGAAACCATCCATCATAGACATCAATTTTGATTTGGTCACTCTCTGCAACATAGCTTCCATATTGGGCAGATAATAGTTATCCTTTAATGAGCTAATGTTCAAATTCCTGAAGTCCACACAAAGCCTGATGTCACCATTCTTCTTTCTCATAGGAACAAGGTTTGAAACCCAAGAAGAGTGTCTTATAGGCTTGATAATTCTAGCATCTCTCAGCTTCAATAACTCTTCTTGCATCTTGGGTGCCAAAGTAGGATTAATAGGCCTTTGTTTTTGTTGGAAAGGTATAGCATCTTCTTTCAATGGAATAATATGCTGAAACAAATCTTCTCTATAAACCTTTAGGTCATCATATGACCATGCAAAAACATGCCTGAATTTTCTCAATAACTCAATCAAAGATTTTCTCACATTGTGAGACATATCCCTACCAATGTATACTTTCTTAGGTGCCTCATGTGTTCCAAGATTTATCACCTCTAGATCAGCATGATCTTCTCCTTTGATATTCTTTTGAACTATATCCTGGTTATCAAAGATAGTCTCCAAAACAACAAGCCCCTTGGACACCTTGTTAGTTCTAGGCTGAATAACTTCATTGCCAAAGACAACCTCTTTTCCTTCTACTGACTCAACCAAGGTTGAACAATCAAATTCCTAACCATGATACTAATCTTCACAACTCATAAACTTCAAGATATCATTATCATCATCAAAAACTTGCCAATTTTCAATATTGTCTAGTACACTAGGCCTAGCCTGAATTTCAACTTTAGAGATACCAGCAAATGTAATATCAATGGGATTGATTGCAATATTGGCTAACAAGTTAGCCATCTTATTGTTACTCCTATCCTTCCATTCGATATTGAAGGCATCAAAATGTTCAATCAAATCCCAAACTGAATTCCTATATTGTTTTAACCTTTTGTTCTTGGAAGCATACACTAACTTGACTTGGGACACCACCAACTCAGAATCACCAACAACACTTAAGCACTTAATACCATGTTTTTGTGCCAACCTTAGTCCTAACAACAATGCCTCATATTCTGCTATATTGTTGGTACAAAAGAAATTCAATGTGAAAGAAAATTTGTAGGTGTTTCCATTAGGAGAAATAAGTGAAATACCTGCTCGTTCTTTTGCTCCATCTTTGCAATTTGCACCATCAAAGTACATTACCCAAAAATCACCCTTCATAGAATTAACACTTATCTCAACAGAGATAGATGACAAAATAGGTTCCTTCTAGAGTATAGGGATCTCTACCCTAAAAGCATTAATATTAGTATCCACAAAACATGTAGTCTCATTGTCAATATTTCTCTCAATCATGTGGCATACTCTTGGTTCTCACTCAATCTTGACAAGCTGATCATCAATTTTGAAAGTTGCATAGGATAGATCACGCTGTAAACTTCCACCCATGGTAGCACTCCACCTTCTAGATAGTAGCATCCCATAATGAGGAGGGATGTCCACCATCAAAACACTCATTGTTAACTCTTTCTCTAGATATGCTGCTAGCCTATATGGCATTGCATTGATAGTCCCAATGACTGGTACCTCCCTCTGATCCATTGCACAACATATGCCTTGAATTGTATCAACTTTAAGGCCCAACTTCTCCATGATTTTGAAAGGCATAACAGTATTAGAGGCACCACTATCAATCATACAATTTCTTAGTTTCATTCCATTCACAAGGACACTTAAAAAGAATGGATCAATGTTTTCAAGGCTAGCATTGATAGAACTATCCAAATAAATAGGAGGACTTTGAGATACAATTCCCTGAGTAGAAACACCTTTCAAAGCTTTATCCTGAGATCCATTGCATGCAACATCATTGTTATGAACATTATCTACCCATGCAATAGCTCTATCTTTGTGTTCAGGGATCCTCAACAATTCTGACAATGGAACCTTAACTGTGATTTGGGACAATACGGATAACATGTCAATAGGTGTAGAGGGAGGAATCTCAATCTGCACTACCTTAATATCCTTTTTCTTATCTAATACATTAGGTGTATTGGCCACCCTCTTTTTTTCAATCTTAGCCATTGTGTTAACTGGCTTCTTAATCTCACTAGAAAATCTTTCAATTCCAACTCCCCTAGGCTCACAATTCTTACCTTTTACATTCTTGAATTTCACAATGTGGTCACCCTTTGATTTGTTCTCATTAGGCTCTCTGGAGTTGGTACTCTTTATAAACATTCCTGCAGCTTTTCCATTTGTATCTCTTTCCACCGTGCCTCTAGTTTGCAATTGGGCAATCATTTCTACAGTAATCCTATCCATCTCTTCTCTAGAAGGTCTCCTTAAATTTACTAGCTCATAAGAAGAGTTCATGTTACATGTCTTCTTATCTATGTCTTCACTATCAGAAAAAACCTCTTGATGAAAAAGGACCTGATTGTGTCTCTTCACATTTATATCTTCTTCTTCATCAAAATTAGAATCATCTTCATATCCTAGATATGAAGTAGCCATGTTGCATCCAACATCATATTGATCTTCTTCTTGATCTATCCCCTCACTGCCACAATCTTGATTTGCAGCCATAGAATGTGCAACCACACAATGCTCTGCTAAATGAGGGGATTAGCATGCAACACACCAGGGTATGTCCTCCATGACATTTATTGAAACTTTTTGTAGAGGGTAAGGGGCACCTTTGTCATTGTTTCCTCTTGTAGGAGGGAAAATAGGCTTGTCATCCTTCCATTAGGTGTTGTAGGGGTAGTTCTGCAATCTATTCTGCTTATTGAAATTGTTGTTGAACTGAGGCCTTTCATTGGTAGGAGCATTGATGTTCCTATTTGCAGGTGCCTTCAAATCCTTCAATGCATTAAGCACCTTATCCAATTTATCTTCTTGCCTCCTAGTTCCAACATTCCTATCATTTTCCTTTTTGTATTTCTTGTCCCCAAAAAACTTTGGATCATCTCTTTTTCCACCCAATTTCCCTAATATCTTCATATTGTTCTCAATATTGACAACAATCTTAAAAGCATCTCTAAGAGTTCTTGGTTCTTTGTCCCTCAACAAGTATCCCATCTTTCCATCAAATGCATTGAACTATGTGGTCAGACAGACATTGTCATCTAACCACATAACTTGGAACAACTTATGCATACCCTTCTGAAATCTCATGTTGAATTTAGCTCCAGACTCATTCTAATTTTTCCTTATGGTATTGAATTCATTCAACATGAAACTAGCATTAGG
The DNA here is from genome assembly GCA_027943335.1 of Chamaecyparis obtusa. Taxonomy (NCBI): domain Eukaryota; kingdom Viridiplantae; phylum Streptophyta; class Pinopsida; order Cupressales; family Cupressaceae; genus Chamaecyparis; species Chamaecyparis obtusa. Next base: position 116,335 of record BSBK01009524.1, read on the forward strand.
CCTATCACCATACCGCTCTTTAAAACATCTCTCAAAAGAATCTCAAGTATCAATACATTTATCAGGAAGTCTCTTAAACCAATCTCTAGCATCCTCCATTAGAGATTGAACAAACAATTTCATGACTACATCCTCATGCTCTACCTCATAATCATTAATCATATCAACAAATAACCTAAGATGCTCCTCACAACTAATAGCATTATTACCAGCAAACTTAGGTACCTTATCTCTTATATCATTTGGAAAAGCAATTGGGTAGCCTGGTATCCCATCAAAACTAATTTTCCTATAGCCTTCTAATTGCACAAGTCTTCTTTGAAATCCTAAACTAGTGTTCCCACTAGAATTATTATTTTTATCTACATTCCCACCCACTTGCACATTTGACTATCTATTAGGATCAACAAATGATTTGGTAGATACATTAGGAATTAGATTACTAGTAGTAGCATTGCTAAGTGGAATAGTAGTGTTAATAGATGGCATACCTAGTTTAGTAGCAAAAGGGCCATGAACATTAGCTGATGAAGCCTTCAAGAACTAGATCTTTCTTCTTTTCTCTGCAATAGCAGCATCAACTTCAGCTCTTTCCAACTCTTGAGAAAGAGCTTCATCCTCTCTTCTTTTTCTTTCTATCTCTATCTCCCTATTTGATTTAGGTGGTGGGATCCCTGGTATTGTCACTGGTTTGCTTATTTGGACACCCACCATCTTCTGTTTTCCCTTTTCATTAATAACCATAGTAGGCCTAGTGATCTCATGTCCATTCTTACCCTTAGGAAAAGGATCATAACTTTGCACTTGTCTGATCAGAAGGCCTTCTTCATCAAACTCATGGTCTTGCAACAAGAATTCTTGCTCACTCCTTAGAGCTTCAAGATCACCAAAAACATCATGTTGCAACACCCTAGGAGCAGAAGCAAGCATCTTGTTTCTCTTCTTCATTTCATTAATATTTCTAAGGAGAGACTATCTTTCTATTAGAGCATACACCTTTTCAGCCTCTCTCTCCTTTTGTAACCTCTTATGTCTAGCATCTTGCTCTGCCAACTATAACCTTACTGCATTTAGGTCATGTGGATCTATCATGTTGTCTTCAGAGCTTGATGACACTTCCACATCAGTAGGATGCTGATATGGGAAATGCATTTGTCGTGGTCTCATGGGCTCCCTTCTAAAATTATCCTCATCATGATTTAAATCAATCTCAAAACCCATCTCTTTGGCCTGTTCATCTTGACCTATAGGCAATGCACCCTTGTCTTGAAATACAGCTTCTGGGGTATCATAAAATTTATCTTCAGAGTGACCACCATCTGATCTAGAAACTCTATCTTGTGAACCTTCCTCACTTGAGGAAACATGTGGTACTCTACCTCTGGTATTTCTTTGTTCTCTTATGGGAGCACTGGTAGGCTCACCATTCCTTCTGATCTAACTCTTCTTCTCCTATCTAGGCAATTTTTTCGGAGTGACCTCTGGAATTTTTCTGACAAAGGACCTAGTATTCCTCCTTTTGTCCATCTTTTGTAGTGTATAAAATTGGTTCTAACCTCTTGAGTCCCCACCCACCTAGATGGGAAAACCTTAAAAGCCCAAGAAAACACTGAATACAGTAGGATAAATACAAGAGTATACTTAACAAATTTTATCTCTAGACTCTCCCCAGTAGAGTTGCCATTTTGTTGGGAGTTCCCTTTGATCTTCAACTTGTAGATTTATACTTTGATGGATAACTTTAATACAACTTTGACTCTATCACCACTCCAAAGTCTACAAGGAAGAAGGCCAATTAACAAGGATCAACATTGAGAGCCTCCTACACTTTGAGCCTTAATGCTCAGGTGGGTGTACCCTTGACTCACTTCTCCAAAGGAGCCTCAAAACAATATGCAATTATATCCTTTACTAACTAATTGAAAGATATTATCATTTAGATGTGTGTGTGGTTGATGATGATGGACTACCTCCAGAGAATGGACCAGTGCCTTAACCAAGGGAAAAGAGTCACCTAATAACATATATCAACTTAACCCTAACTCAAATACAATTGAATTCAGGATAAGTGCTTTGCCTATTATCCCTCTCACTCACATATTAGGACATCAAATTCTTATCAAGCCATGAACTCACTAAAACCACCTGAAAGACTTTAATCCTAACTTTGTTAGGAAGTCAAAGATAATCTCAAAATACTCTTTGTTTACCATATGATAACCCACTTTGTGAAATTAACATATATGAGCTCAAGAACAAAACAAGAAGACATACACCACTATGAAATTGGAATTCAACTATATTTTCATTAAGACTTGCAAAATCAATAAATTATCAAACATCTAAATGCCAGAGAAATAGACCCAAAATCTAGGCTCTCCTTACTCAATATAATACCATCAACAACAACCAAGAACCAAAAAGAAAGTTTTTGAACCCTTACTAAGTCAAAAATTTTGCAATATATACTCCCCTAGCCATCTTGGAAACCCAAAACAGGTTGCAAAAAGCTACGGATGACAAGGGTTAGGGTTTCACCCACTAAACCCATTAGAAATGGTCACAAATTTATTACAAGGGGAGAAACCCAAGCAACCAAGAGAAAAAAAATCTCGGATTGATCCTCAATCATGAAAATCTCACTAAGAAGGTACTGAGAACCATAAAAATGCCCAAAATGTCAGCCTGTTTAGCCACTTGCAACATGCCTTAAGCACAAAACCACATAGTACAGACCCCTACAGATGATCATGGAACACCCTGGACCACACTGCAATAGCAAGTGCCACCAAACAAATCAAATCAGGCTATGAAAGCATTCAATTTTGATCCTTTCTATCACTGAGAAACCCTCAAAAATTTGAATTTGAAAACAAATGGTCAGTTTCATAGTGCCAGTAGTGAATCGACTGTCAAAATTTGAAATCAGATCAACTTTAAGTCGTAGCCATCAAATCTTTATATTTCCCAGGCTTTATGACCTTAACTCAACTACCATCCTCAGGTTACCTTTTAGCGACTACGTGATAAGGCATTTCTTATTCATGAAATGAAATCTTAACTCATTGTCTAACTCAGCGACTTAGTGGTCAAAGGGAAACAACTAACCCCAGTCCTTATTTAGTGAACTAGTGACAAAAGGTTTTCACCAGTTTGCAAAATATTTTTTACCTCCACCAATTCATTTAGCGATAATGAGAACGCTTGTTTGTTGAACCGCTAAAACATTTAGAGAACTATCATCTTTCTTCACGAATGAGCGAAATGCTTGTAATATATTAGAACTGCCAAACACTTTATTAGGACTACCAAAAGACTAAGGAAATTATACTGGGTCTACATCAAGAAGATCGACAGTTGTCTCATCTTTGCATGTGTCAAAGAAAACCCATCAGATTACATGCCAACTGTTGATGCTCTGCAAGTGTCAAAACCCACTAAACCTTGAAAAACTTGGCCCACTGATAGCATGCCTAGTCATTACTACATGAACCAATCAAATATCACCATTTTAGCACACCTAGCATGTGGACCCGTTGCACATTATCCCGTCTAAAAAAGGTAGAATCAATAATCGACACATAATCTTAAGCCTCTGACAAATCCCTTAAGATCATGCACCCGTCTTTGATTTTCTGACAGTGTTAGGACCTTATGATGCATCCAAAAACTAGGTCCCACTGATGACTACCAACGTGTTAATACATGGACCAATGAGAAGCCACCAACTGTGCCTACATGGAAATTAGGACCCATCGAGAGCCTTTACATTAGATTCCAAATTGATGACTATCGCATGATCATGAAGGGGAAGAATATTCCTTGTGATCATGTGATAACCACTGGATTCTCAAGTGACTAACAACTTGACCCCACCCCGCCATATCATCTTTTCACTCGGCCAATAAAATGTTGCCATTTGTGCTTATGTGGTAGTGGTCCTACCTGCATTGAAAGGTTATGTCATGAAAAGGAATCAATGGCTATCACAAAAGAAGAAGCCTCTGAAAAAACCCTTACACTTTCACAACAACTGTTGATTCAAGATGGTGTCAGAAGGCTAGGCCTAGGAAACACTAAAGCCGAAACATAGGAAAAATTAATTGCTAAGACTTAGGCTTAGGGAAAAAATCAGGCACCAAGGACTTTTGGAAATATCAATTCGCCAATCACTTAGACTTAGGAAATACTAAAGGGGACCCCACTGAATATGGAAAATCCTAAACGCAAAGATGTAAAGTGATCTTTTAATTAACACATGCAGATTTGAGTTTTTAAGTTACCAAAAAGGTAACGACGAAATAGAAATAGGGCTAGGGAATAACAAAGGGTTTTCACAACAACGGCTAGTTGTTCAAAAATTTGAACTGAGGGTTTATGCTAGAGACTTGAAAACATTGTAGAGACCAGAATAAAAGGGCTAAAGCCATGAAAAAAAATTTAGAGTGCTAATAGAAACTCCCCTCGACACCCCCCTCTTCCTAGGAAATCAGAATGGCTGATACCTGGAATCTGCTGACGGGTTTTTCCAAGTTTGACAACTCCAAGTTGAAGGCTAGGAAGGCTACATGATGAGTTGCCCCACAAAAAGGATGGACCAAATTAAATTTTGATGGTGTGGCTAATAATCTCATCTAGGGTGGGGGAGGTGTGCTAAGAGACCACAATTGCACTTGCCTCTTGGCTTATGTAGGGATGCTTAAGAATCGCACTATTAATCAAGTTGAGGGCATGGATCTCTTATGGGGGATTAAATTTTCCATTCAAATGAATACCAAACTTCTAGAAATCAAGGTGGATTCCAAAGTGGTGGTGGAGGCTATCAAAAGTAGTGCTAATGCAGGGTGGCGTGTTAGCACCATTATTTGGGAAATCGGTGAGCTTCTTAACAATCTCCAATGCATGACTATTTTCCACACTTATAGAGAGGGAAATGCGGTGGTGGATTTGATGGCTACTATTGGTCTTAAGAAAACCAAGCTAAGAAGTTGGGAGGAGATCAACAAGCTTAAAATAGCTTGGGAAACCCAGCAGCTGATCAAGTAGGAGAAAAATGATGTTGTTAATGTTTAAAATGTGCCAAGCTGTCAATTTTGCTAAAGACCCTGCCTTGATTACTTGTTGGCATAAGATGACAATCTTTGTGATTATGAACAAGTTGAAGGCTAGGAAGGCTACATGATGAGTTGCCCCACAAAAAGGATGGACCAAATTAAAGTTTGATGGTGTGGCTAATAATCTCATCTAGGGTGGGGGAGGTGTACTAAGAGACCACAATGGCACTTGCCTCTTGGCTTATGCAAGGATGCTTAAGAATTGCACTATTAATCAAGTTGAGGGCATGGATCTCTTATGGGGGATTAAATTTTCCATTCAAATGAATACCAAACTTTTAGAAATCAAGGTGGATTCCAAAGTGGTGGTGGAGGCTATCAAAAGTAGTGCTAATGCAGGGTGGCATGTTAGCATCATTATTTGGGAAATCGGTGAGCTTCTTAACAATCTCCAATGCATGACTATTTTCCACACTTACAAAGAGGGAAATGCGGTGGTGGATTTGATGGCTACTATTGGTCTTAAGAAAACCAAGCTAAGAAGTTGGGAGGAGATCAATAAGCTTAAAATAGCTTGGGAAACCCAGCAGCTGATCAAGCAGGAGAAAAATGATGTTGTTAATGTTTAAAATGTGCCAAGCTGTCAATTTTGCTAAAGACCCTACCTTGATTACTTGTTGGCATAAGATGAAAATCTTTGTGATTATGAATAAGTATGCCCAAAATTCCACAAAGGATGATAATTGCCTTTTATGCAAATACGTGTGGAAAGATAGTTGTCTGCACCAGCAGGTTTTTTTGGTTAACAAGGACACTAATTGAAACTTTAGTGTAACTGGTAATTATTGTGCTTGGAGATTTGAAGGATATCATTTTACAAAACCTAACTCCCCAAAAACCACCCAAGGCATGCCTTTTGAGTATATTTTCCCCTTTAAATGGTTAACTCAAAACAACCAATTTTATGCTCTATTTCACGAAGCTCGGCCCTACAATTCTCAGGAAAATCTACCCCAGGATAAGGAGATTATCGACATGGGAGACAATAATTTACATATTGAACCTGATAATATTGATAAGGCATTCACTTCAGACCTTCTAGTGACCCACTA
>BSBK01009524.1:127500-270168 GCA_027943335.1 Chamaecyparis obtusa
AGGCCCCTCCTAATGGATCTCAAGTATGGAACTTCATTCAACAGTTTAGGGATGTTATCATTTGTTGGAAATATTCAGGAATTAACCGAGTTACTGAGAGGGGAGGGGTGAATCAGTAACTCCAAATTTTCTTACAATTACAGATATATTAACATATAGTTCACTTTTTCCTTATGCATATAGAAAGCATGAAACTTAAAAACATTCACAACAATGACACATAGATTTGGTTACCCAGAAACCTTCCAAAAAGAAAGTAAAACTGGGGTGGGGATGAAACCCACAAAGCTTTAGTACTGCAGAATAAAGTTGGCCGGTTAAGGCTTACAATTTGATCACTTTTGATGATCTGCCCTGTTAGGAGCAGTAAGGATTGCTAAATCCACCCTGTTAAAGGATTTACAAACATACAATGAAGTATGCACTCAGTAAAGAGATTTTACAAAAGACTGTTAAGTCTACCTGGTTAAAGGATTTTAGTACTGATTCACCTGTTAGGATGAAACAGTAGATCTCTTGCTTTGCAACTGGATTGCTGATTGAGATTCGCTGATGTACTGATCACCTTTTGTGATGAATTTGTCTTTGTTGTTCCCTATACTGTTGTAGCCCTTTGTAATTCTCTTATCTCTGCCTTTCTTTCTTTTTCACATTCATACTCATTTCTTTTATCTTGACATTTTTACAACATTGTTTATATACAAGTCTAAAAAATTAATTACAATTACAAAGTCAGCTTGACAAATAAACATAAGTGCCACTAAGTCAGCCCAAGTATGGTTACACGGTTCCTGCAAACTAACTCGGTGACTTTCTGATACTCGGCGTCCACTGCATTACTCGGCATCGTCATGCACTCGGTAGAAGTGAAGGCACGGTTCATACTAACCACTCGGTAGGTTTTGAACTTGGTAAATACTGGTGACTCGGTAGACATAATGTTACTCAGTTTACACTATCCTGCTCGGTTTTCATTGTCTTGCTCAGTTTGCACTGTCTTGCTCGGTTTGCACTATTCTGTTCGGTTTGCACTATCTTGCTCAGTTTGCACTGTTCTGCTCAGTTTGCACTGTTCTGCTCGGTTTGCACTATTCTGCTCAGTTTGCACTGTTCTGCTCGGTTTGCACTATTCTGATCGGTTTGCACTGTTCTGCTTGGTTTGCACTCAGAATGCAAATAAGTGTTGTCACTAGTGGCAATTATGCTTAATGCCAACAGTCTCCCCCTTTGGCATTAGTGACAAAAACACTTATTGCCCAAAACTTATATACATGAATCATGCTGAGATTTATTTTTGATGATTTTTTTTTTCAAAATTTTTCTTTGTCATAGGGCTTTATACATTATCTCCCCCTTTCAATGTGCTAACTTTTTCTTCTATACAAATCTTCTTCTATACATATCTCCTTCTATACATATCTCCCCCTTTTTGACGATAATGCCAAAGGTGTATATACAAGTGATTTACAGAGAGAATCCAAAATTTGATAGAAAATCAGAATGTACCTTCATTATTAGTGCCAGGGTTCTGTCCCAATTTTCTTGCAGAATCTTGCATGTTTGGATTGCAATTTGGACTTCTGCAGAGAGTTCAATCATGTGATCTGCTATAGAGAATTGATTGTCATGAATCAATGTTTTGGAATGTTCAATGTGCTTATACATTGTATTCATGATGGGAAGGATCATGTTCTGGATGTCTAGTAGTGTGGACCGGATTCTTGTGTCTTCTTTCAGTAGATTTGACTACATATTTGATAGGTATGAGATTTTCATGTGATGAGCAGAGCTTGAACTTGGTTCAAGTTGTAGCTTCTGTATGCTAATCTTCATATCCTCATCCATTTTATTCATTTTATCCTTGACATCCTTTGTGAACTCGGCAATATTGCACAGTCTGGCCAAAAGAGAGGTGACATTCGAATAGGTAGATTCAATGTTTGACAAATCTGAAGACAATTCCACTTGATTAATAGCTATGTGCTGAGCAATGTGCTCAAGTGCTTTATTGTTGAATCTCTTCTCGGCTCTTTCAACTAACTTTTCTATCCCAGATGAATCCTCATTGTATTTATTTACTGCTTCAGCTAATTGTAGCAAAACATGTTGAGAGGAGTCTACTTTAATACCTAATGCATCAGACAAAATGTCTTTAGCATCCTTAATGATTTGATATTCCTTGTCTCTCTCTTCTTTAAGCTTCTTTTGCTTTGGTTTCCTTTGGAGGATTTCACCTATATTTTGCATTTGGTCTACTAATAGATTTGCAAAATCTAATGTTGGAATCTCTATTTCTTCATCTAGGTCTATATCCTCTACTATATTCTTACCCAAAAATTTTATACTTGGTAGAGCCTTAGGCTTATCTGTACTTAATGCCTTAGTAGTAGTGACAATAGACATAGTAGGACTAGCTATAGAGACTGGCACACTGTCTACTAGAGAACTTAAAATATTTACACTTGTAGAATCAAAAACTGGAATACTTACTATTGGAAAACTTGATGAAGAGGGAGACTGCAACTCGGTAGAAGAAATGGTGGTTGCTTCTGTTGTTGCTATAGGTGATTGGACAAAAGTTGAAGTTGTCACAACCATGCTTGAAGGTGTCTCCGGGCTAGATGTAGAAAATTTTACTGGAGAGGTAGGAAGTGATGCAATGATTTCTGCTGCTATCCTCACAATATCATCTACCTCAGTGGCTTCTTCTTGTTCATCACTGTCATCTTCAATATATTTTATTATTACTGTTTCAATACTCGGTTGGTGAAGATGGTATAAGTTCTTCCATGTGGCATTTGCAGCCTTCACAGCCGATTCAATATTGTTGATCAGAATCAAACAAGTATTGAACTTTAGTGTCATCTTATTTTCATTTTCCTTTAATGCCTTCTTTATTTCATCATTTTTCAAGCTCGGCATTAACTGTCTTAGGGTTTGATCAAATATGTCTATTACAGTTTTCTTTGCATTGCTCCATCTCATTTTTATTGGATTTAATAAGACTGTTGGAACCTGTGGGGCTAATTTGTCAGGAGAGTATTTCCACTGTCCCATCTTTTCAATAACAGCATCTTCTATTTCCTTCTATTCTGTTTCCAATCTGGTTTCATATTTAAAATATTTTTTGTTACTTACTCCAGATCCTGATCCGTCCCTAAAAAGTTTGATCCTCTCTTGAAAGTTTAGAGGAGGCGTTTTGAATACTATATCTTTGTCTGCCTTGTCTGCCTTGTCTGCCTTACCTCTTGCACTTCTCCTTGTAAATACAGTAGTGGGAGGCTTAGGTGCCTTAGTGATGAAAACCTTTCCTTTCTTCTTTGCAGGTTCTGGTTCCTCTGTTTTCTCATCCCTATCCTCTTCTTCTTCATCATTTTCTCCTTTGTCCTCGGTTAGCATTTGCATTTTGGCTATCCTCTTCTTTCCTTTGTTTACCACCTGTGGAAGCTTTATGCTTAATTCAATTCTCACCTTTGCTTCATCATATGTTCCAAAATATGGAGCTTTGGGATTAACAGGCTGATTAAGAAGGGCTTCAATGATATTCTTGGTTTCATCAATATTTACCTCATAAGGAAGAGGTTTTACATATACAATCCTCAGTTTAGCTGCTTGAATATATACATTGTCACAGTCTACCATGAAACAAATGTCATCCTTATAATCTTCCACCAACTTTTATGGAATCCAGAATCTGTCATTCATTTTCTCTTTGAAAGACTCAAAATAACTATCCATGACGCTTTCAAAATTTTCACCCATTTTTGAGATGTATTCATTTATCTCATAAAGGACTGGCACATCTTTTCTCCATACAACTTTTCCTTTGGAAGGGAAGAATTTCTGAACATAGAAGAATAAATAGACTAGTAGAGATCCAAACTTACATGGATTGTTTTTGGAAGTTTGAATGCTTTCCATGTTCTTGTTAAACTATTTTAACAATAAATCTGCAAGGTCAAATGATAAGTTGTTCTTGACTACTTTGTATGCTAGGTCAATAGCTTCACAGGAGACACTATTCTGTCGACTTGAACTGTATATTTTATGGGCAATTATGTGTGTACCAAACTTTAGTTTAGCATCGGTAATGCTACTAACTTTCATGCCTCTACCGTCCCACTCGGTTAGGGTTTTCTTCTCCAGTTCCGACCGACCTAGGGTTTTGGTAGTTTTTGCTTTGTTCAACATGGGAAGACCGGTGATTTGATGAATCATCTTCTTGGTGATCTCTATGGGTTGCTCAAGCCAAATCTTGTCATCATGTATACGGCTGAGAATGTATCTAACCCATTTCTCCTGAAAGTTTCGAGGTAAATGTGCAATGTGAACTAATCCTTTATCTTCCAGATGTTTGTGCTCGAGTTTTAGAATACCATCCACACACAGTTCTTCATGCACAATATCTAGTTCTAGGTTTCCCATTTCATGAATTGCAGAGTTGAAATGATTGTGAATATCGTTAATAAGTAGTACCTTAGGAGGAATTTGAGATTGAGCTCCATTTGGGTCTAGGGCTTTTGCAATTGCGGGCACGATCTTGAAATCTGGTGCTCTCTATTCCCCTTGGACTAACATTTCTAATCCTTTCTTCGCTGAAGTGCTGGATGATGCCATGGTAGCTCACAGAAAATTCTTTTCGCAAAAAGTATTTGAATCGCTGGATTGCTCTTGAAATTTTTTGCTCTCAAAGTGCTAAAATTCGCGGTGAGGAATGAGTTTGATTTCTTGCCTTTTGTTTACAACTCTATCATTAATGCTCAGTACAAATTAGGGTATGAATTCTGACAGACTGTCACCCACTAAGAATTAATTTCTCGGTAAAGACTTTGCAACTCGGTGAACTTGAGAATTCATATTACTCCGACCTCGCTCGGTAAAGACTGGTACTGACCTTGCTCGGTGAAAACTAATACCGACCTTGCTCGGTAAAGACTGATACCAACCTTCCTGTGATCTTATTTCATCTTGTATGCTGATTTAGATCTTTCTTTTAATTTGATTCTGGAACTACTTGAAGTTTGTCTATGAGAATACAGTTCCAGTGCTTTCTTGGAAATTTAGTTTGAGTTGGTAGAGCCACCCATTCCATTACTTGGACTGGTTTTCTCGGTAGATTTAGGAATCCACTTTTGTCTCACCTGTTTCCTGACCTTAGTTGCTTCATTCTTCTTTCCATCTTCAACTTCACTAGCATTCATGTAGTTTCTGGCTATGTGACCGAGTTTAGTGCATTTGAAGCATCTTACGGTAGTATCTCTTTTCCTTAGATGATGTTTTATGTAGTTCATGCCAATGTGTCCATATTCTCCACAGTAATGACATCTACACCAGGTGTTGTAGTCCCATCCAAACATTGCTTTCACAATTTGTTCTGCTGGATTGAATGTTTTGGATCTGCACTCGGATGCTTTGTGACCTTGTTTGTTGCATTTGTGACAATTACCTCTGAATCTTGGTTTTTCCCTGCATTCATTTGCTTTGTGACCATGTTGATTGCAGTTGTAGCATTTTCCATTGAATTTTGCTTTTTCATTGCTCCAACATTTATTTGAAGTATGTCCTATTTTACCACAATGATTACAAGTAGGTTTCTGATTTCTTTGAGTACCTTGCTTAGAAGATTCACCTTCTCCTTTGTATCCAAGTCCTGCTTTTCCTTTCTGCCTATGCAGATTTCACTCATACAGCTGATTCAAGTCTTCTTGGCTTTTCAGCATTCCTTCATTGATTTGTTTTTCAACGTTTAGGTCATCCACCAATCTTAGATTGATTTCCTTTTCAAATCTTAGTTCTTCTCTTGTATTTTCTATTTCTGATCTTAGATTCAGAATTTCCTCATTTGTATGGGAGATTTGATTAATTAGGTTTTCTAGCTGAAGGGTTTTATTTTGGACTTCATTGTTCCTTCCATCTAATTCATCTTTCAACTTGTTTCTTTGTTCTAAGATCTCACAAAATCTTGTTGAGTGTAGCTCTTGTTCTCTTTTTAATTTTCTCACTTCTTCTTGCAGAGACCCATTCTTTTCTAGGAGTTCTTTGACAACATTGTTTGCTTCATTTGAGCTATTTGAGGGAAAAAGATCTTCAATCTTTTCTTCAATGTAATTCTGATCATTCATCTGATTTGCAAGTTCCTTCCTTCTTCTTAGGGATTGGGAAAGATGTTCTTTTGCTTCTTTAAGTTTAGCTATGGCCATTTCCAAATCTAGCTTTTCATTTTCAATCACCTTGTTCAGTTTGAATACCTCCATTGTCCTGGATCTTTGCTCAAGCTAGTTAAGCTTTATCTTGAGAACCAACTCTGCTCTGATACCAATTGTTGGAAATATTCAGGAATTAACCGAGTTACTGAGAGGGGAGGGGTGAATCAGTAACTCCAAATTTTCTTACAATTACAGATATATTAACATATAGTTCACTTTTTCCTTATGCATATAGAAAGCATGAAACTTAAAAAAATTCACAACAATGACACATAGATTTGGTTACCCAGAAACCTTCCAAAAAGAAAGTAAAACTGGGGTGGGGATGAAACCCACAAAGCTTTAGTACTGCAGAATAAAGTTGGCCGGTTAAGGCTTACAATTTGATCACTTCTGATGATCTGCCCTATTAGAAGCAATAAGGATTGCTAAATCCACCCTATTAAAGGATTTACAAACATACAATGAAGTATGCACTCGGTAAAGAGATTTTACAAAAGACTGTTAAGTCTACCTGGTTAAAGGATTTTAGTACTGATTCACCTGTTAGGATGAAACAATAGATCTCTTGCTTTGCAACTGGATTGCTGATTGAGATTCGCTGATGTACTGATCACCTTCTATGATGAATTTGTCTTTGCTGTTCCCTATACTGCTGTAGCCCTTTGTAATTCGCTTATCTCTGCCTTTCTTTCTTTTTCACATTCATACTCATTTCTTTTATCTTGACATTTTTACAACATTGTTTATATACAAGTCTAAACAATTAATTACAATTACAAAGTTGGCTTGACAAATAAACATAAGTACCACTAAGTCGGCCCAAGTATGGTTACACGGTTCCTGCAAACTAACTCGGTGACTTTCTGATACTCGGCGTCCACTGCATTACTCAGCATCATCATGCACTTGGTAGAAGTGAAGGCACGGTTCATACTAACCACTCGGTAGGTTTTGAACTCGGTAAATACTGGTGACTCGGTAGACATAATGTTACTCGGTTTACACTGTCCTGCTCGGTTTGCACTGTCTTGCTCGGTTTGTACTGTCTTGCTCGGTTTGCACTGTCTTGCTCGATTTGCACTATTCTACTCGGTTTGCACTATCTTGCTTGATTTGCACCGTTCTACTCAGTTTGCACTGTTCTGCTCGGTTTGCACTATTCTGTTCGATTTGCACTGTTCTACTCGGTTTGCACTGTTCTGCTTGGTTTGCATTGTTCTGCTCGGTTTGCACTCAGAATGCAAATAAGTGTTGTCACTAGTGGCAATTTTGCTTAATGCCAACAATCATTAAGGGTATTTTGTGGGATGTTGGTGATGGGGGATTTTCCCTTTATTGGGATGACTCATGGGGGGTTACCCCACTCTTAAAAATTTGGTTAACAATAATCATACTAGTGAAGCCCTAAAAAATAGTGTTAGAATCTATGTCAAGGACTACATTGAGATACCTAATGGTTTCCTAGTGCAATCACCTAAAATTAGTCTAGTAGAACTTGACCCCCTGTTTCAATCAAATTGCCTCAAATAAATTCCAAAATCTCAAAGATACATTTACTAGATGTAATTGTGTAGAGTAACCCTTAAAATCCCCTTTTCACAATTAAATCATAAATATTATATCAAGCTTATACTATGGTCTAATTTCAAGAGCTTTCATATTTATTTAATTGGTATAATAATTCTTTAATATAAAGTTTCTACACTTTTATTAAAATACCACATTCACATGTGTGTACATACTTAATCTTGATTAATTAACAATTAAAAAGGATTTACATTTTCAAGATGCTATTTTGTCTTATCTTACCTAACATGCCCATTTTGCCTCTTAATCCTCACCTCTCATTTCTACCTAACTTTACATCTCTTTCACTCTCCTTTAGCCTCTTAATCTCAATCATACATTCTTTTTCCTCTTAATCTCCACCCTTCATTCTTGCTGCAATTCCTTTAAAAGAAAGCTCTTCCTTGGCTCAAGGGTTCCATTTTATTGTCTTATGTAATCTTGCATCTTAATTTTTATATTTTTTGAATTCTTATATTAATCTTTCTAATTTGAATTCTTAGCTCTTAGTTTCTCTCATTTCTCATCTTAGCTTCATTTCTAGCTTAATCGTGTATTTTTAATCTAGTTTCCTTTCTTTCATTGCTTCAATAGCCTAGCTCTTGCATCTTTAGTCTAGAACACTAGTTGTTTGCATTCATTCTAGTTTAATCTCTCATTCTAGCTTAAATCTTATATTTTAGCTTCATTCCTAGCTTTTCATTTAAATTTAGAATCTTCTTTTTAAGACTAGTCAAGTCACCAATCCTCTATGCCAATTTGATGAGTTTTATGAGAAGGATTAAACTTGCTTTAACTAGGAAGATATAAGCCTCTTCTTGAGACTTCCTCTTCATGGATTCCCTCAAGTGTAATGGTTTATAGAAGTGTGTCACATTTTGATAATACATCTTTGGTGCCCACCATGGGGCATTTGCATTTAGCTAGATATTTTCATTTAGCTCCATTTCTTGCATTTTCATCACTAGGTTCATATCTTTGTTTTGCAAGCCAAAAAACCATATGACATTCTAGAGTGTATGGGGATGATACTTCATCATACTACTAGATGAAATTTCTCCTTTTCTGAAATATCATTTCTCTATTCCTGGTTATATCATGTACCTTCTGGCATAATATCATCCTTCTTCTTCATAGTCTATCGTACTATTCTAGAATATTGTCTTCTTCCTAGAGGTCTATTGTATATTTTTTCTAGTAGACTATGAAGTGTTGCCCAAATCATATTTCTTTCAAAGTTTGAGTTTTAGCCTAGTACCTTGTTAGTGCTCAAATCTGCAGATGATTAATAATTCATGAACTCATATAATCCCAATAGATGCATCTGACAAAATTGCAAACACTAAGGTATTAAGGTTATAAAAACCTTCTTCACTTTGAGTATAAGAACTCAGTCGGGTTTACCTACAACAATTTCCTATTTGAAATGAGCTTTGAATTGAGAATTAGCTCCTTCACTATTATACTGCCCTTCTTAGAATTAGCTCAATAAGACATTACAACTCTTAGTATGGCCCAAACAATCCTGATAGACAACACTATGATAGAAATTATGAAAACAACAATATTGAACAGTGGCTTAAGGATATTCATCCTTCTTCTTTGTAGAGTTGAACTCAAGGAAGGTTAATCTCATTCAGTGCTTCTTCAAAGCATTACAATATACATCTATGAACTTGTCATAAAAGAATTCAGATTAAGATTATACAGATAAAGTAAAATGAATCAGTTATTTATATCTTCAGGTGGTAACATGTGCAAATGTATCTCAAACCAGTGCCTTATTCTACTTGGGCATCAGAGTCAAACCCTATATCCACAAAAATCTACCAAGACAAATATACTAGAACTCAAATGATATGCCTAACATCCCATTCTTTTAATTCCTATCACTGTCATCAAATTCATATGTGGACAATTAATTCCTATAGACCTCCCTTAAGATTTTACTCTTCCTTTCAAAGAAACTTAAGTTTAACCCCTATATTCACCTTGTGAACAATGCATTGAAAAATCCTTACAATTTGAATGCATAAGAAAACTAAAGCATCCATACACAAAGACACTAAGTAGTAGTAATAGAGTTTTGATATGCTTTGTATTAATATCAAAATGTGTTAATACAGTATTCTCTTGACTTCAAAGAAAACAAGGTTCTATATTTTAGACCTTCTTTACAGAATGTATTCACCCCCTAAACAGAGAAGAAAACTTGCTATATATATTCTTAGCCATCTTGGAATCCTTGAAAGGATGCAACAAGCTTGGGATGGCTAGAAAGATCTTACACTAGAGACAAAATTACAAACTGACAAAATTTGATTGCTACAACAGATTACAAATATCTATTTCCAACAGTCTTGCAGGTGGCACCTTTGTCTAAGGATATTTCAAAGCAGTTGGTAAATTTTTTGTATGAATGATGACCACCATTATAGCCTAAACTACATCATCCTTTGTTTGGACATGCTCTCCCTTAAACTCTGGATCAGGTGCCAAGTGCATTCTATTCTTCTTCCTCTTCTATAAGCTAGACAACTAGCCTCTTCTTCTTCTTTATTTTCAACTTCTCCCAAGCTACCACATCATCATAAGATGGCCAGTTATAAGTCTAGAATTCCTATAGTAATCTGATTTGCTTGTCCCACATGGAGTCAGTTATATTTTTGGTCTCTGCCACAAAGTGTATGCAATCATTCTCAGTTTTAAAAAGACTATCAATTATGTTGTTACATCTCTCAAAATCCAAAGTATTATCACCACTAAGGAAAGCATCTTGTGAAATTACCAACTGATCCATTGACAATTTCCATTCTTCTAACTTAATCACATTTCCATTGTCATCACATATTGGAGGTAAATACCTACTATAATGTTTATTGAACATAGGCAAATTAGCCTTTACCTGGTTAGACTTACCCTTAAAAAACTTTGAAACAACACTAACTAAGCCAATCTTCTCAAAAACTTTAGTCACCACCCTAGGGATCTCAGGCTTATGCTCTTGTAGGCTATCAAGTTTATCAAATAATAAGCTCCTCCTAGACCAAATGCTATGAAGTGGCTCTAGAGTAGCCAATGATTCATTCACCTTTCCATTGGCCTGGTGCAATTGACTAACTGATTGGTAAACTATTTCCATCCTTTCTATTATTTTATCCTACTTGTATTGCACAATCTTTGACATAGTGTCCAAAGATGCCTCTATCCTTATCTTTTCCAAGTCCTTAGCAGGTTGCTCAGGTACTTCCACATCTATCTGAACAGGGGCCTCAATTTTCATAGAAGGAGGAGGAACTACCTTTGAGGCTTCTTCAAGCTTAACTTTTACTTTTGCCAACTCATCCTCTAATTATTTAATCTTCATAATTTTCAAGTCTCTATCCTTGGCCACTAGGTTTGCACTTTCAAACAACTTAAAATACCTCTCAGACAATTGAACTGTCTTTGCTTCATTTAGGTTAGCCCAATGAGTTACTACCTTGGAGACTTCAAGGTCAGTTGTATTTTTCATAGTCCATATGATCTTATTCCCTTCCATTTTATCCTCTATACTTAATAGAAATGGGTTTTGGGTTCTAGGGGCCATAGACCACATTGCAACAGCTTGAGATTTAGGGTCATAGCCACTTCCTCTTATCATGTCACCAATGTGAACCTCATATGATAGGCTACCCTATGGTTGTTTTCTTATTTGATCTATGATGAATGCAGAAGTCAGATCTCATCCTAGATTTAATAGCATTCCACTTGCCTTAACCAATTGTCTAGCTTCATCTAGTGTTATAGGATCTAGGCTAGGATCATAAGAAGCTAAAGCTCTCAATGTTTCTTCACTTGGCTCCACACCTTTGAGCATAGCTTTCTTCACCTCTTGTTTCTTGTTCCAAATAAGAAAACTCTTGAATTCATTAGTTTTAATAAATTGGTCATCACTCAAAAATTTCTCCTAATAAACTTCTCTGATATCCTTTTCTAACCATAGGGATTGTTCCTTATCTGTTTCATCAGTGGCCACCATCTTGCATGCTCTTATTGTTTTTCTCAATTGGTAATGGTAAACCCTATCACCTGGCACTAGAGAAGATGCTTTGTCAATTATTCTCTTTTATTTTCCTTGCCCTGAAGGCTCTCCTTCCTCAAGCCTCTACTTCTTCAAAGGTGGCTCTTGGACATTCTCTATCTCTGGCTTGTCTTCAATAGGCTCAACAATCTATACATCCCCAACTTGTGGTGGGCTATTCCCTTTTGGGGACTCATCAGAAGACTCCTCTTGATCAGAAGATGAATAATCCTTTCTTTTCTTTGGCTACTTCTGGTCAATCAATTTCTCCAACTGATTTGATAGAGTGTCATGCATCTCTATCATCTTGTCAATTCTTTTCAGATAAGGAAGGTCAGGGAAGAAACCCTCAAAAGGAAGTTGGGTTGTCATCACTTGTTTTGATCAATCTATCAAATCAAAGTACCTATTCCATCTTCTTTTAACCTCATCACTCTCTATAATGTTTCTAATTACAGCTTCCTCATCTAAACCTTCATGTTCCTTAACTACACCAGTGTTTGGAATATAGACCATCCTAGCAATTTTGATCAATTCCTCAGGATCTACATGTCTACAAGCACCAGTAACCATCTTGAATTGATTTAACCATGCAGTGATTTGAGGAAATGCCCTCTTTCCCACTAGGAAGTCACCTATCTTGAATTGCCTAGGTGTGAATGTACCCTTCCTGTGAGGGGCTAGAAGTTCTCTATCTGTGCACATCAACTACCAAACAAATTCCAAACAGGCAACTCTTGGAGGCACAAATTTTGGTAACAGATGTGGGGGTTGGGGGAAACCGCAGACTCTCAAAATTGTAGAATTCTCCCCTAAGTAAAAATCACCCCAATTATGGTCTCCCTCCCACTTATCCACAAACTGCAATGGTCTTAGGAGCCTAAGGACCCTTGGGGATAGCCTTGTGACATTGATGCCTAACATCTTTATAATTGGAAAGACAATGAAATTCTGAAAAACACAAAAATCCCCTTCATTAGAATTAGAATTCCATAACCTCACCCATAATTGTACTGGGTTATATTGGCCTTCAAAGTTAAACCTTGGTTTCAGAATGTTCCAATCAAAGCTATTGATGTTGAAGAACAAAATCAAGTGCATTAACAATGAATAATGCATGAAATTAATTGAACTCTTACTTTCTTTGATAGAAACCAAACCCTCATGCATTCTATCAATTATATACTGAATGTAATCATAGTCAGTATTTACCAAGGAATTCTAGATGTCAAAAATTATCATCAACAAATCAGCTGGCAAGAACTCTGCATCTCCATCAATTCCCAAAACCCTACACAACCCATAACAAGTCTGCCTCATATAATGTTGGAGGGATTTAAATTGGTAAGGGGCATTCATGTGAGCAGGGAGGGGAGCTATATATTTATCCTACTTTGGAATGTGCTTCATCATATGGTCCTTTATTGTCCCTATGTTATTCTTGTACTTCTCCCTTTATTTGCTCAGGTCAATTTTGGTCGAGGAAGACGTATAGAAATTAAAAGATTTCATGAATGAACCCCTATCTAGAGTAACCAAAGGTGACTGGTCCACTTTTCTAATTATTTTGGAAATAGGGTCATAATGCCTAGCTAGTGCAACAATTAGATCCACATCTAAAAATACATCAGAAACAACTAATTTTCCCAAACCCAAAGCCCAACCATTACACATAGGAACATGCCTATCTCTATTTCCATAAAATAAGTTGAAAATAGTATAACCTATACTATTTGGTATGATAGGATCCCTGCAGAGCCCCAGCACATCTTCAAAAACATCATCAGGAGCTCTTTTGTTCTGACTCAATCTCAGCAGCAATTTCATGAATTCATCTAAATAGTTAGGCTTGCCTTTGTCTTCACCACTTTTAGACTTGGCTTCACCACTGGAAGATGTCATGCTACTCTCAAGTTGACTCATCTTGCTATAGAATTACCTTCAATTTCTACAAACTGGATTTACTTGGTGCTCAAAAACTACTTCAAAAAGACACAATTCTCTTCGAGAAATTTTGGACATAGGAAATAATGAGCTTAGCTTATTTATCAATACAGATCAAATGTGTACAGCTACCACAATCATTGCAAATCAATTCTTAATTGCTCCCGCATTCAATTTCACATATCACCAGTTTTCAAATCAGAACTAACCGATGCAAAGATGTTGATAGATAGATTTAAAAACTTGAAAGCAAGGCAAAAAGGCAATGATTAGTACTCTATACTTTAACATCCTATTTACGTCATGCAATCCTTCTTTGAAAGTTATTGGATGGCTTATTAGTTTAATTTCTAGCTTGACACTATACTTTATCCACGCAGGCAACAATCTTTTTCTTTTCTTTTATTACCTTTTCCAACTGAGCCCATTCAGTGAATAAGCGACTGAAAGCCTCTCATGATCACTTAATACAATGTTAACACTAGTTCATATTCAGAGAACTAGTGACTAAAGCCTTCGTGGGTTCTCACAATGCAATTCTTAACTCTTCATCCACTTAGCGAATTAGCATCTGAAGTGATCACCATCAAGCACTTGACTGCAATTATCATTTGGAGAACTAGCAAATAAGGCCATCTCCCATTCTCTTAATGTCTCAGCTAACTGTCAATCTTCTTGGAGATTTAGCAAACAAAGGGTTCATGCATTCACTTAATGAAATACTTAACCGCTTGATTATTTAGAGAAGTGGTGAAACCTTTACTCTCTGAATCTCTGAATCTTTCCTTAACCATCACCTTCATTCTAAGACTTAGCGACTGTATGCTTTGCTCATTTGCTAGATGTTAGTGCTAACTACCTAGATACCTGGTGACTTGGTGAATGGCTTATCTCTAAATCACAGAATCATGTAGCTTTGACTGCCAACATCACGTGACTTGGTGAATGTGGCTAGTTGACCATTTCACCAAAACATATGATCTTTAGTCATTTGATTATGAGACTCAACAACAAAGGGTTCGTTGAATCTCGCAATACTTCAAACATTGAATATTTCATTACGTGATTAAGTTACTGAAGACTTAAAACTTTGCTAATCCTTTGATTCACCCATTCGCCAAATACTTCTAGCCTTCACCTTTCCTTTTAGAGAACACATGACCACATGATTCATTGAATTGCTAGATCAATTAGCACATCACTAACTTACTCTGAGAATAAGTGAACACAAGAACTCTTACCTTCGCTAAAGTTATTTGGTCAAACTGTCAGAACCACCAGAACATTTGGAGACTCCTATTACAAGTACTCAGTCACTTATTCACCAGGTCAAACATGTAGGACCCAAAAGATACTTGAGATTAAAATAGATCCGTTGATCTTGAAACCAATCCATGGTATTCGCCAATTCTCCATTTGATATAACCCTTGTCTACCGGATTCAGAGAATGAGTGAATACTACTTTCGCTAGGTTGCTGAGTGTTAACACATGACTGCCAAGGACTAAGCGAACTGGAGATAGCCTTTGTTCACTAGTTCTCGCAAAGGGTAAAATAACCGCCAAAACATTTGGAGACTCAGCAACAAGGAAAAACATATAACAAGGTTCAAACACATTCACCAATTCATTGAATGGTTGCGGTATCCACTAGAAGACTTAGAGACCACGTGACTAAAATGACACTTAGCATATGATTGACTTGTTCGCTAATTTGCTGAATACTATATGAGACATGCTATGATATTTTTTGTGAATTTTCCAAACCCTAGACCAAGCAAAACACCTGTAAGGAGATTTAACCCAAAATCTGGACACACACCTCAGGAAATTAAGAATATACCCAACATACCTAACAAGTTGTTTTGTAGGGTTATTGCTTCCATTTTTCATACTTTTTGTTCCCTAACTTGTGGTTTTGTAGGATTTTCTTTCAAAAGAGATCAACATTTTCAATAATACTAATGCTTTGTGATGTAGGATGATTGTCAAAGACTTGATCTTGAAACTAATAATGCTATTTATTTTGTAGGTTTCCTTGGAGATATAAATCAACATTTTACTTTCTTAAATTTGATTTTCTAGGCACCTAGCTTAATTAGGGAGCTTATTTTCTTGTGGTTAGTTGAGTAGTAGGTGAGTATGCTCTTTCATCTTTAATGGGAAATCCAAAATCTTGACCTACTTAGTTGATCACTTGAAAATAGTCTAGGGTAAATGAACATGTGATTGATGTGTTTGGGAGACACTATGGAGTAGGACATGTTAGATAACTGAGAGGGTGGATGAATCAGTTAAATCAATTATCCTACAATCCCAAACTCTCAAATGTACTTTTTCAAACTTAATCATAAATTCAAATAGATCGGTAAGATAAAATAACTATCTTTCTAACCATTTACCGAATACCAGTAATTATCCAAAATTGTCTTTACTGATTAATCAAATATGCAACATGTAAAGTATGATAGAAAAATAATCATAACAAATAACACATAACATAATGATTTAATGTGGAAACCTTGCTAAGGGAAAAAACACTTGGGACCGGTAACCCAAAAATATTTCACTCTTTGTAAGTGAGCTCGGTTAGGAGCCAACCATGTTAAAGGTTATAATGCACAATGTTAGGTGTGACCTAGTTAAAGGATTTATCACTAATAGTTAACTTTTGACCAGCATTCATTATGGGGTCAACAAGATAACAATTAACATTCCTTGAATGTCCACTCAGTTAAGAGATTTTGTTGTAACAATGGTTAAACTGATACAATAGTGATCTCATTCAAATATAACTCAATTTGAAAGTATTCAGCTCTATGCTAAGCTCATAAAAACTCTTATGATCAATAATCAATTCACTTCCTCATATCCTTCAACTTACTTCATTTGGTGTATATATATCTCTGACACTTGGTTATGCTTGTAGTTCAACTCGGTTCAGTCTATAACCAGTTTGATCAGGA
This sequence comes from Chamaecyparis obtusa, assembly GCA_027943335.1. Classification (NCBI taxonomy): domain Eukaryota; kingdom Viridiplantae; phylum Streptophyta; class Pinopsida; order Cupressales; family Cupressaceae; genus Chamaecyparis; species Chamaecyparis obtusa. Next base: position 144,248 of record BSBK01009524.1, read on the forward strand.
ATGCATGAAAAAATGTCTTCACGCAAAATCTTGTGTAGTCTCTATTTTATCAGGCATAGTTCAACAATGAATCTCGTGTCTCTTAAATAAATGTGTAAACTATTTTCATATCAGCCATTAGATTTTGCCTCTTAATATTCTTTGTCCATTTTGTTGATTCAACCTTCCTCAGGAGATGCATGTCAATAACATGTTTCAATATCTTCCCTTTGATCATCTATGAATTTTTTCAGCCTTGGATCTTATAACAAACTTCATCTGTTACCTTAGAATCATAAGAAATTTCTAGCTAGGCTATTTCAGTCAGTTGTTATAACATTTAATGTTTTCATCCATACTTGGTTAATAGTGAATGCATCAATGATAACTAACTCGGTTATTACTATCACTCGGTATACACAAGACTGACTCGGTGTATACAAAAATCTTCAATTACCAACCACATTAACTTGTTCAATTCTGATCTCTTCTTCATAATAGAATAATGTAACATGCTCAAGTCAACAATATAATGCCATAGACTCATGAATAAGTTACCCAATGAATACCTTATCCTTATCTATCATATCCAAATTTTCCTTATGTAGATGTCTCATTTCTTCACTATTTCTTCCTTCTATAGATGTTCAAATGTTTGTAACTATCATGATAAGTATAGTCAAAACTAGTTGACATCAATGACAAAATATTTACTGATTTAATCATCATACATATCACTTGAATAGCTCGGTGATCTCTAATCACATTTTCTTCAGTTCATCAAGATATTCAATTAGTTGTAGGTCATCAATCTCTCCCTTTGGCATTGATGGGAACACAAACAATATGAAATATGTTGTACCATACCAAAAATTTGTTCTAAAACTATACAAGTAAATGTTGTAGCTCAGTAAGCTCTCCCTAGCTTGATATTTAATATGACTAATCACTACAAATAACATTCCTAGCAGACTCTCCCTATGGATTTGATATTTTTAAGTTCTCTGATTCTTTCTCTCTTTTTTTCATGTTCTCATCAACATATATTTCATATGAATCTCTCTCCCTTTGACAAAAATGCCAAAAGAAAATAAACAACTCTTAAGTAGCCAAGTTGTTCTGAGTTGTTTGGTCTAGATCAAGTACCTTCATGTGCTAATATACAATTCTATGTTCCAGCTTCTACAATCTTTCACAACCTTAGGAATCCTAAAGTGTGAGCTATGTGCATCAACATGAATGATTTTATGATAAAATATTGGTTGATACAACGTCCTGGTCACCTTAGTGACCGATATATAGGGGATGGACCCCTAGTATAGTCCTCAAGTACTCAAAAGTGTCCTTTGGTAAGGGTTTATTAAATATCTCAGCAAGTTGTTCTTTAGAATTCACAAATTCTAGTTTTCCTTGTACTTGTTCTCTAAAATAGTGATACTTAATAGATATGTTCTTTTTTTTTGAATGCATCACCGGATTTTTGAAAATGTTTATAGCACTAGTGTTGTCACAATATATAATCACTGGATTAGTGCTCACCTCATTCATTCCTTCCAACACTTGTTTTATCCAAGCAATATTTGAACAATTAGCAGTAGGAACAACATACTCTATTTCAGTAGTAGACTGAGAAATAAATTCTTGTTTATTACTTATCCATGTTGTTCTCTTCTGGTCATCAATGTGTCCAACCCAATCTGCATCAGTGTAAACTCAGAGTTCAAAATTGCTTTCCTTTTTGTACCATAAACCATAATCTTTAGTTTTTGTCAAATATCTCAGAATCCTTTTAACAGAAACCATATGTGATTCCTTAGGATTAGAAGAAAATCTTTCTACAATCCCAACTGCATGTGCTATATCAGGCCTACTATGTACTACATACATTAGTTTTCCAATCATTGATCTATATAATGTCTAATTTACCTTAGTTAATTCATCATATTTTGTGAACTTACATCCTGTCACCATCGGTGTACCTATAGGTTTTGAATCTTCCATGCCAAAAGTCTTTAACACTTCCTTGATGTATTTTGATTGTATGATGAAAATCTCATCATTCTGTTGTATAATCTACAAACCTAGAAATAATTTAATCTCTCCAAACATTGATATTTCAAACTCTTTTCTCATTTCATCAGCAAAAGATTTACAAATAATATCATGTCCTCCAAATATTATATCATCAACAAAAATTCAGCAATCAAAATATTGTCATCAGATTCTCCTTTCATGTACAAGTTGCTATTGTCGCTTGTCCTTACAAAGTGAATACTAATAAGATAAGCATGGAATATCCCATACCATGCTCTCAGTGCTTGTTTTAGTTCATACAATGCTTTCTGTAGTCTACATACTATGTTCTTCTGATTTGGATTAAAAAAACCTTCAGGTTATTTTATGTAGATCTCATCCTCAAGAATTCCATTAAAAAATGTTGATTTCACATCCATTTAATATACTTTGAATCCTTTATGTGCATCATATGTAAGTAATATTTAGACTCCTTCAAGTCTTTCTACTGGTGCAAAAGTTTCACCATAGTCAATTCCTTCTTCTTGTGCATATCCCTTGCATACAAGTCTTTCTTTGTTTCTAGTTACTTCACTATTCTCATTCAACTTGTTTCTAAAAATCCACTTACTACCAATTACATTTTTATCACTCGGTCTCAGTACCAATCTCCATGTTTTGTTTTTCTCAATCTGTTCCATTTATTCATTTATAGCCTTAATCCATTCCTCATTTTCAAGTGCATCTCTAACATTCTTAGGCTCAAATTCACAAGCTAAGCATCTGTTCTGGGTGGTTCCACAATAGTATGTCCCACTTTTTTAGACATACTTATTTTTGTTGAAATAACACATTTTTAATAAAATATAATGATTTAAGCCTTGAGAGGTTCTATTTGAAGGAATTAATTACAAATGGTTAGCTCAAAGCCTCTTAGATTAAAAAAACATTGATATAACATCTATACTCCTCATTCATACCTATAATGGAGTCTCCTTTGCACCTATTAAAATGCTGAGAAAAAATCACTTCGACTTTATGTTTTGGTAGATTAAATGAATCCATTTGAAAAACCTATCTATTTAGTATGATGCTATTCGGGACAAGATTTCTAATGAGTATAATTTTAATACATATTGAGTTCTTTATCACTTTTAAATATTATGATAACTAAACATAGGTTTTTTGGTCATTCAACAACCTACCTCTTGAAGACTTTGGAAAAAATAGTAAATTACAAAAAAAAAGTTATGAAAAATATGTAGGAAAAGAGTATTTGTGTTACCTTTCTATAAAAAAAATAAAAAATAAATTTTGATATACACAGATCAAGTTAGAGTGATCCAAGTGACCTTATGTCTAAATTACAGTTACTATCACTTTAGAACTTAATAAACTATGAAATATTGACCCAAAAGGAATGAAACCAATTGCATCCTTTAGATATTGAAGTTACAAATATAATCTGAAAAGAATTACATCATTATCATATTTTAAAAAAAAAATTATGTTGATCCAAGTGACAGTAACTGCTTAAAAACATAATTTTTCACACAAACAACTTTTCGAAGGAGAAGGAAAAATTAATTTTTTTTAAAAAAATTATATTTTGAAACTAAAAATAAAATTCTAAAAGACTCTAGTTTACATCATCTTCAAATTTCTAATAGTTTTGCAGCAACATGTATTTGAAAGTGAAGTTTTTTCTTAGAATGTTGATCTTTGTGTCAAAGTTGGCCAAAAAGTGGGACACACTATTGTGGGACCAACCTTCTATCTTAACTTACTTCATTTCATCATGCCATCTTTCTTGTCTCCAATGCTTTGGTTATGTGGATGGTGTCTTCTAAAAATCTTGCTAGTACTTGTTCTCTTCTTTGCTCATCATTCGATTTAGGTTCATTCTCTTCCTTAGTAGCTTCTTCCGGGTTCTCAATTTTCATTTACTAATTCTCAGTAGTATTTTCCTATCGCTCGATAGAATCAGCCTATGGCTTGGGTAGATATTCAAGATGCTCAGTATATGTAAACCTATCATATTCATTTGGTTCCTTACTGCTTTCTTCACCATTCTTCTCAGCAAACTCATCAACTTTCACATTAGCACTTTCAATCATTTTATTAGTAACCTTGTTAAAACATTTGTATTATTTTCTCTTAGTAGAATATCCTAGAAATATTCCTTCATCACCTTTATAGTCAAATTTACCATTTCTATCATCTTTCAAAATGTAACATCTACTTCCAAAAATTCTGAAATAACTTACAATCGATGTGTAGTCAAACCATAACTCATAAGGTGTCTTATTTGTGTCTTTCTTCAGTTGAACTTGGTTCAAGGTATATATAGCAGTGCTAACATCTTCTCTCTAGTACATTTTTGCAACATCTTTCTCAATCATCAATGTTCTGGCACAATCAACTATAGATCGATTCCTTCTTTACGGAATACCATGTTGCTCTAGTGTCCTCGGTGTAGAAACCTATCTTTTAATTCCATGATCATTATAGAAGTTAGTGAATTCATCAAAAATAAAATCACCTCATCTATCAGATCTTAAGCATTTTAAATTTTTCCAGGTTTCCCTTTCAACTTTAGGTATATACCGCTTAAACAATTTGAAAGCTTTAGACTTTTCATTTAGAAAGATAACTGTCATTATCCTAGAATAGTCATCAATAAATAAAATGAAGTATTTGTCACCATAATGACTCTGAGTTCTCATAGGATTACATAAGTCAGTATGTACCAAATCCAAAATACCTTTAGAAGAATATTCTTTTCTTTTAAAACTAGATTTAGTCATTTTCCCTTAGTGACATTGACTACACATTACATGGTTAGGTTTAGTTAGACTTAGTAAACCTCTAACTCTTCTCTTCTTACTGATCTTAACCATGTTATCAAATTTGACATGACACAGTCTCTTATGCCACAACCATACATCTTTATTTCTAGCCAACAAAGAAGAAGTTTTAGCATTTCCAAGATAGAATAGATTACCATTGGATTGCCCACCAGTACCAACTAGCTTTCTAGTTTCATCATAGGTTTTCACCTTTTTACTTTCAAATGCAACTCGGTGACCTTAATTATTCAATTTTTCTACAGTCAACAGATTATAGTTAAGTCCTTTCACCCAATATGCATTATCACATCTAATATTTTTTATGTATGTGGAGCCTAATCAGAATTATCCATAGGGTCAAGGGGCAGAGCCCCTGATGGCCAGTGTCGGCCATCTATTTTTCTATTAGATAGAGTATTTTCTCCCTAATTTTGTTAAATCAAAAATACTTGTAAAAAGGGCTTAGGGTTTGAGATTGAATGTATGCAGGATTATTGTAGCTTTCTACAGTGATATTGAGTTGTAGGTTTCAGATTGTAATTGCTAGATAATAATAAAGATATTGGACTCGCTATTGGTGGACATAGCCCAGGGATTGGGTCAACCACATTAAATTCTGTGTTATTATGTTCTCTCTTGTTTGTTAATATTTGCATTTTCTATTTATTATCCTAACAAGTGGTATCAGAGCAAGGTTATTTTATTCATTCTTGTTACCCAAATTTCCCTATGAGTTCAAATTTGGCTAAAAACCATACCCAGGCCTGTATTTTTACCATGTCTAGCACCCCAACAAAAATTTATGTATTTATCCCCTATTCTTTGGCCTCTGCAAATTTGTTACCTCCCTGGTTTGTAGTTGAAAAGTTTAAAAAGTAGCCGTTATATCCAAAAAATTCCAAAAAGGCCCTAAAAACCTTAGGCCTTGTTATATTTTCACATTACTTTATTCCGGTCACTTAAGTCATCCAATTTGCACGTGCCTTTATAAACCCTTCAGTCGCCAAGTCTCTGATTCCTGATGGTTAACTCCTTAACACTCAGTGATTCCACAAGTGGTTACCATTTAAGATGGCAGTCTTGGTTCAAGTAGCTAGGTCAAGATTCTTAATCTCACGATTGTCACATGATCTCATGGTGTCAGGAGATTCCTTGAGATCTTGCGACGACCGTCGATTTCTCCTGCCCGCAGAGTTTATTTTGTCAGTGGGACTGGTGCCACCTCATCTTATTTGGCAGCTCCTAATTTTTTGGTGGTGTCTAATTTAGTAGGTTATCAATGGGGTCATCTTCCTTGACAGGTTAAGTTTTGATCAGATCATGTGGTCATCATTATACCAAAGGCTCAAGATGCACGTGTTTTATCATGGCGGTATAGCAACAGCCGTAGATCTTACTTTATTGCCTGGCTTCTGTGATTGGGTCCTATGTCAGAGATAGATGCAATGTGGATCCATTTTGGCAGCCTGTGATTGGCTGAGGTTGAGTATAGGTGGAAGGTCGTCAGTGGGACCAACCCCTTTTAGCATTCTGAGGCTCTAACATCTGTAGAGGATCGACGGCCGGCATATCTTTGCAAGGGTTTGTGTTAGAGCTCGAGATCTTATGACAACTGCTGATCTTGGTTGGTGTTAGGACTTCCCTCAGTGGGTCATTGTATGCTCACATGCTCAAATTTTTTTGGTCTATGTGGTGATGACTAGATCTATTGTGGGTCCGTTGTCAGAGGGGTCCCAGTCTAAAATGATCTAGTGGCTGGCATAAAGGTGTAAGGAATATTTTGGGGCTATGAGATCATACACCCACCGTTAAATTGTTATCTCAAGCAGTGGGTCTGATGTCAGACAAATGCAACGTGTATCTGCAATGGCACAGTTTGATTGGTTGTTTGATGTGCAACATGGCCGATGTCAGTGGTCTCGTGGGGTCAGGTCTTTCTAAAAGGGTAAAATGTGATTAGATCTTGTGGCTATCATTATACCAAAGATCCAAAGTGCTTGATCATTATCGCAGTGGTATAGCAACAACTGTCTGATGGTGTTCTCAGGGACGTGGGTCTAGAGACTTGTCAGAGATCCTGATTTGCTCATTTTTTATTGGTTGCTGACTGTCGCGGTGGAAATTGACTTGTCAGAAGGGTTTTAGACTATTTTTAAATGGTGCATCAAGGCCATTCATCTACCAAGAGGCTTTTTCATCGACGGTTACGTTTTAAAGTTTATCACCAGCCGTTATATTTTAAAAAAATTCAAATATCTCTACGAGGGTTTCACATTCTTTTGGCCATGCACGACATTGGTTAGCTCAAGAATTTACTTCTCAGGATAGTTGTGGTTGAGAAGGTGATGGAGGTGATCATTGGTTAGTGTTGCAGGGTACTGTGCCATGTTCCCGCATCGAGAAGTGATGAAAAGAGTTGATGCCACCTTTGCAAGTGGTACCTCTCCCAAGGAAATATGATCAGATTTGAAGCCTTCATGGCTTAGTGGAGTTGCAGGTGGGTAGATAGGTCGAAGTTGTTGTGTCTGTAGGTGGACTCAATCTAGGATCAACACACAAAGAGAAAGATCTAATCTAATGACCGATGTTCTCAGAGATTTTCATGATGAGTAATCAGTGTACCTTTAGGGTTTGATACTTTTGTAAATCTTGCAACCCTAGTTAGGTTAGTTTTGACTCCTACCTGTGTGTAGTTGAGTATCTATATATTGTTTTGGAGCCTTTAGTGCTCAAGAGTTGGATAATTGTAGAAGAAATTCATCCTTTCTTAAAAGCCATCTATGGTATTATTTCTACCCTCTAGCTCATAAAGTTGTATTTCTACCATTGATGATTCAAATATTGTAGACATATTTTGTGACAATCGTTCATGTCCCTATGCTTCCTTGTTTGGATTATCTCTTATTGAATCAAAGTATATGCATGTTTTCAATGATAATTTAGGGTTCCTGATCCCTCTTAATTTCTGTAACTATGTGTGTTATTGTGTTTGATCTGATTTAGATTTTTTGTGGGTATACTTCAACCCCCTAATAGTCTTGTCTCATTCCTACACCGAGTTGTAGAAGTGAGTGTCTATTTGCAGGTCATAGGTTGTGTCTTATGTTCAGACCCTCTAATGAAACACTTATGCAAGCCTATTCAGTAAGTTGTGATCTATTAGACCTAAGCTTTTCATTGATTCTATTCCTCTATACTGAGATCCAAACCCTAATTTCAGTGCATCACCTAGTAGGTAGTTTGATTTCCAGTCATTTCCCTTTCCAAGCATTCCTTCTATCCCTTTCCCTCAAAAGTTTTACTTTCATGTCTAGAAGAAAATTAAGGTGACTATCCAAGAGGAACAAGCCTAGAACCTAGAGGTTTCATCTCAGTCAACAAAGGTCCCACAACCTAGAGATGATTCCCATGTTATACTGAGTTATCAAGACCAAGACAGCTTGAGACAAAGGTGCAAACTTAGTGTATAACAATTCTGGCATGCTCGGTGGGAGAGTAAAAAGATCAGATTAGTGTTCAAAGGTGTTTCTATTGGTTCATCTACAAAAGGATCGAAGAAGTTTAGTACACAAGGAATATATGTATAGGCTCGAGCTCAAGTACACCCCACCTTGGTGCCAGTATATAACAATTCTGGCATGCCCGGTGAGACTACACAAGAAGTTCATTGTTTGAAGATATGCTATCTCTCATATGCAGATTACATAAAATAGGCTTTTAGAAGCCATTCTACCAAGTATATTTGGTGACTCCACTGATTTCAAAGATCTAGGCTACCTTGTTCAAAGTTTTATGAGAAAGATTGAGACTAGAAGCTCAAAGCCTACCTAATTTTCAGAGTTTCCCTCAGGAAGAAGTCACAAAGGTAGGTCAACTCAAAGAACATCTCCTATAAGAAGAGTTCAATCAACACCTCCTGATACATCAGAAAGGGGACCTTTTCCCTTTCATTCTAGAAGAAGAGGGAGTTCTCTAACCAGAGATCTAGAAGAATATTCCAATCAAGCAACAAATACAGCTCATATAGTTGTCAATCTTTAGATTCCAGCACCTATAATGGCAAGATAGTTTTCTTTTGCACCATTCAACCAAGGCAGCCCATTGGACTTTTCTCAACATCATGATGTGCCTTTTGTGGCACTTAAGAGTATACCTAATTTCATAGGTGAAGGGTAGACAACTACTTTTGAACACATCAGAGATGTGACCACCATCTGTAGCATACACAACATAACTCAAGAAGATGTGGCCACAAAGCTATTAGCAGCCTCTTTAAAAGGTAAGGCTCTAGAATGGTTTAGAACTTTAACTATTGGTTCTATTACTTCTTGGGATGAGTTAGGGGATGTGTTAAGTAAACATTTTGAGGATAAATCAGATAATTTGTCTCTAGTATAACAATTAACAACTATTAAGAGAGACCCTCAAGAACAAATGACAGATTACAATAGTAGATTCCTTAAAACATGGAATAGAATCCCAGTCTTAGTAAGACCATTAACAGACCATGCTTTCCTTTATTATTTACTATTAGAGTTTTAGGTGACTCTACAACACCCCCAAGATTGAATGCAAGACCAAGATAACTTCCACAAGAGATTGGCAAGACAATTGCATTAAGATGCAAGAATGATATTATTGATCATGGACATGATTAAAATATACATAATAGGCCTCCTTATATAGAAAAGGAGATAAGAGACAATGATAAGGAGCTGATAAGCAATCACCTATGCTAGGTGTAATCACATGTCCACCAAATGTGGATCATCCTCCAATATGCAATAAAGTATGTGCATTGGATTAGGATGATAATGTGATAAGAGCACAAAAGGTGGATCTCACACACAAAGAGGTATGTGATGACAACTATCACACCTAAAGTGGAATTTCTCCTACACCATGTGCTTAATAGATGTGCACACTCCTAGGTGTCTCAATCACAAACTACTATGCAATGCATTAACCTAAGTAAGATTAAGTAAAGTGTAATTAAGAATAATTAATTACACCAACACCCCCCCTTAAGTGCAACTTAGGGGAATGCACTTAAACTCACAATGCAAGATGGGTCCCAGCAACTAGGCCATGTTAGGTACCCATGTACAAGATTCATGAAATACATAACTCTCATAAAGTGGAGAAAGAGGGAAAACCTCATGGGAAAAACCCTCCCCCAAAAAGAGAGAAGAAAACAAGATGCATGGATGTAGTGCTCAAGACCCCCCAAGAACTACATACATCATGTATATACAAAGAAGTATCCCCCCATAAGAAGGATAGTTGGAGACATGATAACCCCCCCATAATGAAGAATCTCCTACAAAAATGGTGAGTGCTTGAAGAAAAAGTATATTCCAATGACTACAAACAACATTTCTCCCCTTGGGAAGAAGATATACCAAGTACAAATGTAGGAATGCTTCCCATTGTGGATAGGAACTAGGAAGTGGAATCCAAATGAAGTATGATGATGATGCCATTAACCAATCCATATCCAAATGAAAGAAGGAAGAAGGTCTCCAAATATGCATCTTTGAAGACTAAATAGGCCTCTCCAATCTCAAAGAATCTATCACATCATGTGACAAACCAATTGAAGAAGAAGAATCAAGAATGTTAATCTCCAAAGAATGTGAAGAAGTATCTCCAAATGTGATGAAATTGTCATCAAAGAGAAGAGAAACCCCCTCAAGTATGTTTCCCAAATCTGAAATATGAGACTCCACAAATAATGAACCAATATCTGGCAAGTAAGAATCCCAATCAGGAAGATAAATAGATATCTCTTGCAATGAATCACTAGAATCACCAACAAGAGATGATTGTGTGATCTCAACTAGAGAAGTAGGAGCTGCAGGAGGAGCCACTGGATCATTCTTGCTCTCAATTACTACAAATTCTTCAATTTCATCTAAAGTATAAACATCATAGGGAATATTATCTGCATCATCAAGAGGAATGAGACAATCTAAAACAAGATCATTTGGGAATGGAGGAACATGTGGATCACCAAAAATCTCCCAAATGATTGTCCAAATTATGTGTGGGCATTGAACACCTCTAAATCTGGGGTAGATGTCATAGAAGAGACACAAACTAATGCTACCAATAATCAAATTTATAATATGAGCATTCTTTTCTCCCCAAACATATTGCTTCCCCGGTGACTTTGGCTCAGGAATGAGTCCACAAAGATGAGGCAAGAGATTAAACCATCTACAATGTGTGATGATTCCTTTTGCCCATGACTCATAATTATCCTTAGTCAAAAGTACTACTACAGGATGTGTTTCATAACCCATGATTACATTAATGATACACTTCTCTCATTACAAATTGAGATCAACAAATTATTACACTCCAAAATTAGGCTATAATAGACTTAGATCATTATGAAAAAGACCAAGCTAAGGCTTATGCATTACAAATGAAAAAACTAAGCCAATTTTTGAAAGTACAATTTCTGGTCACAATCACTAAAATCTTATTCCAGATCTAGAAAATACAAAAAAAATTATGCACTTTCAAAAAAAATTGCACCTAAAAAAGAGTTCATATGAACTCAAATGAGGCCTTGGAAGTTGCAAAAATTGAGATTTGCAATTTTTAGAAACATTCAGGAATGGAGATTAGAAACCACATGAACCATTGTGTAGATCATGAAATTTTATCCCAAAACAAAAAAAATTGCTCAAAAAAAGGAGTCTAGATGACTGAGATATCGTTGTTTGAAAATTGCGTCTAGAATTATTTTTTCTAAATCGCTACCACTGCACTTCCAAAATTTGAATAGCTCTAGATTTGGCCTCGAGTGTCTGATTTGGATGAAATAAAATTTGATTTAGGAGTTTTTGGACCTCCTTAATATGATGCGAACCTCTTATTTGCACTAGCAAGCACCAATATTGACCTGCAATAAAAAGCCACAAAATACAAAACCCTAAATTTTCTCCAAATAGACTATGCAATGGTGATGTCCAAATACCTTTATTCTATACCCATAATTGAATCAAGCCAATATTTCACTTCTTGAGAAGAGGTCTTCACACCTTGAGAGCTTTGATACCATGTTAGAGTTTTAGGTGACTCTACAACACCCCCAGGATAGAATGCAAGACCAAGATAACTTCCACAAGAGATTGGCAAGACAATTGCATTAAGATGCAAGAATGATATTATTGATCATGGACATGATTAAAATATACATAATAGGCCTCCTTATATAGGAAAGGAGATAAGAGACAATGATAAGGAGCTGATAAGCAATCCCCTATGCTAGGTGTAATCACATGTCCACCAAATGTGGATCATCCTCCAATATGCAATAAAGTATGTGCATTGGATTAGGATGATAATGTGATAAGAGCACAAAAGGTGGATCTCACACACAAAGAGGTATGTGATGACAACTATCACACCTAAAGTGGAATTTCTCCTACACCATGTTCTTAATAGATGTGCACACTCCTAGGTGTCTCAATCACAAACTACTCTGCAATGCATTAACCTAAGTAAGATTAAGTAAAGTGTAATTAGGAATAATTAATTACACCAACATTTACAAAGTCTGAATGGTCAAATTTTTGTCATGATCTAGTCTATGGGTGGTACTTCTCTACCCCAAGCTTTTGACATGGTTTTCAAGGCTAAAAATTGTTTGATTCAAGTAGGCATGATTGCTAGAAGGCCTCCAATGCCCATTTTTCCTAGCCTTCAACCCATTGCACCTACCCAAGTACCCCCATTTACCCCTATTTCCACCATATTGGCACCCCAAGCTAGTACTAATGGCCAAGAGTTAACAACAAGTTTCTCTCAAGAGTTACAAGAGATAAAGAATAATCAACAAAGTAGTCAATAAGAAATGACTAACTTGTTGTAGACCTTGACTAAGGAGGTCACCAATTTGAAGAAACAAGGTCAAGGAATCAGACCACCATTTTAGACACAAGGCCAAGGTCCTAATCAACAATATCAGAATCAAGGACAACCTTATCAACAAAATAGGTCACCATACCAAGGAGGCTATCAAGGACAAAGACAAAGTTTTAATCAGAGACCATTCCAACCATATAACCCCACACCTCTAAACTCTGCAAACCCAGTGAGGGATGTGGTTCCTAGTCAAAATAATTTGGCTATGGATAATTAATGGTTTTTTCCTTGTAATTAGCCTCACAATCAGGCTACATGTTCAAATGGATGGATGAACAAAGCCCTAATGGTTCAAAATGCCTCACAAGCTCAATGAGAGGTTTCATCCAGTGAGTCAGTGCCTCAACAAGAATCACAAGAGAATGAGACTGCCCTTTTCAATTGGGAGCAACTAGACTTCAATGGAGTCAATGATGAGGTTTCTTTTGTGGCCTATACAAGAGAAAATAGGAGAGCTCAAGACATGGAGAGAGCAGATTCCAATGCCAAAGCCACTACATCTACAGAGCCACTGCAGCAGGCTACTCCCATCACACCTAAAGAGGCTCCTATCATTACAAGCAAAGAAGGCCAACATTCTTAAGAGATGAGCCCATCATAGTGAAAACACAACAAAGAGTACACACTGTGACACCATTTAATATTGTAGACAACATGAAGAAGGTGAATGTCACCATGTCCATGTGGGACTCTTTGGCTCTTCTAGGATAGCCTGAAATCTTGAAGAAGGCTATGTCAGAGGTGACAACTGCTCAACCTGTGAAAGAAGCTACAAAGCCAATGTTGGTTAACACTGATCAAGGGAAGGAAGCTCCAAGTAGCAACTCAAAGGCTAATGCCACACAAGGTAGGAACTCAAAGCCACCTCCCTTTTATGTATCTCTAATTATTGGAAAATCTTTAGTACATAATTGTATGGTAGATAGTGGAGCTACTAGCACTGTAATGCCCAAGAAAGTAGTTGACCAATTAGGACTAAAATATGAGCCCTTCCAAAAGAAGGTGACCCAACTTGATGGATCCTCAGTCAATACTATAGGTGTGGCTAAGGATACCAGTCTGATCCTTCATGCTAGTCCTAATTTTTCAATCCTCCTTGATATATATATCATAGATCTCCCTACATTATTTGGTATATGTTTGTCAAGGGAGTTTACAGCCAAGATAGGAGGCTACCTATCTTCTGATTGGTCTCACATGTTATTTCATACAAGGTATGGGACCAAAGTCACCATTAAGTCAGAACCATTAGTAGCACACCATATAGAACCATATGTGTCCAATGCCATCAATGTAAATTGCCCCATATTTGATAACAGTTATTTCCAAACTATTAGTGAAGCAAGCACAAAGATACAAAGTATCCCTAATATTTTTCTAGATGAAAGAGCTTCAGAGGCCCAAGAAAGTCTTGTTTGGGATTTTGGTTTGGGAAGTTATTTGATACAAGAGAGTGGAGTCATAGAGCCAAGCCTTCTCAAAGATGACACTGATTCAGAAGATCAGAGCCATCAGGTTTGGGAACTATTTTTTGATGGAGCTAGAAGTAGACATGGTTATGGTGGTGGTGCTATGTTAGTGTCCCCAAAAGGAGAAAGGTATTATACTACCTTTAGATTTAGTTTCTCCTGCACTAGCAATACTACAAAGTATGAAAGTCTAGTCAATGGACTAGAATGGGCTAGAAAAAGAGGGCTTAAGGCCTTAAAAGGTTATGGTGATAGTGAGTTAGTTGTCAGCCAGGTAAGAGGGATAAGTGCAACCAAAAATGACACTATGAAAGCATACAAACATAGAGTTTGGGATGCAATTGAAGATTTCCATACTTTCAATATTGTTGCCATCCCTAGAAAGTTAAATCAAAATGCAGATAGGTTAGCTACTGTTGGATCCCAATATGAAATCCCAAATAGAATTTCAAAACAAGTGGATCAATAGCATATCAAAGTGATTGTTAGACCTTCTATTCCTAATAATGATGTCAATTGGCAAGTGTTTGACAATGATGAACAAATTTTGTAATTCTTGTTTGAAGAAGATGTTTTTTCAGAACACAATCAAGATAGGCTATCACAAAACTATGGTGATCAAGTGATACAACTCAAGTCCAATAAGATGCCTAGAGGTCTTGTTACTTTAGAGACTATCTTCAACAAGGATGATGAAGTTAAGAAAAGAAAAGCTGGTCTAGTAGTCCAACAAGAACATTGTGTTGAACTAGAGTTGGAGCCAGGTAAGAGTTTACAATTTGGAAAAGTAAACACTAAATTGGAAAAACAAGCTTATTCTCAGTTATTTAGAGAATTCGGTGATATTTTTGCATGGAAATATGAAGACCTCAAGGGTTTTGATCTTTCCCTTGCTCAGAACACTATTGAATTAGAACCAAATGCCAAACCAGTGAGGCAGAAGCAAAGGCCTATTAATCCTAAGCTTGAGCCACTTATGCATAAAGAAGTCCTCAAATTGATAGAGAGTGGTATCATCTACCCCATCAAACATACTAGTTGGGTTTCCAACCTTGTTCCTGTTAGGAAGAAGAATGGGGAACTGAGGTTATGTGTTGACTTTAGGGATCTTAATAGGGCCTCATTAAAAGACCACCATCAAATACCCTCTATGGAAAAAATCTTACAATGTGTCTCTGGATTTGAGAGATTTTCATTGTTGGATGGCTATTCAAGATATAATCAGATCCTGGTAAATGAAGAGGATCAATATAAGACTACATTTACAACCAAGTGGGGAACCATCGCTTATCAAAAGATTCCCTTTGGTTTGTCAAATGCAGGTGCTACATTTCAAAAGGCAATGGATATGGCCTTTAAGAGCCTAATGTACAAGTTTGTGCTAGTCTACTTGGATGACATAATTGTCTATTCAAAACATGTAGTAGACCACATCAAACATCTGAGAAAGATTTTTGAAAGGTGTAGAGAACTTGGGATATCTCTTAATCCCAAGAAATGTGTGTTTGCAGTTCATGAAGGAAAATTGTTGGGATATGTAGTATCCAAAGAAGGAATTATAGTGGATCCTAAGAGAATTGTAGCTATCCTAGAGCTACCCCTACCACATCACAAGAAAAGTCTCCAATCCTTCATAGGAAAGATTAATTTCATTAGGAGATTCTTGCCTAACATTGCAAATTTACTCAAGCCTTTGACAACCGTGCTAAAAAAGAGTTCAGCTTTTAGTTGGACCAAAGAAGGGAAGGTCAATTTCCAAGCTATCAAAGAGGCCCTAACAGAAGCCCCTGCTCTCTTAAACATAAATTTCAATAAGGATTTCATCATTTATGCTTATGGAGGTCATGATGCCATATCTACAATGTTGACCCAAGAAAATTTAGATGGATTGGAGCAGCCCATTGCTTTCTTTAGCAAAGGTTTAGAAGATTATGAATAGAGATACTCTTTTGTAGAGAAAAATGTACTTGTTGTGGTGAAGAGCCTTAAAAAGTTTATATATCTATTAACCCATAATAAGGTACATTTAAAAGTTACTCATCCAAGCGTCAAAGAGTTTTTTCTTTCTAAGGACTTAAATGAGAAAAGAGCTGGTTGGATCACCAAGGTGATGGAGTATGACATTGATATTCAAACTACCAAGCTGGTTAGAGGAAGAGGTCTTTGTGAACATTTGGCAGAGGATGAAATTTTAAAGAAATCAAAGAAAATGGATGCATCTCTGGTGGTGCATTCTATAGAAGAACAAGCCAAGGAAAAAATTTGGTTGCCTAATATGATCAATTACTTGAAGATAGGACAATATCCTATAGGTTTGGATTTAGGAAAAAGGAGGTATTATAGGTTACAATCTATTCCTTTTGTGCTGATTGATGATGTTCTTTTTAGAAGGGATCAAAATGGTGTCCTTTTAAGGTGCATAGATTTAGAAAAGGTAGCAGACATCCTATTTGAGTTTCATGATGGACCTCCTACAGGTCACTTTTCTCCTAGGACTATTGCTTTTAAGATCATGAGGGCTAGGTACTATTGGCCATCTACCTTTAAGGATAGTCATGATTATGTCAGAAGATGCTTCAAGTGTGCCATGTTTTTAGGAAAAGAGAGACTTGCAGCCTTACCCCTACAACCAGTTAGAATAGATCAGCCCTTCATGAAGTGGGGTATAGATTTCATAGGAATGATCAATCCCCCATCTAGTACAGGGCATAAATGGATAATTACTACAACTGATTATTTCACTAGATGGACAGAGGCAATTGCATTGAAAGAAGCTAATGAGAGTGTTTTCCTAAGCTTTTATGATGACTTAATTCATAGGTTTGGCACTCTTGATTCCATCATTTCAGATAATGTCTTAGCATTCATAGGTCTTAAAGTCTCAGAGTGGGTAGTCAAGAATGGCATCTATCTAAATACTAGTTCAAATTATTACCCTTAGGGCAATGGCTTGGCAGAATCCACCAATAAGAACTTGATTAGGATAATCAAGAAGACTCTTGAAGAGAATCAGAGAGATTGGCATACAAAGCTCAAATCTTCCTTGTGGTTAGATAGAATTACCCCAAAGAAAATCATTGGTAATTCTCCTTACATGTTAGTGTATGGAAAAGAGGCTAAATTGTCCATTTCAATAGAATTACCAGCTCTGGACTTAGCTACTCAATATGCCCTATTTGATGAAAAGGATCCCTTAGAAATTAGATATGCTCAATTGATGGAATTAGAAGAACTCTAAAGAAATTCAATGCAAGATATGGAGTTTCATCAAATTCAAACAAAGAAGAGCTTTGATAAAAGAGCTAGGGTCAGAAACTTCAAGGCTGGAGACATAGTCCTCAAGTGGGATGAGTTCAGGTCTAGACCTGGCAGGCACACAAAATTTGACTCCTTTTGGGGTGGGCCATTTGTAATCACAGAATGCAGGGGCTCCAATGCTTTTCAACTATCAAATATGGAAGGAGATGCCTTGCCTATCTCTGTAAATGGTTTCCACCTAAAGCCCTATTTTGAGGTTAACCCCTCTCTGTAAATTTTGTAAAGTTCCCATGTTTTCCTTTCCTACTTTCTAGTTTAATTTCCTGCTTTTGAAGAAGTGTTCTGAGCATAGTTCCAGTTTTGCCTCTCTGAGAGAATTTTGAAATTTTGATGATCCCATGCCCAATGGATTGTCAAGGTCACTAGTTTCCTATGTCTAGCAGGCTGACATTGAGTAGAAATCACCAAAATGTTACCCAAATTTCCCTATGCATTCAAATTTGGCTAAAAACCATACCCAGGCCTCTATTTTTACCATGTCTAGCAGCCTAAATTTTTTTTATGGATTTATCCCCTGTTCTCTGGCCTCTGCAAATTTTTTATCTCCCTGGTATACAATTGAAAAGTTTAAAAAGTAGCTGTTATATCAAAAAAATTCCAAAAAGGCCATAAAAACCCTAGGCCTTGTTATATTTTCACATTACTTTATTCTGGTCACTTAATTCATCCAATTTGCATGTGCCTTTATAAACCCTTTAGTTGCCAAGTCTCTGATTCCTAGTGGTTAACTCCTTAACACTCAGCAATTCTGTGAGTGGCTACTGTTTAAGATGGTGGTTTTGGTTCAAGTGGCTAGGTCAAGATTCTTAATCTAACGGTTGTCGCATGATCTCATGGGGTCGAAAGATTCCTTGAGATCTTGCAACGACTGTCGATTTCTCCTACTCATAGAGTTTATTTTGTCAGTGGGACTGGTGCCACCTCATCTTATTTGGAAGCTCTTGATTCATCAGTAGTGTCTGATTCGGCAGGTTGTCAGTGGGGCCATCTTCCTTGATGGGTTAAGTTCTGATCAGATCGTGTGGTCATCATTATACTGGGGGCTCAAGATGCACATGTTTTATCATGGTGGTATAGTGACAATTGTAGATCTTACTTTATCACCTGGCTTTTGTCAGTGGGTCCTATGTCAATGATAGATGCAACGTGGATCTGTTTTGGCTGCCTGTGATTGGCTGAGGTTGAGTACAGGTGGAAGGTCATCAGTGAGACCAAACCCTTTCAGCATTCTGAGGCTCTGACATCTATAGAGGATTGACAGTTGGCATATCTTTGCAAGGGTTTGTGTTAGAGCTCATGATCTTATGACAATCGTCGATCTTGGTTGGTGTCAGGACTTCCTTCGGTGGGTCCTTGTATGCTGACATGCTCAAATTTGGTTGGTCTGTGTGGTGATGACTGGATCTATCGTGGGTCTGTTGTCAGAGGGGTCCCAATCTAAAAGGATCTAGCAGCTGGCATAAAGGCATAAGGAATATTCTAGGGCTATGAGATCATATGCCCACTGTTAAATTAGTATCTCAAGTAGTGGGTCCAATGTCAAACAAATGTAATGTGTATCCGCAATGGCACAATTTGATTGGTTGTTTGATGTGCAACGTGGCCAATGTTAGTGGGTCCGTGGGGTTAGGGCTTTCCAAAAGGGTAAAATGCAATTAGATCTCATGGCTGTCATTATATCGGAGATCCAAAGTGCTCGATCATTATTGCAATGGTATAGCGATAGCCGTTCGATGGTGTTCTCAAGGATGTGGGTCTAGAGACTTGTCAGAGATGTTGATTTGCTAATTTTTTATTGGTTGTTGACTGCCGCGGTGGTAGTTGACTTGTCAGAAGGGTTTTAGAATATTTTTAAAGGGCACATCTGGGCCGTTCATCTGTCGGGAGGGTTTTTCATCGATGGTTACATTTTAAAGTTTGTCGCCAACCGTTATATTTTAAAAAAATTCAAATATCTCTACGAGGGTTTCATGTTCTTTCAACCATGCATGACGTCGGTTAGCTCAGGAATTTAATTCTCAAGATGGTTGTGGTTGAGAAGGTGATGGAGGTGATCGTTGGTCGGCATTGTAGGGTACTGTTCCATGTTCCCACATTGAGAAGTGATGAAAAGAGTTGACACCACCTTTGCAAGTGGTACCTCTCCCAGGGAAATATGATTAGATTTGAAGCCTTCATGGCTTAGTGGAGTTATAGGTGGGTAGATAGGTTGAAGTTGTTGTGTCTGCAGGTGGACTCAGTCTAGGATCAACACGCAAAGAGAAAGATCTGATTTGATGACCGATGTTCTTAGAGATTTTCATGATGAGTAATCAGTGTACCTTTAGGGTTTGATAGTTTTATAAATCTTGGAACCCTAGTTAGGTTAGTTTTGACTCCTGCCTGCGTGTAGTTGAGTATTTATATATTGTTTTGGAGCCTTTGGTGCTCAAGAGTTGGACAATTGTAGAAGAAATTCATCCTTTCTTAAAAGCCATCTATAGTATCATTTCTACCCTCTGGCTCATACAGTTATATTTCTACCATTGATGATTCAAATATTGTAGAGGTATTTTGTGCCAATCCTTCATGTCCCTATGCTTCCTTGTTTGGATTAACTCTTATTGAATCAAAGTATATGCATATTTTTAATGATAATTTAGGGTTCCTGATCCCTCTTACTTTGTGTAACTATGTTTGTTATTGTGTTTGATCTAATTTAGATGTTTTTGTGGGTATACTTCAACCCCCTAACAGTCTTGTCTCATTCCTACGCCGAGTTGTAGAAGTGAGTGTCTATTGTAGGTCATAGGTTGTGTCTTATGTTTAGACCCTCCTATGAAACACTTATGCAAGCCTATTCAGTAAGTTGTGATCTATTAGACCTGAGCTTTTCATTGATTCCATTCCTCTATGCTGAGATCCAAACCCTAATTTTAGTGCATCACCTAGTAGGTAGTTTGCTTTCTAGTCATTTCCCTTTCCAAACATTCCTTCTATCCCTTTCCCTCAAAATTTTTACTTTCATGTCTAGAAGAAAATTAAGGTGATTATCCAAGAGGAACTAGCCTAGAACCTAGAGGTTTCATCTCAGTCAGCAAAGGTCCCACAACCTGGAGATGATTCCCATGTTATACTGAGTTATCAAGACCAAGAGAGCTTGAGACAAAGGCACAAACTTAGTGTATAACAGTTCTTTCATCTATTCTCTAAAGCGGGTCTCATGAGTTAGTGGGAGAGTCTCTTGGTTAAGTGGGAGAAATGGAAGATGAGAGTAGGCTGAAGGTTGATAAATTTAATGGGTAGAACTTCCAATTATGGAAGATGCAAATGGAGGACTATCTCTATCAGAAGGATCTATGGCAGCCATTAGAGGGAATAGCCAAGAAAGAGGTAGCAATGTCTCAGGAAGATTGGGATATTTTGGATAGGAAGGCACTGGGGAGTATTCATTTATGCCTGGCACAATTGGTGGCATTCAATATTACTAGAGCAATGAAAGTTGAAGATCTAATGGACACCCTAGTGAAGTTGTATGAAAAGTCTTTAGCTTCAAACAAGGTATTTCTTATGAAGTGTTTATTTAATATGAAAATGGTAGAAGGTGGATTAGTCCCTGATCATTTGAATGAGTTTAATATAGTTACAAGTCAGTTAACCTTAGTTAAAATTACTTTCGATGATGAGGTTAGGGCTCTCTTGATTTTGTGTTGTTTGCCAGAAAGCTGGAATGGCTTGGTAATGGTTGTTAGTAATTCTATTTCTGGTTCAAATACCCTAAATTTTGATGATGTTGTTGGTGTTATATTGAGTGAGGAAAAAGTAGGAAAAGCTCAAGGGCATCCACATCAGGTATTTTATTGAACTCAAAAAGTAGAGGCAGAACAAGAGATAGAGGAAACAACTCTGGAAATCATGGGAAATCAAGAGGAAAATCAAAGGGAAAGAGGTTTGAATCCAAAGGGCCAAATGATTGCTGGTACTGTGGAAAACAAGGTCATAAGAAGAAATATTGTTGGTCTCAAAAGAAAGATCAAGGAGAAAAAAATGATGGAAACAAGGAGGCAAATGTGGTAAGTAACAAATCCGAAGAGGATGCTTTTCTTTTGTCTTTAGAAAATTTGATGATTCATGGGTGTTAGATTCGGGGGCTTCATTTCATGCTACACGCCATAGAAGTTATTTTGTTGATTATTTCCAAGGGGATTTTGGGCTAGTTTATTTGGGAGATAATGAACCCTTTCAAATTGTTGGAAAAGGGAAAATCAAGATTAAGTTGCACAATGGGAATCATTGGCTACTACAAGAGGTAAGACATGTTCCAAGGCTGAGTAGAAATTTAATTTCAGTAGGGCAACTCACTGATGAGGGTTGCACAATTACTTTTAATGATAAAAATTGGAAGGTTTCAAAAGGTTCCTTAGTAGTAGCAAAAGGTGTGAAAGTAGGCACCTTATATCTTTGTACAGGTCATACTGTTCCCTCTACTTTAATTGTTTCAGAGAAAAATGAATGTTTAGGAATAGTTGTTGTAGTTGAGCAGGTAGAACAAGAGATAGTAGCTAGAGATTTTGAAATAGCATTGTGGCACAACAAACTTGGGCACATGAGTGAGAAAGGTATGAAAGTACTTCATTTAAAGCTCTACCAGGTTTGAAATGTGTTAAAATGGATTTCTGTGAAAGTTGTGTGTATGGAAAGCAAAAAAGAGTCAGTTTTGTAAAGAGTGGGAAGGAAAAGAAAGATGAAAAATTAGAGCTTGTGCATACAGATGTATGGGGTCTAGCTCAGGTATCTTCCCTTGGTGGTTCTCACTATTATGTTACATTCATTGATGATGCAACTAGGAAAGTATGGATATATTTGATTAGACAAAAATCTAATGTATTTGAAACTTTTAAGAAATGGAAAAGCTTGGTTGAAAATGAGACTAGAAAAAGATTAAAATGTCTCAGATCTGATAATGGTGGTGAGTATTGCAGAAAATAATTTGAAGATTATTGTGCCTCTATTGGTATTCATAGATAGAAAACTGTACCAAGGACTCCACAAGAAAATGGAGTGGCTGAACGCATGAACAGGACAATAATGGAGCGTGCAAGGAGTATGAGGTTGCATGCTAGGCTACCCAAAAATATGTGGGTAGAGGCTATGAACACTGTTGTTTATTTAATCAATAGAGGCCCCTCCACTCCTTTGGGCTGTGGTATTCTAGAGGAAGCATGGAGTGGTAAGAAGGTGAGTTATTCTTTTCTCAAAACCTTTGGTTATGAAGCTTTTGCACTTATAGATTCTGAAAATAGAACCAAGCTAGAAGCTAACTCAAAGAAATGTGTATTTGTTGGATATGGCATTAATGAATTTGGTTATAGGCTTTGGTGTAATACCTCTCCTACAGTGATACTATGATTTCATATTTTTATGATGGTTAGAACTATGCACTCATGTTTATGTTTCATGGAGGATTATATGTTCATCAGATGATATTTATATGCTCAGTATAGTTACATAGATTATATGTTTATGAGATCCTAGAAGAATGTATTAGTTTTACATGTTTATGTAATGATTTGAATACTAACCCTTATCATGATTGTTTTATGGATACATATGCCTGATGTGTTTTCATGACTCAGGATGAAGTCGTAGTTACTCACTCAGTGAGGTCCACACGATGTATCGATCCTGGTCATCTACTTGTATATAGCTATTTTGTATATCTATATGTATATGTATCTCTTCTTGGTGATGCAGGATTTACAGGTACCGGGTATCGTCTCCACCTGGCTCCACAGGTCTGAGCGATCCCTTAAAAATCCTCGATCGTTGTTGTCGTCATGGAGATATCACCAAGCTTCACAAAAGAAAACCTTTACCCTTGATCATTCACCTTAGGTGGGAAGTGCCAGATTAGTTCCTGGTAGGGAGGATTATGTGGTTATTAGTTCTTAGGGTTTGGATCTTGATCTTGCTATTAGGGTATGCTCAACCTTGTCAGTAGGTTATCTATGTGAGTCCTTGTTGGTCAATTTCTGTTAGATTATCATGTTAGTATTAGGGTCAAGCTATTACTTGTACCTTGCATCTTTTGGTTATATAGTTATAAAATGTTAGTAAAATGAATAATAAGTTATTTATACTATATGTGTCATAAACATATGGGTGCACACATATGCTTATGAACACATATATGTATATATATTTATAAGTATAAATAAATATATAAACAGGATTAGCAAAATAGCACTAGCTTAATTATTGTTCGATAAAAGTAAATATATATATATATATCTCTATAATTTCTCATAAATAGAAATTACAACTCTAACCAAAATGTAAATAAAAATAAAAATAAATAATTAAAAATAATTGCCTCCGGTAACAAAACTAACTAGCTAGGAGGGAGTTGAACTCGAGACCTCCTAGAAGTTGGGCTAGTTAGTTACCAATTGTGCTATGTGAATTCCTTGTGAGATGTTTAACTAATTTGGTTATTAAAGATTTCTTTGGACAATATTTTAATTAAAATTAACAAAACTTTATTATGTTTACGGGAGAGATTAGTTCTTCTCCAACCAATTATGGAAGTTGGAGAAGTTTCTTCCCGTAAAGAAACTTCTCCAACCATATAGTTGGAGAGGAAATTATATTTCTGGGGGTTTGGATTCGAGAAGGAGGCTGGAAAATTATTTTGAAGCTGAGGATTGAACGTGTGCTGGATATTGGAGGAAACAAGAGGCTGAATTTTGGAAGTAGGAAGCGGGGAAAAGGTTTCAAAGTTCATCAACCAGGCCATCAGATTTCCAGGTTGGATTCCTTACTGAGAGGCTATTCACTTATATTATGAGTATATTGTTATGTTCGTATGCTTCTGTGTGTGTTTATTTGTATTTATATTTACAAATGGTTATGCACTATAATATAATATGAGCCATTTATATGTTATTATTAGGTGTAAAAACATTATAGCGTTTTACCATTAATTTCTCTAATATAATAGCTTTTTAGCCAAATTAAAAAATTGTTATAATAAGATATTTTGGGTTTAGACTGATTGCATTTAGTTTATGTATCAGCGAGATTTAAAGATAATAATTAATATTTAATTTTCTATCAAATTAAATAGTATATCATTCTCTGTCAAATAAAATATAAATATAGGTTTCAATTAATAAATTATATTTCAAAAGAAAATATAGAATCAAATTATAATTGTAATACTCTGGGTGTTTGTTTAAAAAAAATAAATAAATAATATAATACAAAAGAAGAATTTAATTAATAAAATAAAATAGGGAAATATATATATATATATATATATATATATATATATATATATATATATATATATATATATATATATATATATATATATATATATATATATATATATATATATATATATATATGTAAAGGTAAAGGTTTTCAAGTTATCACAAAATAATAAATAATAAACAATTTGGGACAGCGGTCGCTGCCGCGGGAGCCCCCTGGTACCGGCCGGCAGCGGCCCGGCTGCCAGCAACACCAACAGGTGCCGTGCGGCAGTCAGTACGCTGCCGCGGTGGTACCACCAGGGGTACCGCACGACAGTGACCGCTGTCCCAAATTGTTTATTATTTATTATTTTGTGATAACTTGAAAACCTTTACCTTTACATATATATATATATATATATATATATATATATATATATATATAGATATATATATATATATATATATATATATATAGATATATATATATATATATATAGATATATATATATATATATATAGATATATATATATATATATATATATATATATATATATATATATATATATATATATATATATATATATATATATATATATATATATATATATATATATAGATATATATATATATATATATATAGATATATATATATATAGATATATATATATATATATATATATATATATATATATATATATATATATATATATATATATATATATATATATATATATATATATATATATATATATATTTCCCTATTTTATTTTATTAATTAAATTCTTCTTTTGTATTATATTATTTATTTATTTTTTTTAAACAAACACCCAGAGTATTACAATTATAATTTGATTCTATATTTTCTTTTGAAATATAATTTATTAATTGAAACCTATATTTATATTTTATTTGACAGAGAATGATATACTATTTAATTTGACAGCAAATTAAATATTAATTATTATCTTTAAATCTCGCTGATACATAAACTAAATGCAATCAGTCTAAACCCAAAATATCTTATTATAACAATTTATTAATTTGGCTAAAAAGCTATTATATTAGAGAAATTAATGGTAAAACACTATAATGTTTTTACACCTAATAATAACATATAAATGGCTCATATTATATTATAGTGCATAACCATTTGTAAATATAAATACAAATAAACACACACAGAAGCATACAAACATAACAATATACTCATAATATAAGTGAATAGCCTCTTAGTAAGGAATCCAACCTGGAAATCTGATGGCCTGGTTGATGAACTTTGAAACCTTTTCCCCGCTTCCTACTTCTTCCAAAATTCAGCCTCTTGTTTCCTCCAATATCCAGCACACGTTCAATCCTCAGCTTCAAAATAATTTTCCAGCCTCCTTCTCGAATCCAAACCCCCAGAAATATAATTTCCTCTCCAACTATATGGTTGGAGAAGTTTCTTTACAGGAAGAAACTTCTCCAACTTCCATAATCGGTTGGAGAAGAACTAATCTCTCCCGTAAAACATAATAAAGTTTTGTTAATTTTAATTAAAATATTGTCCAAAGAAATCTTTAATAACCAAATTAGTTAAACATCTCACAAGGAATTCACATAGCACAATTGGTAGCTAACTAGCCCAACTTCTAGGAGGTCTCGAGTTCAACTCCCTCCTAGCTAGTTAGTTTTGTTACCGGAGGCAATTATTTTTAATTATTTATTTTTATTTTTATTTACATTTTGGTTAGAGTTGTAATTTCTATTTATGAGAAATTATAGAGATATATATATATATATTTACTTTTATCGAACAATAATTAAGCTAGTGCTATTTTGCTAATCTTGTTTATATATTTATTTATACTTATAAATATATATACATATATGTGTTCATAAGCATATGTGTGCACCCATATGTTTATGACACATATAGTATAAATAACTTATTATTCATTTTACTAACTTTTTATAACTATATAACCAAAAGATGCAAGGTACAAGTAATAGGTTGACCCTAATACTAACATGATAATCTAACAGAAATTGACCAACAAGGACTCACATAGATAACCTACTGACAAGGTTGAGCATACCCTAATAGCAAGATCAAGATCCAAACCCTAATAACTGATAACCACATAATCCTCCCTACCAAGAACTGATCTGGCACTTCCCACCTAAGGTGAATGATCAAGGGTAAAGGCTTTCTTTTGTGAAGCTTGGTGATATCTCCATGACAACAACAACAATCGAGGATTTTTAAGGGATCGCTCAGACCTGTGGAGCCAGGTGGAGACGATACCCGGTACCTACAAATCCTGCATCACCAAGAAGAGATACATATACATATAGATATACAAAACAGCTATATACAAGTAGATGACCAGGATCGATACATCATGTGGACCTCACTGAGTGAGTAACTACGACTTCGTCCTGACTCATGAAAACAAATCAGGCATATGTATCCATAAAACAATCATGATAAGGGTTAGTATTCAAATCATTACATAAACATGTAAAACTAATACATTCTTCTAGGATCTCATAAACATATAATCTATGTAACTATACTGAGCATATAAATATCATCTGATGAACATATAATCCTCCATGAAACATAAACATGAGTTCATAGTTCTAACCATCATAAAAATATCAAATCATAGTATCACTGTAGGAGAGGTATTACATCCCTTTACATATATATATATATTGGTTGGAGGGCCTCCCTGATTCTGCTCTCCAGATCTGTGCTAAGGGTTACGACTGAAAGAGTATGTCGGCGCCTACTCAGAGCATCTGCCACCACATTTGTTTTACCTTGAACATACTTAACTTTGAACTCATATTCGCATAAAAATTCCATCCACCTTCGCTGCCTAGCATTAAGATTGGGTTGGGAGAAGATGTACTGAAGACTTCTATGATCTGTTTGGAGTTCAAACTTGTGACCCAACAGAAAGTGTCTCCATTTCACCAAGGCATGAACAACTGCTGCAAGTTCAAGGTCGTGGGTGGGGTAGTTGAGTTCATGATCCTTGAGTTTCCTTGACTCATAAGCCACAACCTTTCCTTCTTGCATAAGAACTGCCCCGATCCCCTCTAGAGAAGCATCTATGCATACTACAAAATTTTTGGATGGTTCGGGAACTACCAAAATTGGAGCACTGGTTAATCTGTCTTTCAAGGTTTGGAAAGCGGCCTCACATTTTTCTGACCAAACAAAATTCTTACCCTTCCTTTGAAGTGAAGTGATGGGATGAGCAACCCGAGAAAAATCTTTGACAAACCTTCTGTAATACCCGGCTAATCCCATAAAACTATGAACCTCAGGGACATTAGTTGGAGTTGGCCACTCCACTATAGCTTGAATCTTATCTGGGTCAACAGCAATGCCATTTCCTGATATGACATGCCCAAGATACTTAACCTCAGTTTGAAAGAATTCACACTTTTCCGCATTAGCATACAGTTGGTTTTCCCTAAGGCACTGCAATACTTGCCGAAGATGAATCTCATGTTCTTCAAGAGTTTTGGAGTATACCAAGATATCATCTAAGAACACTATCACAAATTTTTCCAAGTAGGTCCTAAACACTCCATTCATCAGGCTCATGAATACGGAAGGAGCATTTGTTAACCCAAAAGGTACCACAGTGAACTCATAATGGCCATACCTGGTGCGAAAAGCTGTTCGATGAATATCAGCTTCTTGAATCCTGAGTTGATGATAGCCTGACTTGAGATCTATTTTAGAGAATATTTTTGCCCCCTTCATCTGATCAAATAGATCATCAATGCGAGGTAGAGGATACCGATTTTTGATGGTAACCTTGTTCAGTTGACGATAGTCAATACATAATCAGAGGGATCCATCTTTCTTCTTTACAAATATCACTGGTGCTCCCCAAGGTGATACACTAGGTCTTATGAACCCTTTTTCCAAAAGTTCCTCTAGCTAAGTCTTGAGTTCCTCAAGTTCTTGTGTGGTCATACGGTACGGAGCTTTGGAAATTGGTTCTGCTCCCGGCACCAATTCAATTCGAAAATCTATGTCCCTCTTAGGTGGCATCCCTGGAATTTCTTTTGGAAAAACATCCAAGTATTCCTGTAAAAGGGGGTGATCTAATGATATCTCCCTACTCTCTTCTTGATCTAAATCCTCCATTGTGACTGCAAAAAGTTGGCATCCTTTGCACATGCACCTCTTAAGCTGCATCGCGGAAATCATGCGGAGAGAGATGGATGATTGAACCCCAATAATCTTCTTAGTTTTCCCCGAGTCATCAGTGCATTGAACACTTTTGTTTCGACAATCCAAAGTGGCTTGGTGAGCATCCAACCAATCCATGCCCAAAACTACTCCATATGATCCTAAAGGAATCACTCTAAGATCCACTAAGGTAGAGAAAGGTCCAAGTTCCAAACTACAACTTTGAACACAGGCGTCAGAGACTACCCTTGCCCCGGAGGCTAGTTCAACCTGCCACCTATCTTCCTGCCTTACTGCCTTCAACCCACATTGCTCTACTAAAGAGGATGAAATAAAAGAATATGTTGCTCCTGAATCAAACAAAACGGTGGTAGAGATACCCTTTAACAAACCTGGAGTTTCAATGACTGTCCCCTGACTATTGGCTTGCCCATGGTTTACAGCAGAAAATGCTCGATGGGATCTGCTTGAGTTACCTACTGTAGGTTCTGAAGTGGCCTATCTAAAACTAACTGCTGGAGAAGATTTCTGAGGGCAATTAACTGCAATGTGCCCATGCTGCCCACAAGAGTAACATCCGGTGTTTTTGACAAAATTTCTTCCTGCAGAAGGTGCACTAGATTGCTGGTAGCTACCCCGACTAGAGTTCTGGGGCATACTCTGAGCTGGTTGATGGTTTGGGAATTTTTTTGCACGTTGCCAGTTGTGAGGATTATTAAATTGAGAACTCCCACTTTTATTTTTGTTTCCATTCTGATTGTTGCTGTAGTTGTTGCTGACAAACTTCCTTTTGTGTTGGTTCTGGTTTCCTTTAGGCGGATAGTTCTTAGGTGTGCCTTGAAATTGATTCCCTAACCCAATCTGGAAAGTATTGCCACCTTGGCCACTGGTTCGGCTTCCTAACCCCAAGGCTATATTTTGTTCTTCAAGACGAGCCTTAATGATTGCATCATTTATAGTCTGAGGTTCAAACATTCTTACACTACAGGCCAAACGACTGTTGAGCCCTCTGAGAAAGTGTTGAGTTAACATAGGTTCATCATCCTTAAACCCTGAATATGGCTTGAGTTCCAAGAACTTCCTCTCATTTTCATCCACTGACATGTTAAGCTGTCTTAGATTATGAAATTCTTTGGCTCTTTCCCGCCTCCAATGGTCAGACAGAAATTTAGCTCGGAAGAGTTCTAGGAATAGTTCCCAAGAAAGGGTGGTGATGTCTAAGTGAAGTTTCTCTCTTTCTGTTTCCCACCATGTGGATGCAAAGTCTCTAAGGTGAATAACTGCAAACCGGGCTTTGGTATTACTATGGTATGGGTGCATGGAGAAAAGCCTTTCTAATTCTAGCAACCAAGTTTGTGCGGAAGTTCCACCTTGTGTTCCCTTAAATGGGTTTGTCTTGGTTCTAAGGAGATCCTGCATATGAGAAGCTCGTAGGGCATCCTCTTCCAATGTCTGGTCTCTCCTCCTAGGACTTCTTTCTCTTTCCTCATGGTGAGTGCCATTCTCCCCATGCTGGCCTCTATCCTGCCCTACCTCTAACCTCTGAAGGATTTGTTGTAGTAACTCTGTTACTTGGGCTCCCTGAAAACCTCCTGATTGATTGTTAGATTGTTCCCCTTGTTCCTCGTATTGTTCTTCTTCTTGAGAATCTTCGTGTTGGGATCTAGGAGGAGCATTTTGGGCACCTCCTCTACGACCATGGGTTATGGGTGGCATCCTGCCATGAGTTAAGAAGAATGATGAGTTTATGGTTTTTTATTTTCATTTTGAGTTTTCCGAAGGTGTAGTGTAAGTTTAAGGTACATGGACCCAATTTCTTTAGGTCCCAGTGTAGCAACTTAGGGCTCTGATACCAAATATGTCATGCCCCGCAAGGGAACCAGGGAAATGCACAAAGGTTTACTTTGTGAAAGAAAACCTAAGTAGATTTTTATGAAAAATTTTGAACTTTTAAAGTTTGCAAATAAACAAAACATATTCTAACTTCTTTCCAAGGTTCCCTTAAATGTAAATGTATAAATTATTAAAAATTGAAAAACTATTAACAACATTTACTAACCATACAAATTCCATTTCAAGTTTTTTTTTTTTTTTTTTATATTGGCAAATACTTAAACACATTCATAGTTAATTTCTATCTAAAGATAAATTACTATAATTCCATTTCATCTAACTAACATATTGCAATAGTACAAATGATTCATCAACATTTTACATAACTTGATACATAACAAGATTACATCTTTCCATTAAATAAACATCCCATATAACCCTTTTCCTACGTCTACCCATTATTACATCATTTAAAAATTACATTACTTTTAAACTCCTCATAGGAGAATACATAAGTTTACAACAACATGAATAAGTACAAGTCTTCATTCTTCAACAGGTGCACAGACAAATATGAATCTTCAGTTGTTTACATCTGCACAAGATACCTCGATAGAAAGATTTTTCCACCCAACCATGTGAAACTGGTAAAGTTTCACCCCCCGTGCTAGGAGATAAACACCAAGCCCACAAAGAAGAAACTTACTAGGTTTTACAAAGGGTTGGATAACATTTCACACAAGCAAAGTCATTTCACAAGGGATCCTAAGGTTTGGGGTAGGAAATCCTAAGCAACAACCTAAGTGAGTGTCATCGCATAGCCCTCACCCCTTGGGTTGTCCTGGTACTAGCCACACCAGGCCCCGGCCCCCAAGTAGACACATGCGGAATCGAATGCCTTTCGTATAGACAAGCGCCATTCGATCATACCTACGCATAGGTACCTTCTCCCACTCCCATCCATAGCCTATCCTAGCGCTAGTGGCATGGGCGAGGCACAATTTAATCTTTTTAATGTTTTAACCCATCCCTTAAGTTTTATTTATGTTATCACTTGGTTAATTAAATCATCAGTCGGTTATCCTGGTCTAGCCACTTTAGGGCCCCGGCCCCGCACTGAGAGCCACTCACTTAGGGTTCCTAGGTTTCCTAACCCTAACCTATTCCCGTTAAGTTTTCTTAGCAATCTACTAACATGTTCAACCTTAGCGCTAATATAGATCTACCTTAGGATGCTTTGAGGTCCTAAAGTTTGGCTAGGTTTGACTAATGACAAATTAGAAAAGAAAAGATTTGTTTTCAAATTTTCTAATCCATTCCTAACTAAGTATTCAGAAAGAAATATATATATATTTGCAACTTAAATAAAATTTATTGAATCATTGAATTAATATGCCTCCTAGTTCCTAAGTTTGCCCCATGTAATGGATTAGAAAATTATCTATATGTAAATTCAATGTTAATATAATTTTACTCATTAAATTAATATGCTTCTTAATTCCTAAATTTACCTTATATTACAAATTATATTATATAATATATTATCTATATATAATTTATACATATAATATATTATAAATATTTAATATCACTTGCCCCAAAACCTTCAATTAATAATATTATATTATATATATATATAATAAAGTATATTACATATAATATAACCCTAAATTTCTTTAAACTTTTAACAAAACCCTTAAACCCGACATTATAGCTTTGTTATTTTTTTTTTGTTAATAAAACTCAAATGGGGGGGTCCCGCCACCGTGCGGTACCCCCGGTGGTACCACCGCGGTAGCGTACTGATTGTCGCACGGCACCTGTTGGTGTCGCTGGCAGCCGGGCTGCTCCCGACCGGAACCACGGGGCTCCCGCGGCAGCGACCACTGTCCCAAATTGTTTATTATTTATTATTTTGTGATAACTTGAAAACCTTTACCTTTACATATATATATATATATATATATATATATATATATATATATATATATATATATATATATATATATATATATATATATATATATATATATTTATATTTCCCTATTTTATTTTATTAATTAAATTCTTCTTTTGTATTATATTATTTTTTTTTTAAAACAAACACCCAGAGTATTACAATTATAATTTGATTCTATATTTTCTTTTGAAATATAATTTATTAATTGAAACCTATATTTATATTTTATTTAACAGAGAATGATATACTATTTAATTTGACAGCAAATTAAATATTAATTATTATCTTTAAATCTCGCTGATACATAAACTAAATGCAATCAGTCTAAACCCAAAATATCTTATTATAACAATTTATTAATTTGGCTAAAAAGCTATTATATTAGAGAAATTAATGGTAAAACACTATAATGTTTTTACACCTAATAATAACATATAAATGGCTCATATTATATTATAGTGCATAACCATTTGTAAATATAAATACAAATAAACACACACAGAAGCATACGAACATAACAATATACTCATAATATAAGTGAATAGCCTCTCAGTAAGGAATCCAACCTGGAAATCTGATGGCCTGGTTGATGAACTCTGAAACCTTTTCCCCGCTTCCTACTTCTTCCAAAATTCAGCCTCTTGTTTCCTCCAATATCCAGCACACGTTCAATCCTCAGCTTCAAAATAATTTTCCAGCCTCCTTCTCGAATCCAAACCCCCAGAAATATAATTTCCTCTCCAACTATATGGTTGGAGAAGTTTATTTACGGGAAGAAACTTCTCCAACTTCCATAATCGGTATTTGGTATCAGAGCCCTAAGTTGCTACACTGGGACCTAAAGAAATTGGGTCCATGTACCTTAAACTTACACTACATCTTAGGAAAACTCAAAATGAAAATCAAAACCATAAACTCATCATTTTTCTTAACTCATGGCAGG
This sequence comes from Chamaecyparis obtusa, assembly GCA_027943335.1. Lineage (NCBI taxonomy): Eukaryota > Viridiplantae > Streptophyta > Pinopsida > Cupressales > Cupressaceae > Chamaecyparis > Chamaecyparis obtusa. The sequence continues at coordinate 177,990 of BSBK01009524.1, forward strand.
ATGCCACCCATAACCCATGGTCGTAGAGAAGGTGCCCAAAATGCTCCTCCTAGATTCCAACACAAAGATTCTCAAGAAGAAGAACAATACGAGGAACAAGGGGATCAATCTAACAATCAATCAGGAGGTTTTCAAGGAGCCCAAGTAACAGAATTACTACAACAAATCCTTCAAAGGTTAGAGGTAGGGTAGGATAGAGGCCAGCATGGGGAGGGTAGTACTCACCATGAGGAAAGAGAAATAAGTCCTAGGAGGAGAGATCAGGCAATGGAAGAGGATTCCCTACGGGCTTCTCATATGCGGGATCTCCTTAGGACCAAGACAAACCCATTTAAGGGAACACAAGGTGGAACTTCCACACAAACTTGGTTGCTAGAATTAGAAAGGCTTTTCTCCATGTACCCATACCACAGTAATACCAAAGCCCGGTTTGCAGTTATTCATCTTAGAGACTTTGCATGGTGGGAAAAAGAAAGAGAGAAACTTCACTTAGACATCACCACCCTCTCTTGGGAACTATTCCTAGAACTTTTCCGAGCTAAATTTCTATCTGACCATTGGAGGCGGGAAAGAGCCGAAGAATTTCATAATCTAAGACAGCTTAATATGTCAGTGGATGACTATGAGAGGAAGTTCTTAGAACTCAAGCCATATTTAGGGTTTAAGGATGATGAACCTATGTTAACTCAACACTTTCTCAGAGGGCTCAATAGTCGTTTGGCCTATAGTGTAAGAATGTTTGAACCTCAAACTATAAATGATGCAGTCATTAAGGCTCATCTTGAAGAACAAAATATAGCCTTGGGGTTAGAAAGCCGAACCAGTGGCCAAGGTGGCAATACTTTCCAGGTTGGGACAGGGAATCAATTTCAAGGCACACCTAAGAATTATTCACCTAAGGGGAATCAGAACCAACAAAAGAGGAAGTTTGTCAGCAACAACTAAAATGGAAATAAAAGTAAAAGTGGGGGTTCTCAATTTAATAATCCTCGCAACTGGCAATGTGCAAAACATTTCCCAAACTATCAGCCAGCTCAGAGTATGCCTCATGACTCTAGTCAGGGTAGCTACCAACAATCTAGTGCACTTTCTACAGGAATAAATTTTGTCAAAAACACTGGATGTTACTCTTGTGGGCAGCATGGGCACATTGCAGTTAATTACCCTCAGAAACCTTCTCCAGCAGTTAGTTTTAGACAGGCCACTTCTGAACCTACAGTAGGTAACTCAGGCAGATCCCATCGAGCATTTTCTGCTGTAAACCATGGGCAAGCCAATAGTCAGGGGACAGTCTTTGAAACTCCAAGTAGCGGATGGGCAGCTAGCTTTAGAGCCAGTACGTATTCTACAGCAGCGGACACTGACCCTCAGGGGTCGCAGCATAGAGCAGGCAAGGGTCCAATGGGACCCCAATGATGAATCTTCTACCACATGGGAAGATGCCACTAGGATTAGAGATGCTTATCCATATTTATTTGTAGGCTTCCAGGAGTAAACCTAACTCTAGGGGGGGAGGATGTAATACCTCTCCTACAGTGATACTATGATTTGATATTTTTATGATGGTTAGAACTATGCACTCATGTTTATGTTTCATGGAGGATTATATGTTCATCAGATGATATTTATATGCTCAGTATAGTTACATAGATTATATGTTTATGAGATCCTAGAAGAATGTATTAGTTTTACATGTTTATGTAATGATTTGAATACTAACCCTTATCATGATTGTTTTATGGATACATATGCCTGAGGTGTTTTCATGACTCAGGACGAAGTCGTAGTTACTCACTCAGTGAGGTCCACACGATGTATCGATCCTGGTCATCTACTTGTATATAGCTATTTTGTATATCTATATGTATATGTATCTCTTCTTAGTGATGCAGGATTTGTAGGTACCAGGTATCGTCTCCACCTGGCTCCACAGGTCTGAGTGATCCCTTAAAAATCCTTGATTGTTGTTGTTGTCATGGAGATATCACCAAGCTTCACAAAAGAAAACCTTTACCCTTGATCATTCACCTTAGGTGGGAAGTGCCAGATCAGTTCCTGGTAGGGAGGATTATGTGGTTATTAGTTATTAGGGTTTGGATCTTGATCTTACTATTAGGGTATGCTCAACCTTGTCAGTAGGTTATCTATGTGAGTCCTTGTTGGTCAATTTCTGTTAGATTATCATGTTAGTATTAGGGTCAACCTATTACTTGTACCTTACATCTTTTGGTTATATAGTTATAAAATGTTAGTAAAATGAATAATAAGTTATTTATACTATATGTGTCATAAACATATGGGTGCACACATATGCTTATGAACACATATATGTATATATATTTATAAGTATAAATAAATATATAAACAGGATTAGCAAAATAGCACTAGCTTAATTATTGTTCGATAAAAGTAAATATATATATATATATATATCTCTATAATTTCTCATAAATAGAAATTACAACTCTAACCAAAATGTAAATAAAAATAAAAATAAATAATTAAAAATAATTGCCTCCGGTAACAAAACTAACTAGCTAGGAGGGAGTTGAACTCGAGACCTCCTAGAAGTTGGGCTAGTTAGTTACCAATTGTGCTATGTGAATTCCTTGTGAGATGTTTAACTAATTTGGTTATTAAAGATTTCTTTGGACAATATTTTAATTAAAATTAACAAAACTTTATTATGTGTACAAGAGAGATTAGTTCTTCTCCAACCGATTATGGAAGTTGGAGAAGTTTCTTCCCGTAAAGAAACTTCTCCAACCATATAGTTGGAGAGGAAATTATATTTCTGGGGGTTTGGATTCGAGAAGGAGGCTGGAAAATTATTTTGAAGCTGAGGATTGAACGTGTGCTGGATATTGGAGGAAACAAGAGGCTGAATTTTGGAAGAAGTAGGAAGCGGGGAAAAGGTTTCAGAGTTCATCAACCAGGCCATCAGATTTCCAGGTTGGATTCCTTACTGAGAGGCTATTCACTTATATTATGAGTATATTGTTATGTTCGTATGCTTCTGTGTGTGTTTATTTTTATTTATATTTACAAATGGTTATGCACTATAATATAATATGAGCCATTTATATGTTATTATTAGGTGTAAAAACATTATAGTGTTTTACCATTAATTTCTCTAATATAATAGCTTTTTAGCCAAATTAATAAATTGTTATAATAAGATATTTTGGGTTTAGACTGATTGCATTTAGTTTATGTATCAGCGAGATTTAAAGATAATAATTAATATTTAATTTGCTGTCAAACTAAATAGTATATCATTCTCTGTCAAATAAAATATAAATATAGGTTTCAATTAATAAATTATATTTCAAAAGAAAATATAGAATCAAATTATAATTGTAATACTCTGGGTGTTTGTTTAAAAAAAATAAATAAATAATATAATACAAAAGAAGAATTTAATTAATAAAATAAAATAGGGAAATATATATATATATATATATATATATATATATATATATATATATATATATATATATATATATATATATATATATATATATATATATATATATATATATATATATATATATATATATATATATATATATATATATATATATATATATATATGTAAAGGTAAAGGTTTTCAAGTTATCACAAAATAATAAATAATAAACAATTTGGGACAGCGGTCGCTGCCGCGGGAGCCCCGTGGTACCGGCCGGCAGCGGTCCGGCTGCCAGCGACACCAACAGGTGCCGTGCGGCAGTTAGTACGCTGCCACCGTGGTACCACCGGGGGTACCGCATGGTGGCGGGACCCCCCCATTTGAGTTTTATTAACAAAAATAAAAATAACAAAGCTATAATGTCGGGTTTAAGGGTTTTGTTAAAAGTTTAAAGAAATTTAGGGTTATATTATATGTAATATACTTTATTATATATATATAATATAATATTATTAATTGAAGGTTTTGGGGCAAGTGATATTAAATATTTATAATATATTATATGTATAAATTATATATATATAATATATTATATAATATAATTTGTAATATAAGGTAAATTTAGGAATTAAGAAGCATATTAATTTAATGAGTAAAATTATATTAACATTGGATTTACATATAGATAATTTTCTAATCCATTACATGGGGAAAACTTAGGAACTAGGAGGCATATTAATTCAATGATTCAATAAATTTTATTTAAGTTGCAAATATATATATATATTTCTTTCTGAATACTTAGTTAGGAATGGATTAGAAAATTTGAAAACAAATCTTTTCTTTTCTAATTTGTCATTAGTCAAACCTAGCCAAACTTTAGGACCTCAAAGCATCCTAAGATAGATCTATATTAGCGCTAAGGTTGAACATGTTAGTAGATTGCTAAGAAAACTTAACGGGAATAGGTTAGGGTTAGGAAACCTAGGAACCCTAAGTGAGTGGCTCTCAGTGCGGGGCCGGGGCCCTAAAGTGGCTAGACCAGGATAACCGACTGATGAGTTAATTAACCAAGTGATAACATAAATAAAACTTAAGGGATGGGTTAAAACATTAAAAAGATTAAATTGTGCCTCACCCATGTCATTAGCGCTAGGATAGGCTATGGATGGGAGTGGGAGAAGGTACCTATGCTTAGGTACGATCGAATGGTGCTTGTCTGTACGAAAGGCATTCGATTCCGCATGTGTCTACTTGGGGGCCGGGGCCCGGTGTGGCTAGTACCAGGACAACCCAAGGGGTGAGGGCTATGCGATGACACTCACGTAGGTTGTTGCTTAGGATTTCCTACCCCAAACCTTAGGATCCCTTGTGAAATGACTTTGCTTGTGTGAAATGTTATCCAACCCTTTGTAAAACCTAGTAAGTTTCTTCTTTGTGGGCTTGGTGTTTATCTCCTAGCACGGGGGGTGAAACTTTACCAGTTTCACATGGTTGGGTGGAAAAATATTTCTATCGAGGTATCTTGTGCAGATGTAAACAACTGAAGATTCATATTTGTCTGTGCACCTGTTGAAGAATGAAGACTTGTACTTATTCATGTTGTTGTAAACTTATGTATTCTCCTATGAGGAGTTTAAATGTAATGTAATTTTTAAATGATGTAATAATGGGTAGACGTAGGAAAAGGGTTATATGGGATGTTTATTTAATGGAAAGATGTAATCTTGTTATGTATCAAGTTATGTAAAATGTTGATGAATCATTTGTACTATTGCAATATGTTAGTTAGATGAAATGGAATTATAGTAATTTATCTTTATATAGAAATTAACTATGAATGTGTTTAAGTATTTTCCAATATAAAAAAAAAAAACTTGAAATGGAATTTGTATGGTTAGTAAATGTTGTTAATAGTTTTTTAGTTTTTAATAATTTATACATTTACATTTAAGGGAACCTTGGAAAGAAGTTAGAATATGTTTTGTTTATTTGCAAACTTTAAAAGTTCAAAATTTTTCGTAAAAATCTACTTAGGTTTTCTTTCACAAAGTAAACCTTTGTACATTTCCCTGGTTCCCTTGCGGGGCATGACATTTGGGATTTTGAAAATCATAAAATTGTAAGAAGTCGGGATGTCATATTCAATGAGAAAGTGTTGTACAAAGATCTGTTGCAGCAGCATGAGAAGAAAGAAAATGATTATGTAGTGCTGGATGACATTCCAAATGCTAATGTTCCAAAAATTCCTTATGCTCTGCAACAACAGAAACAACAAATACCACACACCCTAGTGAATGTTAGACAGTCAACAAGGCTAAGTAGACCTCCAGATAGATTTTCACCTTCTTTGTATTCTATCTTATTAACTGATGCTAGTGAACCTGAATGTTATAATGAAGCTATGTAGGTGGATACAAAACTTCAGTGGGAGTCTACGATGACAGATGAAATGGACTCTTTGCTGAAAAATCAAACATGGGATTTATGTCAGTTACCTGTAGGAAAATGGGCCTTGCAGAATAAATGGGTTTACAAGTTGAAAGAAGAAGATGGAGGTAAGAAAAGATTTAAAGCCAAATTAGTCATAAAAGGATTTTCACAGAAACATGGTATTGATTTTGATGAGATTTTTTCTCTAGTTGTTAAAATGACTTCTATTCATACTGTTTTAAGTATTGTGGCTACTGAAGATTTGCATTTAGAGCAGCTTGATGTTAAAATGGCCTTTCTTCATGGTGATTTGAATGAAGAAATTTATATGTTATAGCCATAGGGATATGAGGTCAATGGTAAGGAGAGTTTAGTGTGCAAATTGCAGAAAAGTTTATATGGCCTAAAGCAAGCACCTCAGCAATGGTATATTAAATTTGATACTTTTATGCATGAGAATGGATACACTCGATGTAATTCTAACCATTTTGTTTATTTCAAGAGGTTAAATAATGATAGCTACATTATTCTATGTTTATATGTTGATGATATGCTTGTAGCTGGTTCTAACATGGATCATATTAAGGGGTTGAAACAACAGTTAGCAAAATCTTTTTCTATGAAGTATTTGGGGGCAGCAAAATAAATCCTTGGCATGAAAATTTTTAGAGATAGGAAGAACAAAAAATTAAATATATCTTAGGCTGATTATATTGAGAAGGTATTGTAGAGATTCTACATGAAGGATGCCAAAGCTATCACTACACCTTTGTCTTGTCATTTGAAATTGACTAAAGAAATGTGTCCAAAGACACCAGAAGAAGAGGCAAGAATGTCCAAGATACCTTATGCTTTAGCTGTAGGGAGCTTAATGTATGATATGGTATGTACTAGGCCAAACATTGCAAATGCAGTGGGAGTCATTAGCCAGTATATGAGTCACCCTTGGATTGAGCATTAGAATGCAGTCAAATGGATTCTCAGATATTTGAGAGGTACATCCAATAAGTGTTTACACTTTGGAGGCTCTTCTACTACTATTCATGGTTATGTTGACTCAGATTTGGTAGGAGATATTGATACTAGATGGAGTACTAAAGGTTATGTATTTACTGTTGGTGGGACAATAGTGAGTTGGATTTCTCGATTACAAAAGGTGAATGCTACTACAGAGGCAGAGTATGTTGCTATTGCAGAGGCAGCCAAGGAGATGATGCGGATTCAATTCTTCATGGAAGAATTGGGACATCCATAGGAAGATAATTATTTGTATTCAGATAGTCAGAATGCCATTCATATTGCAAAGAATTTTGCTTTGCACTAAAAAAAAAATCACATACAGTTGTGATATCATTTCATTCGGTCAGTGTTGGATGATGGACAGTTAAGGTTGGAGAAGATACATATAGATGATAATCCAAAAGATATGTTTACAAAGGCAGTCACAAGGGAGAAGCTAAATTCCTATTCAACTTCAATTGGTCTTCTAGACTAAACAAAATAAAAGAACAACTAAGTCTAGGGTGGTTTCATTATTCTAGTGGGAGCTACAAGTTTTGGTCAATTAGTCTCCAAGTGGGAGGATATTGTTGTGGAGTCTGATCAGTCTCCAAGTGGGAGATTGTTATGTATGTGGAGCCTAATCAGACTTATCCATGGGGTCAAGGGGTAGAGCCCCTTGCGGGGTCCATAATATTGTAAAATGTCGGCCATCTATTTTTCTATTAGTCGGAGTATTTTTTCCCTAATTTCATTATGTCAAAAATACTTGTAAAAATGGCTTAGGGTTTGAGATCGAATGTATGATGGATTATTGTAGCTTCCTGAGGTGGTATTGAGTTGCAGGTTTCAGATTGTAATCATTGGATAATAATAAAGATATTGGACTCGTTGTTGGTGGATGTAGCCCAGGGATTGGATGAACCACGTTAAATTCTATGTTATTGTGTTCTCTCTTGTTTGTTAATATTTGCATTTTCTTCTTATTATCCTAACAATATTATCATTCAACAAGATAGATCCTTTTCCTTTCACTAGATAAGGTGTATCGTTTCCCATTTTAACAGATCCTCCATTGTACTATTTAAGGTATTTAAATTTATCCTCATCACCAGTCATATGATGTGTACAACCACTATCAATAGTCCATGTATCATTCTTAATAAATTTAGATATAAGTGTTGTTTCTACATACCTTTCTTCTTCTTCTGAATCATCTTTCATTGCAATAAATACCACTTCAATTTCATCATCAGTGTCGATGTCGGTGTCATTATCATCATCTCTAAAAAGGAAACATGCCTTCTTACCTTTGTCTTTTTAGTCTCAGTTGTTTCTTTTGTCATAGTATCAGTTTCCTCTATTATCTCTTCTGCCAAACTTTCCATCACCAGATCGATCATTGTCTTTATCTTCTTCTATCCTATTAGGACATCTAGCAACAATATGGCCAATCTCTTTATAATTAAAAAAAGCTAAAGGTAACTTTCCTTTATGGGTAGAAGCAAAAAGTTGGGTGCCAATTCCGTGGAAGTCCACGGCTTTGAAAATTTGCACCGCTTGAAACGGGCACCCATTTTTTAAAAACGGGCACCCGTTTTAGGCTCGGACATCCGATCCAAAATTCAAAAAGTGGGTACCCATTTTTCCAAAAACGAGCACCCATTTTTTTTCAAAACGGGTACCCATTTCTAAAAAAAATTTTAAATTTTTTTTTTAATTTAAAATATTTTTTTGAACACATATTTTTAAATTTATGAAACGGGTGCCCATTTTTTGAATTTAAATAATGGGTGCCCGTTTCTTAAAATATGCACGCAAGAGTTTTCACTCTGCCTCAGTTTTTGGTTTGGGATAGGTTTGGTGAGACCAAGCCTATGTCTTAGCCTCCAAAATTTTGGCTAAGGCATTGGAATAAAAATTTTAAGGCTTACCGTAATTTTTTGAAGCCCTTCTGGATCGATTTTTTTGACAAAATAAAAACCCATTAAAGATCTCACTATCACGATTCTAAAAATATAAATTTCATAATAATATGGTTATTTTTACTATATTTACATTATTTATTAGTTGATAGTGGTACATAAACGTAAAATAGTGAGACTCACTAAAAATTTAATAACTTTTTAATTTTTAAGTATTTTTAAAAATAAATTATATGTCATCAATCTAGATTCAATTCTTTTGAATTTTTAAAAAAAAAAATTTTGAAAAAAAGAAAAATTATATTAAATTATGGTGGCCGTACACGAGAGGTTTGAAAAATAAGCTTTATTGTTAATTAAAAATTAATATAAAATAATTTACAAAACAAAAAAATAAGAAAAAATATTTTCATCAATATTCTATGTCTTAGGTATCTTCCCTAAAAAGGATTTAAAAAAATTCATTTATTTGTGTCAAAATATGGTGGCCGTACACGGATGTGGTATGGTCCTAAAACAGGCATTTTGAAAAAGTGGTTTTCAAATATGCCTATCAAAATATAATTTATACCATGTGGGTATTAAAATAAATTATATATTTGAAAAGTAGACTTCAAGTGCTACAATTTCTATTAGTGAATTTTTCCAAGATTCAATCTCTAAGTGCCTCAAATTTTGAGATCAATTCAGATAAATTTTGAAAAATAGGAAAAACACTTCCACTATTTGCAAAAAATTGGCACCCAACTTCTTGCAGCCACCCTTATACCTTCCTTTACCTTTTTGAAGTCTCCTAGCCATAAGTGCTTCAAGCTCATCAAGCTCATCTTCACTATCACTGGCACTTTCATTCTTTATGTTATGCTTACTACTAGGCTTAGCAATCTTCAGGGATGACATAAAAGAAAACTCAACACTTGGTAAAATACTATTGTCATGGTTATTCAGCTCAAAAGTAGTCAGCTTACCAATTATACTATCAAGTGTAAGAGTACTACCAAGTGCAGATCTCATTTCATGAATAGCAGAAATTCTAATAGCATAGATAGGTAGCAAGGTTCTTAGTATTTTACTTACAACAGTGTCTTTAGAAATAATACCTCCTACTACTTTGAAAACATTGACCACCTCTTTGATTCAGTTAGAGTATTGTGTGATGTTCTCACCTTATTTCATCTTCATATCATCAAATCTACCTCTTAGGCTTTCATCTTTGGCTCTCATTACATTTACATCGCCACCATAAACTAGAGTGAGCTTATCCCACATTTCTTTCTCTATAGTGCATGCTTTGACATCTTCAAATTCTGCATTAGATAGAGTAGCAACAATCTCTATCATAGTTATATTGTGTTCAAGTCTGTATCTCAACTGATCAACTATCAAAGGTCCAATAGTTTCTTGTATGTAGCCATGGTCTAGGATATGAAGAGAATATTCTTCAATTCTAGATATGTGCAGCCTCATCCTTCTTTTCCATGTCGTGAAGTTAACTTTGTACATCTTAGGCACTTCCCTTTTACACGTCTTGTGATCTTTTGCTCAAGTCCTTGAAAATTTCCTCCAAGAAACCAATATTCTCTGATACCAATTGTTAGATAACTAAGAGGGGGGGTGAATTAGTTAAATTAGTTATCCTATAGTCGCAAACTCTTAGATGTAATTTTTCAAACTTAATCAATAATTCAAACAGCTCGGTAAGATAAACTAACTATCTTTCTGATCATTTACCAAATACCAATAATCATCCAAAACTATCTTTATCGATTAATCAAATATGCAACATGTAAATTATGATAGAAAAATAATCATAACAAATAACACATAGCACAATGATTTAACGTGGAAACCCTACTTAGGGAAAAACCACCTGGGACCAGTAACCCAAAAATATTTCATTCTTCTGAAGTGAGCTCGGTTAGGAGACAACTCTATTAAAGGTTATAATGCACACTATCAGGTGTGACCTGGTTAAAGGATTTATCACTAACAATTAATTTTTGACCAACATTCACTATGGTGTAAACAAGAAAACAATTAACATTCCTTGAATGTCATATGGAAATACAAAAGATTGTTAAGTCCACTCGGTTAAGATATTATGTTGTAACAATGGTTAAAGTGATACAGTAGCAATATGATTCAAATACAACTCAATTTTCAAGTATTCAGATCTATGCTAAGCTCATAAAAACTCTTCTGATCAATAATCAATTCACTTCCTCATATCCTTCAGCTTACTTCACTCAGTGTATATATATCTTTGACGCTCGATTATGCCTGTAGTTCAGCTCGGTTCTATCTGTAACTAGTTTTATAAGGAATGCATCAAAAAATGTCTTCATGTGAAATCTTTTGTAGTCTCTATTTTATCCGTCATAGTTCAATAATGAATCTCATGTCTCTTAAATAGACGTGTAAATTGTTTTCATATCAGCCATTAGATTTTGCCTCTTAATCTTCTTTGTCCATTTTTCCACTTCAACCTTCCTCGGTAGATGTGTCAATAAAATGTTTCAATCTCTTCCCTTCAATCATCTATGAATTTTTTCAGCCTTGGATCTTATAAAAAACTTTATTTGTTACCTCAGAATCATAAGCAATTTCTAGCTCAGCTATTTCAGTCAGTTGTCATAATATTTAATGTTTTCATCCATACTCAGTTAATACTGAATGCATCAGTGATAACTAACTTGGTTATTACTATCAATTGGTATACACAAGACTGAATTGGTGTATATAGAAATCTTCAATAATTGACCACATTAACTTGTTTAATTCTGATCTCTTCTTCATAATAGAATAATGTAACATGCTCAGGTCAACAATATAATGCCATAGACTCACCAATAAATTACCCAATGTATACCTTATAGTTATCTATCATATCCATCTTTTTCCTATGTAGATGTCTCATTTCTTCACCATTTCTTCCTTCTACAAATGTTTAGATATTTGTAACTATCATGATAAGTATAGTCAAAACTAGTTGACATCAATGACAACATATTGACTGATTTAATCATCTTACATATCACTTTAATAGCTCGGTGATCTCTAATCACTGTCTCTTCAATTCATCAAGATATTCAATCACTTATAGGTCATTAGGCTAGTATGCTCTTTTCCTTTTGGAAAATTAGAAATCTAGACCTCCACTAGTTATCCATTTTCTTTCTTGCATTTACCTCTAGAGAGCTTGCCAAGAGAGAAATCTTTTGGGAATGACCCAAGTGGGGAGCAAGAAAACCTAGAAAACTCAATCCCACTATAATCAAAATCTTCCTTTAATCTAAAGAGAGGGAAGACTTGTCTATTTTCTACTTCCAATGATTCTTCATGTGTAGGGCCTAGTTGCCTCAATCTTTCTAAGAAAGACTACAATTGACTAGGCACTTGTAGGGACATCGTGGTCTGAATCTTGTTTACAAGAATATAAGGGGAGTGAAATCAACTTGTGTAGGGCCAAGAGGTCTAAATATTTCTTGCAAGACTATATACTTTGGGTTCTTATAGGGCTATAGGCCTCAATTTTGCTTGCAAAACTACAAGGGGTAGTCATGAATGAAAATCCTTATTAAACACCTTATGAATTAGAGGATAAACTTTTGGCCATGTGACTTCCTTTGTGCAAGGATTGATCCAAGTGGACTTACCCGAATCACCCCAAGATACTCACCATAGGTGTTCCCTTGGTTGTAAAGCTTAAATATAGAAATTTCAAAAGACATGTGATGCGAGCATTGTTCTCTTCCAACTGATCCATAACTTTCATAGTCCTAGAAAAATCCATTCAAAAAATTAATTATGGGGCTAAGAACATCAAGTTGTGTGAAAAGGCTGAAACACTTCCCTCTTGACCTTATATAGATTTTATTGATGTGCTTTATTATGCTAAGACTCATGAAAACATTTGTGGAACATACACTTGATAAAATTGACACATTGTTATAACTTGCAAGACCTCACATATGCTTATATCCAAAAGGTTTCTTTGTCCCTTGTTAGATTGTTTGACTACTATTTCTTGCTCACACTATTTGTTTTCAAAACAAACTTGGTCTAGGAAGTTCTCTAAACTTGTCAACGAACTATTATAATCCTTGAAATCAAACCTTCCAGCTAAGACAAATGTTGTCAACATTGCTTAGATCCTTTGTGATGCTTATATCATCTTGTTATTTGGTATATTCTAGCATATTAGGAATTGCCTCTAGATAAAAAATAATATATTACATTGATCTCTTGCCTACACTCCTTTTTAGTATAATGTTCACTTGTCCATCCTCTTCTTAATCACCTCTCTTAAATGCTCTATCTTATTTTTTCTTGTTCACAAGTGTCATACACATGGATCTACCTACAACTTGGACATATTGTGACAAGTTATCTTTTCTATCTCTTTTACACTTTTACACTTTGGACAAGTGAACACTTTGATTACCTAGCTTAAAAATCTAGTCATCCTAAGTCATCCTATTTTATCTTTTGACAAATGTTCTTTCATGTCGGTTACAACATCTAAAAGAGATCCTAAACCTTTGGGTTTTAAACCTTTTGCTAATATCTCTAGTTAATCTATAGCGTCCTCTCCTAAGTTGGATAGCAATATTTCTTGCACTCCAATCATGGAAGATCAAAATAGAAGGATTAGGGAATTCCTGAAACAATTGGGTGACAAGCATTTTGGACAAGAAAACCAAGAATGCTTGGATAAAGACCTTGATAATCACAATTCTAGACATAGCTCACAACATACTAGACCTAGATCACATGGATTGCAGAGTGATGATTCAGATAATGAGATAACTGAGGAAGATATCTTGAAATTTGAACAAGATGAATGCTTAAAAAGACTTATGAAGTTGAACTTGAGTCAAAACAATGACATTTATACTTCATGCAATTAGCTTTTCAAGGAATGAAGTTGCTTCACAAATTTGACATTGACAATTTAATGAAGAAAGAGGAACCATCTAAAATGGAAATTATGAAGAAACATATGGAAGAGATGATGAAACAAATGCTACGCTTGGAAAAGGAAAAGGAATAATCAATTACATCCTTTTTTCTTGAAGCTATATGATCATTTCCTTTTGGAAAATATCTACACATGCCTCCTTTTCCTTGAAAGGTACAATTTTCTTCAGTACAAAAAGTATGATGGTCGTATTAGGGAGTTTTGGGCACTAAGAATATAATTATTGTATGAACCCACATATCTTATTAGACTCTTTCCTAGGAATCTTAGTGGTCAAGCTATGGAGTGGTTCACTAAACTACTTCCTCCACATAAATCATTTGACCAGCTAGTACATAGATTTATTTAGCACTACTCCTATAATATCCAGCATGCTATCATTACGCTTGATCTATGCAATATCAAACAATTCCAAGGTGAATCCTTTATGGTTTTCCTTTAGCAATGGTGAAAGACTTACTCATGCTATCCTCGACAGAGTCCTGAGACTGAAAAGATTTATATATTCATCAATGCTTTGGTTCCTTAAATTAATTATGCATTGCAAATGCAAAGACATGATTCATTTGATAAATTGGTTGAATCATCTATTCACATAGAGGATGTCCTTGTTCATAAGGGTGAAATCACTCTTCAATCTAAAGAGGATAAATCCTCTTCTAAAAACCAACATGGTGCATGACACTTCAGGAAGATAAAGAAGGGTCACCAACAAAGTCCTAAAATTGGAAAATAAACCAATAAGGACTAATGTAGAGGTTTGAAGGATTTAGATTAGGTCTTTAATTTTTCTAGGAGATTAAAAATGTCATTTAAGTCGTAGAAGGACAAACCCAAAAGACTAAAGTTGTTAGGAGTCTTTTTGTTAAGTTTTGCAAATTTAAAAATTTGAATCCCAATGGTCAAATGCAAATGGTGGGAAACCCCATAACTTGGTTAATTAGTTGATTTAGGAGATATTTCAGTTCTTGATTAGTTGTAGACATTTTAGGAGGTTTATTTTAGGTTTCAGAAAGCCATTATACATGAGACACATGAAGAAAATTCTATGTGAGCATTCAGCACTATATGGATTGCATATAGTCCTTTTAATTAGTGAGAAAAATCTGAATATATTTTTATTTTCAGGGGTATTATGAATAAGAACTCTCTTTCATGTATGAGAAATGTTATTTTACTTTTCTCTACATTTCTTTAGAATAGTTCTTATGTTTTCATGTTGTGTTCTTGCTGAATGTGCCATGACAGTGAGCTTTAAGGCATTGAATTCTCAGTCAAATAGAGGATAGAGGGTTGTAATACCCTAGTCTTTCATTATGCTTTGCGGATTGAATTTTTATTTTGTGTATGCAATGTCTATCAATATTATTTATGCAGGTAAGGAGCTATAAGATTGTTACACACTCAAAACATTGAGTTTTTTCCTTGAAAAAGATCCAAAATGGTGCCAAGGGAGAAACAAAAAATAAAATAGCCATGTGAGGGGTAGCTTTTATGTTTTACTCTTTATTAGCATATCCAAGCCAATCTGAAACAACTCTTGGGAGTTCCTGAAAGTGATTGCATGGTCAAAAACAAGAAGGCCCTAGTTTAGTGACCCTAAAATATAGGGTTTAATGCACGGTGGGTTAAATGAGGTGGAAGTACAAAAAAAAATTGAAAATCCTTTCTTTTAGATCATAAATCAAGAATTTTTCAAGGTCTTGTTTCTTGGGAAGGCATTCTTTTAGGTGTTTCTTTGTAAAAGTGCCCATTTAGGCCTAGGGGAGCAACATGACCAGTCATTATTTGGATGGGATGACTCAAAGGACCTATACCCAAGTTTGACATATGTTTAAAACTAAAAAAATGGTATCTAAAATCCTAATTTATTCATCAAGTTGTTTGGAAAGTTAAAAAGTTAATCTTGAAAAACTCAATGGTGAAGGCTAGTTGGATTTAAGCCTAGGATAAGGGATTTGGAGTTTGAGCTCAAAAACACCTTCAAGAAATAATCAAAACTTATTTTTTAGATGTTTTAAGTATGAAAAAACCCTTGGATAATGTGGAAAATTAATAGGAAGCAATAAGCCAAGTTTGAGCACTCAAATGGTGTGAAGTCAGGTAAAGGTGAGAGCTTGTGAATGGACCCTTGGTTGGCCTAATTGAGTAGTTTGGATCCTAGTTTTGATCTTGGTTAAGGGTACCTTTGAGAGACCTTAAGGAATTTTGAAGATTCTTTGGAGAATCTTAGGAGCTCACCAACTTGACTCACATCAAAATTGTATCAAAGAAAGCAAGTACATCCTTGCAATATTGGCAAACTTATTCAATATGAACTTATCAGAGATGGAAATTTTTTAGGCATTCAAAGCTTGGAAAGCTTATGCAAGAAAAAGAAAAAAAAGTAGAGAAAAATAAGAAATAAGAAGCAATAAATAAGGATGAAGCAAGGAAGAAAGAGGAAGTAAGAAGACAAGCCTTAGAAGAGATAAAAAGTTTAACAAATAGGCCAGAAGATAATACAGCAAGGGTGGAAGAAACCAAGAAAATGATTGAAGATCTCCTTGAAGAAGAAATAAGGGAAGAGTTCTTGAAGGTACAATAAAAAATGTAAGGAGCACCCCGTGATGCTACACTTCTTGAAGAGACATTGGAACTAGTCAAGGAACATGGTGAGGTACACAAAAAGGTTGAGATAGAGGATGGTGAACCTAATGATAGAAAGGCTCCACATGTTGAAGATCAGATGGAAGATAAAGGAGATGTAACACCCAAGGTTGAAAAGATTCTTGATATTGGATTAGATCTATACAAGTTGGTTTAGTTAGTCAATATGGATGGCATACAAAGGAAGACACTCAAGATGAGATGACTGATATAGTATTAATAGAAGAGACTACAATTTTTTTAATAGGCCATGAAGAGGCCTTAGGATTGATTAATATGGAGGTTTCCTATGGAACCTTGGAAGTATGTCACTTAGCACCACTTGAACTAACTATTAGTCCACTTGCATAAGTCTTGACAGATCATAAATTTAAGGAGCAGGAACCTACGCCATTTACTTTGCCCATGCATGCACACATGTGTGTTGGTCATGAAGCTTCAAGGAAATGATCAAGTTTGGAAAACTACTCCAAGAATGGAAAGATCACTTGATGATTTTATGAGATATGTTTTTTCTCACTCTTTTCTTAGAGGATTGTAGAGGTCTCATGTTGGTGGCCTTTTGATTTATCAAGGTACCAACATACAATTCAATAATGCAAAGTGGAGTCCTTGGCACCCGTATGTTATCAAGATGTTTGGTGTTTGTTGATCAAAGCTAAGGACTAGAGGATATAATTTTTTTGAAGACCATAAATAATCAGTTCCCTTAAATTGGAAGTCAATGAAGAGGTCACCTTATCCATGGGACATTGATTCTTTTCCACCTCAGGAGTATGGTGCAGGACACCTCAGGAATAAAAAGACAGGTCACCTAATTTTCCATGAAGGAGATGACATAAATGATCCCCAAGATCTCTTCAAGATGAAAAAATGAACCATGAGTTCTAAGAAATATTGTAAAGAGGCTAATAAATCCATTCTGTGAAAATTTTAAGTTAATATTGTGAGAAAAGTCCTAAAATTGGCAAATAAACCAATAAGGACTAATCTAGAGGTTTGAAGGATTGTGATTAGGTCTTTAATGTTTCTACAAGGTTAGAAGTGGTATTGAAGTCCTAGAAGGATAAACCCAAAATGCTAAAGTTGTGAGGAGTCTTTTTGTTAAGTTTGGCAAATTAAAAAATTTGAATTCCAACAGTCAAATGCAAATGGTGGGAAAACCCTTAACTTTGTTAACTAGTTGAGTTAGGAGATATTTTGGTTCTTGATTAGTTGGACATATTTTAGGAGGTTTATTTTATCTTTTAGAAAGCCATTATACATGAGAGAGAGGAAGAAAATTCTATGTGAGCATTCAACACTGTATCGACTTCATACAGTCCTTCTAATTAGAGAGAAAAATAAATTTTTTTATTTTTTTTAGAGGTATTATGAATAAGAACTCTCTTGCATGTATGAGAAAAGTTAGTTTTCTTTTTTTTACATTTATTTGGAGTAGCTTTTATGTTTTCATGTTGTGTTCTTGTTGATTGTGCCATGATAGTGAGCTTTACGGCATTGAATTCTCAGTCAAATAGGAGATAGAGGGTTTTAATACCCTAGTCTTTCAAATTTCTTAACGGATTGAAGTTTTTTTTTGTGTATGAAATGTATATCAATAGTCTTTATGTAGGTAAGGAGCTATAAGATTGTTACACACTCAAAACATTGAGTTTTTTCCTTCAAAAAGCTCCAAAATGGTGTCATGGGAGCAACAACAAACAAAATAGCCACATGAGGGGTATCTTTTATGTTTGAATCCTCATTAGTATATCAAAGCCAATTCTGAATCAACTCTTGGGAGTTCCTGGAAGTGATTGCATGGTTGAAAATAAGAAGGTCCTAGTTTAGTGACCCTAAAATGGAGGATTTAATGCATGGTGGGTTAAATGAGGGGGAAGTACCAAAAAAGGTGAAAATCCTTTCTTTTAGATCATAACTAAAGACTTTTTCAAGGTCTTGGTTCTTGGGAAGGCATTTTTCTAGGTGTTTCTTTGTAAAAGTGCCCATTTAGGCCTAGGGGAGAAACAAGAACAATCATTATTTGGATGGGATGAATAAAAGGACCTATACCCAAGTTTGACATATGTTTTAAAAATCCCAAAAGGGTATCTAAAAACCTAATTTATTCAGAAAGTTTTTTGGAAAGTTAAGGAGTTAATGTTGAAAAACTTAATGGTGAAGGCTAGTAGGATTTAAGCCTAGCATGAGGGATTCGGAGTTTTCCCTCAAAAACACCTTCAAGAAAGAATAAAAAATTATTTTTTAGATTTTTTAAGTATTAAAAAATGCCTAGATAATTTGGAAACACAATGCGAAGCATTGAGCCAAGTTTGAGAACTCAAATGGTGTGAAGTCAAGTAAAGGTGAGAGCTTGTGAATCGACCCTTGGTTGGCCTAATTGAGTAGATTGGATCCTAGTTTTGATCTTGGTTAAGGGTACCTTTGAGAGATCTTAAGTAATTTAGAATATTCTTAAGAGAATCTTGGGATCTCACCAACTTGAGGCACATCACAACAAAACAAGCATAAAAACAAAATCTACAAGAAGACCGAGATGTTGTCAATGGAAAAATTATGGGTATAACTTTAGTGTTGACCACTACTAATCCTATAGAGCCATCTTTCAATCTATCTAATGCTATGAAAGCTAATAAGAATAATCCAATGAGCTCCAAAACTAATAGGCATTGGATCTCTAAGCCTAGGAGAGACTTCACTCCTCTTGGAGAATCACTTGAGAATGCCTTGAAGATGTTTTTGACTAATAAGATCATTACTATGCCTGATAAATCAAGATGCTATGATCTTGAGATAAATCCTAAATGGTGGAATGGTAACCACTATTGTGATTATCATTGCAAAAAAGGTCACAAGACTAATGAACTTTTGAAGCTTATGAATCTCATCCAGGATCTAATTGATCATGAGACTATTGTGGTTGACCCCCTACAAGAGAATAATCATCATAACTATTTCAAGGAGCCTTTTCCCAAATTTGAGAAAGGGGAGTCTTCTAAGGAAAAGGATAGTAAGGTTGGTTACACATACCATAATAGTGACAATATGATCAGCAAGCTCCAGTTCTCCAATCATAGTATCAATACTATCAAAGCCAAGGACAAAGATGAAGATGAATCATCTAATGTGGTAACCTACTCTCAAGAAATGGTCACTCTACCAAGAGAAGGTTCATCTTCCTCCTCTTCTCATAAGAAGGAAATAATTTCAACATCTAAACCAGATACCTCATCAGGTACTCGAGACTACAATTTGGATGACCAACTTCAACATACTCCAACTCAAATCTCAATACTTGAGCTACTCAAAATCTAGCCTACTCATAGGGATATCCTTGATAAAGCCCTTCTTGTGACTAATGTTCCTAAGTACCTAGACATTGATAAGTTCTAGTCCATGGTCAGTCCTCTCTCTTAACCTTATTATCTAACTTTCTCTGAAGTAGATGACAAATCTACTATCCATCTACATAACTAGCCCCATCCATATTGAAGTTGTTATCCATAAGTATAGAACTAAGCACATTTTGATAGATGGAGGCATAGGTTTTAACATCTAGACTTTCAATTTGGTTAAAGCTCTTAGTTTCTTAGAGAACGTTATTGTCCTTGACACAAAATAACAATCAAAGCATACGATGAAGAGGAACATTCCTCTAAAGGCATGGTATTCTTACCCATTTAGGTAGGTCCTGTTGAGTGAGACACCATTTTTCAGGACTTGGATATTCCTTTGGCATATATCATACTTCTGGTTCATCCTTGGATCCATGAAATGCAATTAGTTCCTTCTACATACCATCGATGCATTAAATTCCCTCATGATGGAATTGAGGTTACTATTGTGACAAACTCAACATATACCTATAACAACCTTAAAAAAGTAGAACGAATGGTTACTCACAAAAAATAATGGTCAAATCCAAAAGAATTAGAAATAAAGGAAAATACAACTCTATTGGAGTATGGGAAATGAATACTGGTCAAACCTACTAGTATGGAAAAATAACAAGTGAACATTCTTCCAATCTCACTAAAATCTTATGGAAGATAATCTCTCTTGTTCATTCATATAGTTACAAAAACACCTATTATAAATGAAGATATTGGAATGGTTAAGGATAAAACTCCCCTAGAATTATAAAGGTATGAAAGTGTTGTTCTACAAAGACTTTACAAAAAATAAGAATCTAGACAAGAGATCACACATGCTAAAATTTCAACTGAAAAGTATGGTATGGGTTACCAACTTATGCAGAAGATGGGATATGATGGAAAAAGTACTCTTGGAAAAGGAAAATGTCTCCTTGAACCTCTACATCCTCAATTTAGAAATCCAAAAGATAAGAGTGGTGTTGGCTATCATGAACATAAGTTTGACAAACCTAACAATAACACTCTCACATATAAAGACTCAGATGATGAAGAAGAAGCATAAATTCAACACATGAAATATGAAAGGCTCTTTCATAACTAAACTTCTAATCTAAAATATCAAGGAGAGCCCTATATACCAACTAAAGATCCCTGAGAAAATGACCCAATAGAACATACAGATCCAGTAGAAAATGGTCTTGATCAAGAAAATCTCACTCAGTCTCCTGACAAAATTCCCAGTAGTGTTGATGGTACTACTACTACTTCTTATACTGCTGAGCACATCATTGATTCCAATCACATAAATCCTAACTGGGGGAAAATGGTTGACATCTCCCATATCTTTGATATGCCTCATTTTATTCGTATTCTAGACTACTCTACTACTACTACTAAACATGCTCCTGCTACAGAATGCACACCTCTTGAGATAAAAGAAAGTGATCATGAAGATCTCCCTCCTATAATAACTCTCCCTGATTACATCAAACATTATCATAATAGTGAAATAGGTTCACATGAGTATGAGTGCGACTCATTAACAAATTCTATGATGGAAATACATGTTGATGTCATACATAGGTACACTACTACTATGAATTTTGAAATAGGAGAAAGTGCAAATTCTCAAGCCCAAGAGAATAATGAAGACCCTTTCCATCCTCCTAAGGAAATAATCCATGTGGCTCCTAGGCCATCTACTTATAATCAAAACAACATTCCAACTAATGTGGTACACTTCTAGAGAAAATGTATATTTGAGAAAAAGAGGTACTTAGTTCTAGGAATAGACCATCCCAGTTAGATTCACATAATACTCTTCTAAATTTCTCTTACACTTGTACGACAAATCATGATTGAGAAATCTCTATGAAGGATAACTTTACTGATCTCTCAAATTTATTCATGAATGATGAGGACGATACCACTATCTTTGCACTTGAACCCATTGAGCCTTTATTTGTTATCCATCTTGAGCTAAGTAACTAGAATCCTTCTGAATTTATCTAGCTCATATCCTTTGATAATGATCATGAACTATCTTGTTACCTAAATATTGTTGAACCCTTCCCTTCTTCCACCGGTGCAATGAGAAGAGATATGGTAGGGGAAGATATCAAGTTTCTTAGTCAGAAAAAAATAAATAAAAAGAAAACATGGTCTGATGGTTAAAACCACTTTGCGGTAGTGTTAGACCCTTAAAAAGTAAAAATAAAAGATTTATCCAATGGTGAAAAATTCTCTTGGGTGCTTGTAGATGGGATACTTTATAAATATATCTTACACTTGACTCAAAATCCTTGGAAGATATACTTTAATAGCTCATTTATACAAAAAAGTGATGATGCTGATATTTTGTTGATATTTCCACAAAGCTATAAAATTCCTAAAGCATACATGATAATCTTTTCCTGCACAAACAATATAGCTAAATATGAAACATTCACTATTGAATTTAAATTTTCTATTGAGTGGACAGAGAAAGAACTTCATGTCTATGGTGACTCTCAGTCAATAATCAATCAATTTATGGATGAGTACCAAACTAGAGATAAGAAACTATTTCTATATAAATGTCTAGTTGATAACTTTGTATTTATTATTCTCCACCAGTTACTGCATGCAAAAAATAGAGCAATGGAAGTTATGGCTACCTTATCCTCTATACTAAAAACTAAAGAACATCAATTCCTATATGACTTCCTAGAAAAATAAATCCCCTTTAATCCTAGCAATAACTCACCTAACCCTCAAATCGTCTACACCTTCATCACTTCCAATATCTCTTGCTACTCTAAAATATATCATTACCTTACAAGAAGTGCATCTCGGTATCTACTCATTGCTAATGAATTATTTAAGAGGATTCTAGATGGTACTCTAGTCCTTAGGTGTCTAGAACATGAGGAATTTGACAAAGTGTTAAGAGAGTTTTATGAGGGTATTTGAGGATTTTACTCAAATAATTATTCCTTGGCTAAGAAACTCTTGAAAGTTGGACACTATTTGATGGATCCTTTTGTCATCACTACAAAATTTGATTCTAAAGCTTATCAACTAGCTACTATAGAAGGTGATATTCTCAAAGATCCTCTCAATGCTCTTCACCTGAAGTGACTCTACAACTAGATATTATGCTTCTTGGTACAACAACTTATGATTCTGAAAAAAATCCTAACAATTATAAAATATCTTAAAAAACTGATCATCCTAGTGAAAACCTAGAAACAAGCACCTTGATGTATCAAAAATAAATGAAAAATACAAAAAAAAAATCAAAAGAACAAAAAAATTGAAAAAGAAAAAAAGTGCCATGGTGAAAACTTGGAAACATGCACCTTGGTAGAAAAAATCAAATGATCCCAAGTGCTGAAAACCTAGCAAACATGCATCACTTGTAATCAAAACTCCATCTATCAATGCATGACTTAGATTTTGTTCTTCCATTAGCCTCATTGCATCCCTCTTGCTCTTTGTTTCCTTGTACCATCATGGGATAAAACTAGTCTTAGTCTTGTCCTTGGTTCTTATTAGCTATTTGGGGGAAATCATACACCTATCTGAGTTGTCAGTGGTTTATCACTTGGTTGATTCTTTGATCTTAACCTAAGTGAGTTTATTAGTCCTTCCTAATGGGAAATTGATCACTGATGGGTGGTCCCACAATAGTCTGTCCCACTTTTTTAGACATGCTAATTTTTTGCTGAAATAAAACATTTTTAATAAAATATAATGATTTAAGCCTTGAGAGGCTCCATTTGAAGAAATTAATTACAAATAGTTATCTCAAAGCCTCTTATATTAAAAAAACATTGATATAACATCTATACTCCTCATTCATACCTACAACAGAGTCTCCTTCGCACCTATTAAAATGCTGACAAAAAATCACTTCGACTTTATGTTTTGGCAGATCAAATGAATCCATTTGAAAAACCTATATATGTAGTATGATGCTATTCAGAACAAGCTTTCTTATGAATATAATTTTAATACATATTGAGTTCATTATCACTTTTAAATAATACATTAACTAAACATAGGTTGTTTGGTCATTCGACATCCTATATCTTCAAGACTTTGGGAAAAATAGTACATTACAAAAAAAAATTTATGAAAAATATGTAGGAAAAAAATATTTGTGTTACCTTTCTATAAAAAAAAAGAAAAAATGAATTTCAATATACACAGATCAATTTAGAGTGATCCAAGTGACCTTATGTCTAAATTACAGTTACTATCACTTTAGAATTTAATAAACTATGAAATATTGACCCAAAATGAATGAAACCAATTTCATCCTTTATATATTGAAGTTTCAAATATAATCTCGAAAGAATTACATTGTTATCATTTTTTAAAAAAAAATCTATGTTGATCCAAGTGACAATAACTCCTTAAAAACATAGTTTTTCACACAAACCACTTTTCGAAGGAGAAGGAAAAATGAATTCTAATTTTTTTGAAAAAAAAATTATTTAGAAACTAGAAAGAAAATTCTAAAAGACTCTAGTTTACATCATCTTAAAATTCCTAATAGTTTTACAGAAACAGGTGTTCGAAAGTGAAGTTTTTTCTCAGAATGTTGATCTCTGAGTCAAAGTTGGCCAAAACATGGGATGTACTATTGTGGGACCACCCTGATAGTACTCGGTATTTCTGAACACCCCAATCCTTTAGTGTTTCTTAACACTACCAATTTGGACATCACTGTGTTTCTCAACACATATTAGATCTTGCACTATTTTCTACACACTTGCACTTTGACACTGGCACAAAGGTGTTCCTTAACACAAATTACATCCTAGAAAAATGAAAATCACTAAGATATACTAAACTGTTTATTGTGTATTTTTTGTTATCATTAATTTTCAATTTCTATGTCTTCTAAGGTCACTCAACGATGACTACTTGACTTGAGATTCACGACTAAGGGCATAACAATGTTTTCTATGATTTTTATTGGTGTTGTGATTTCAATGATCCTAAGGGGTCTAATAAACTCAGTGTTAGTGGTAAGAGCCTCCATCACAATTGGAACACCATGACATACCTTTACCCTCTTTATTTGGACACTTAGTTGAGGTTGGAATTATCTCTTGCCTGTTGCTTGTGTGTAGCATGTATGATGAAACTCTTGGTTATCTTTGCATCTTGTGCCTTGATATAGGTGTTATCTTAAAACATTAACATGGAAATCATATTTAGGTCATCTCGACACTTATGTCACAATTATTATGTGTGTTTCTTAGATCTCATCTAATAAGGTTGTATTTGTATCTTCATGGCCGCTCTCGCACAATTGAAGGTTGTATTGACCTCTAATGTCCTAAACACTCAAATGATGAAAAATGAATGGCTACACGATCAGTCACTTGACTTGTATCTTAGGCTACATTTAATTCTAGGGTTTTATATAGTTATGTATTTCTAGTCTCCCTTGAGCTATGCTTTCTTTTCATCCTTGGTCCTATTTTTGGGATCAAAATCAAAATATGAGATCATTTTAATTATCAAATGCAATTGACCATAGACACTATCACTTCCTGCTTGCTTTTTCCTTCCTTCTTCATTTCCATTTCAATCCGTATGGGGCATGAGAATATAGAGAATCTTTTAGTCAATCAAATCTCCTAATCTACAAATCTAGTAATTGAACCAAATCTTAAATCAATTAAGTCAATCATGACTAAAGATCATCACTCAGGACATCTCAGATTCATCACTTCACATCTCCTTTCTGAAAGAGTGTTCTCATCACTTCATATTAGTCCACTCAGACAAACATATTTTTGATCTCTTGGGGCATATCAGGTTCATCAGGACCCATATCAATTTGGTATTGTCTCTTAGATGATTATCTATCTCAATCTCCTTGGACAAATATTCAGTCCCATCACTTCATATCAGACTAGATACTCTTGTCTTGTTTATCGGTCTCTGTTCAACTAGGTTCAGATTCAAATCTTTATCAGCTACCTTGACATCATAATTCTTTGACTCAATGCATTCCCAGCTTGATCACACACTAGATATAGAGGGGCAAGTGTAATCACCCAAAATTGGTCTAGTACAACTTGAGCACTCTATTTTGATCAAATTGCCTCAAATAAAATCCTAAATCTCAAAGGCATATTTACTATACATAATTGTGCAGAGTAACCCTTAAAATCCCCTTTGCATAATTAAATAAAAAATCTTATATCAAGCTTATACTATGGTCTAATTTCTAGAGCTTTCATATTTATTTAACTACTATAATATTGCTTTAATATAAAGTTTCTACACTTTTATTAAAATAACACATTCACATGTGTGCACATACTTAATATTGATTCATTAGAAATTAAAATGGATTTATGCTTTCAAAAATGTTATTTTGTCTTATCTTATCTAACATCTCCCTCTTTCCTCGTAATCCTCACCACTCATTCATACCTAACCTTGCATCTCCTTCACTCTCCTTTTTCCTCTTAATCTCAATCACACATTCATTTTCCTCTTAATCTCCACCCTTCATTCTTAAGGAAATTCCTTTAAAAGGAAGCTCTTCCTTGTCTCAAGGGTTCTATCTTTTTTTCTTACAATCTTTCATCTTAATTTCTAGCTTTCTTTCATGCTTAGAGTAATCTTGCTGATTTGAATTCTTAGCTCTTAGTTACTTTTATTTCTTAGCTTAGCTTCATTTATAGCTTAATCTTGCATTGTTAATCTAGTTTCCTTTCTTACATTTCTTCAATAGCACAGCTCTTGCATCTTTTTTCTAGTTCACACTAGTTGTTTGCATTCAATCTAGTTTAATCTATCATTATAGATTAAATATTGCATTTTAGCTTCATTCCTAGCTTTGCATTTACATTTAAAATCTTCTATTTTGGAGTAGTCAAGTCACTAATCCTCTATTGAAATTTGATGAGCATCATGAGAAGGATTAAACTTGCTTCAACTAGGAAGATATAAGCCACTTCTGGAGACTTCCTCTTCATGGATTCCCTAAAGTGTAATAGTTTATAGAAGTGTGCTACATTTTGTTCACACACCCAACATTAGGATGGAAATGGAAGTCAATGGATGGGTTGAACATACCAATTGAGTTTCAAAGGGGAATGGAGGAAATCCTAAAAGGTAGGGAACTAACACCTATAGATGTTAAGGACATAATTTTTTGGGTCAAGGTGAAGAATGGAGAATAAAATGTAATGTTAGAAATTTAGCTGAGTAGTATATCGGATTGTTGTCATTATGGAAACATATAATCACCATGTTGATTGTATAATAGAAGAAAGCAATTCTGTATGAGCGCAAGTAAAAATTATGTAAGTACAATAGTATTTTCTAGTTTAATCAAAGATAGTTTTGGTTAGCGATGTTCATAGAAGAAGGTTTAATGCATGTGCACTTGAACATGGATAATTCTATGTATATCAAAGCTACATGTGAGAGTGCAAGTCTATACGACATGTACGAAAGGATATATTAGAAGATTACAGAGACAGTTTTTAAGCCGACCTAAATAGAGCATGAAGACAGAATGAGAATATTAAGTTAAGGGATTATTTTGTTTATCAAAATAATGACTTAACCATATAAGGGATGACATCCTAGATGTTAACCCTTAGGCAGCATGAATTAATTTTATATTTTGGAAAGAGTGTATGTTTAGTAAAGCTGACTAGAAGTTATTATTCTTAATAACTTTTATATATGTAAGAAGCATGTAATGCGAAGAAAAAAAAACAAGTCTTCTAATGTTGTAATGTTGTGATGTGAGGTTGTGTATTTTAAGAATAAAATAAAGTAGACTCTATGTATGAAAGTGAAGAGCCTAGAAAGCTATTTGACAATAGTAAAAGGTTATGTACTTTACCTTTGTATTTAGATATCATTGTGTATTGCATGTTTGGGTAGTGTGCTCATCTTGCAAAGATCCTATTTTTGTAATACCAACTCCTAATAGGGTTGAGGCCTCTAACAAGGCCTAGAGTCCTTTAATCAGGACAAAGACACTATATGTATGTAATAGACTCCTATCAGGGTCAATGTCCTTAACCAGATACTTTTGATTAGTGGATCAGTTGTGGGTATCATCCCCACGAGGGTTTTCCCTTGGCTAGGGTTTCCTCAAGAAAAAATATGGTGTTATGAGTTCATTTTCTTTATTGATATGCCATTTATTTAGTTTACTTTGTTATCCAAGCTTCAAGTTAATTTGTTATATCCATAATTGGGCAAAATTAAAAGTTTTTGAAATACTGATTGACCCCCCTCTTAGTATTCCCTATTTCTAACAATTGGTATCAGAGCTTGGTTACTCAAAAAAAAAGTTATTCAAAGAAATCCTAACAGCTTGAGGAAGATCTCTATGGATATGGATCAATTGTAGAAAAAGCTTGAAGAAGCTCTTGAACAGATTGATATTCTTACTGAAGAAAGAGACACTCTGAAAGGGAAATATGATGATGCAAAAAACTATATTGAGAAACTAAAAGAAAAAGTAGAAGAACTGAAAGCAAAGAAAGAACCTACAATTCAAATCAATGACTATCATGAAGTTTCAAAATTGAAGAAAGGAAAATGAGATTATTAAACATGAGTTGAAGATTGTAGATCTAAAGTTAAGCTTGAAAGATGGAAATAAAAAATATGAATCAAATCTGAAATCTGAAAATGAAGATCTGAAGTCTAAACTTTGTAAAGTGACATCTAAACTTGAGAAAACTAAATTATAGTATGCTGAACTTAAGAAGTACAATACAATTGTGAAAGGTGAATTGACTCAGTCTAAACAACATCTTGAAAAACTATATTCCAATAGTGAGAAGATTGATGAACAAATGTCTTATCAAAAGCCATATTATGATACAACTGGTCTTGGATATAATTCATCTAATATAAGTGAAGAATACAAAGAACTAGATCTAAAACCCTCTGAGGACAAAGATGAAAGGAAATCTGATGAATCTAACAAATCTAAAGACATACCTAGTCCACCTAAAGAGGATGAACCAGCTAAAGATATGCGAAGAGAATTCAAATGTAGATGTTTTGCATGTAATAATTTTGGAAATATGAAGAGAGATTACACAAGTAATCAATTTAAACCTATCTTTGGTTATTGTTATAATTGTCATGGTTTTGGACATAGAGCTATTGATTGTAAGAAACCTAGATCTAATGATAACAATATTAGTAGTAGAATATTTAGAGATACTAACCATGCAGATAAAAGACTTACTGAAGATATGAACAAAAGGGACGGAGTTGTGTGTTATAGATACAACAAGAGTGGACATATTTCTAGAAATCGCAGAACACAAGTCAATCAAACAGGACCAAGAAATGGAAACAATGGAGTAGTTTGTCAAATATGCAAAAACTTTGGTCATACAACAAGATTTTGTAGAATGAACAACATGAGAAATCCTAATCCTAGAAACTATACAAGGAGAAATGAAAACAAAAACAACAGTCAGGAAGGATGTTGTAGTAACTCGGAAGAAGTTAAATGTGTTAAATCTATAGATCAATCAAGCACACTCGGTATACTAGGAAATCAGACATGTGAAGTACCTGATAGTAAGTGTGAATCATTGCCTAATCTTTCTTTAAACATTTAAGTAATTATTTAGATTAGAATAGACAATTAGAGTAGTGTAGAAGGTAGAATGGATTGAATTAAGTCTTGCGAAGTTAATATGAGATATTATATGATGAAATTATGCTATGGTTAAGAGCGCATGAAATTATATGAATGTATGCAAGTACATGGAAAGAATTAAGTTTTGCAGGTAACCAGGAACAACTTTTTGGTATGAAGCGGACAAGAAATTTAATGCAATGTTAGAATCTTGAAAGAATTAAAGGGTAAAAACATATGATTAGTATTATTTGATCATTCAACTGATTACAAGTGATAAGGAGAGTGATTTAGTATAAATTAAGAGTAGTTTGCAAGATTTGCAGAAAGATTTCTTGCCAGATCTGTGCAAAGCCCTAAATCATGATTCTTGAGGCATTTTGGTAAGTAACCACTATAAACAAGTTATGTTTTATGAGAACCATGGATGCATCACTTTTTCACCATGTAAAAGAATCAGACAGTCCTAGAGTAAAAAGGGAACCAATAGAACCTTTGGAAGAAGACCCTAGTCTAGCGTTATCATCCGTTCAAGACAGAGTTTTGCACTTGGAAGATGTAAAAGGTTATTTAAAATTCAAGTTTGAGACCATAGGAGATGGTAATCTAATCAAGGAATATGAGAAAATATTTAAATAGGACATATCATTCAAAGAAGGGTTTGAACATTTGAAAGATATTAATTTTATCAAGTATCCACTTTATTATGAATTCCAGGATGATGAAAGCACTAAGATTATTTTGAGTAGAATCCACAAATGTAAATTTTGGTTAGATGATAGAGTGATAGACATCACCATAGACCTTATTCATGAGGTAACCGGTCTATCTAAATATGGAGTAATTCCTTTTAATGAGAAAAATGTCAAGAAAATTGTGTTGCATGACACTAAGTCATCTTACAATGGAAGAGGAATTGTAATCAGCAAGATCATACAAGATGATGTTAGATATGTGCACAAGATCTTAACATCTAAGTTTTGTGCTAATTCTAGAGAGGATGATATAGTAGCTGGCATGGTATATGTAGCTTATCTTATGTGTGTTGAGAAAGTTCAAGTTGATATGTGTGAGATTTTGAGAATTCATTTGACAGAGAACCTTGAGAAGATCAAGAAAACTAAGAATTTACAATTTAGATTCTCATCTTTAATCACATATATGTTTTTTTATTTGCTAAGGAGATTTCCATATACTATTGGAGAAGATTGGAGTGATAACAAGAATTCCATGGATAGAATCAACAAGGTGTACATAAGACACCCTATAGACAGAGTGAATGAGAGTGCCACTTTGGTAATTAAAACTTTTTAGAATCAAATGAGAAAAAGATCAAGGATTCCACCAGCTGTTGTGGAGAAATATAAAAATGAGATATGATTTTTGGTTGACACTGACTTTACTTTTATTGAAGCAGTTGAGCCTAGAGTGGAATTTGTAGATCCTCTAGAATATGAAGTTTATGAAGATGAACTTGAATGATACATAAGAAGATTACTTAAGTATAATTTGGATGCAAATAGTCCTAGATTTGGGACATATGAGGAGAATTTTGACTCTACAAAATCATTAAAGGAACAAAAGACAACTAAGAAAAGAGTAGAAAATACAATTAAGAAAATCCTTAAAGACACTAGCATGACAGAGTATGAATTTATAGTTGTGAAGGAGACTACAGAAGCAATAAGGGATATAGGATAGAAAGAAATCTTATCAGTTCCACCCTTGGCATTAGTTGCAGCACCCACTAAAGAAATGCAAGTCTCTGATGAAGAAATTTAAGAAATGGAAGTGCGGGAAGTAAGAAAAACCACTACATCCTCCACCAATCCACCATCAAAAAGAGTAAAGGAAATGGCAAGTGGTCTAGGTAAGAGACAAAAGACAATATTTACCCCAGTACCAAGGAAAACATTAGAAGCAAAGGAAAATGAAGAAGCAAGTAGTAGCAAGAAGAAATGGAAGCCCAAGATTGAAAAAGTGAATGCCTTAATTATTAATGAAGGTGATTTCACTAAGATGAATAAATACTATGAGTTATACAATTTTCTGAAGAAATGAACTTGGAGAATGCATTTGTAGGCATATGATACTGGCAGATAAGAAGTTTGATTACATTAAATGAAAGATTCCTGATGACTTATATGAGAAATCAGTAAACATGAAAAAGAGAGCAATAGAAGAAGACAATGGAATTAGAGAAAGATTTGTAAGAAAGTTATATGACATAAATGATGAAGAACACTTCAAGGAGATCATGAAGAATCTTAGCACCCATCTAAGAATGAAAAGAAAAACTATTTTGAGAATGGGAGGAAAATATGATGAAATCAACAAAGAGACAAAGGAAGCAGTTGTAAAAGTTATGACCTCTGGTCCTAGTGAGCACATAAGTGAGTTTGATCAAGAAGTTGAAGAAGAACACTAGAAAAATCCATCACCAACACCACCACCATCTATTAATATTGTGAATGAATCTATGAATGTTGAAGGAACAAACATCACTTTGGATAGTGAAGAAAATCCATTCAGTGATTATGAGGACATTGTTGACAATTCGACTAATGAGCAGTAGGACATGGCAGAAAAAGAGGAAGTAGAAGTTGAAACAAGAAAGGAAGAAGTAGAAGTAACATAGATTAATGTAGTAGAAAAGTAGGAAGTTCCATAGGAGTAGACAATAATCATTTCTGAGCCCAAGGAAGCAATAGAAAAACCATAGATTGAATCAATATATTCTAGTCTTGGATAGGAAGTTGATGATGATGATCAAATAGAGCTGATCTCATCTTTGAACAAGATTATTGGAAAGAATAAGAAGGTAAAAATCCTTGAAGGAATGTTACTTGAGGTAACTGAGAAACTACAAAGCATAATATCTAGTCAAATCAGTGAGGCAGATCCACAGGGAAAAGCAAAAGAAGTTGTGAAATCATTTGATGCAGAATTCGCTAACCTATCAGATATAGCCATAGTAAAAGCTCAAGAAACTCATGAAGCTAAAATATTCCAAGATGTATGTCAGAATATAAAAAATGATATAGATAATTTGGATATTTGTATTAAAGAGTTAAGAAGATGTTTGGAAAGAGGAAAAGAATTGTACATTCAGTGTACAAAATCAAAAAACCATATATTAGAAATAACAAAGAAAATGAAGATCAAAGAGGCAAAGATACAGGCGACAACAAAGCTTATTTCAGGCCCTAATGTGAAGATCTCATACATTGAAAGGAACATCAATAAAATATATGATGATATGAGACTTATGAATGATGAGAAGGAGAAAAGATTGAAGATATTAGATCTCTATTAAGAGAGAATGTATCAATTAAGTTGAGTATTCTTGAAACTCAATTAGAGGAATGTCTTTCTTCAAAGACATTTTACTGAAAATTTCACTATGCAAACCTAAAGGTATGTGAAATTATATCTTTTGGCCTATGTGTACTTTTAAGTGTTTCAGATGTAGTAAAGAAATCATGGGATAAGGAGATAGAAAGTCTGAAGACAAATTTTGCAAATTGTATTCCAAGCCTACCAGCGTTGCAATTTTGAAATCTTAAAGGTAAACCAATTTTTGACATAAGGTTTTGACACCTTTGTCATTGTTATAAAATGGGGAGTAGTATTAGCAAAAAATTATAGACAATTTATGTATAGCATGGAGTATAATCATAGGGAGAGCATAGAGATTTCAAAGATATAGATATTTTGGAGATATAAGTAGTTGTATGAATGGCCACAAGTTTTTATCTTAAAGTTTTTGGGACTTAGCCTATTTTCTTATATGTTTCCACCAATGAGAAAGGGGGAGATTGTTGGAAATTTGGCTGAGTAGTATATCAGATTGTTGTCATTATGGAAACATGTAATCACCATGTTGATCACATAATAGAAGAAAGTAGTTCTGTATGAGCGCAAGTGAAAATTGTCTAAGTACAATAGTATTTTCCAGTCTAATCGGAGATAGTTTTGGTTAGCGATGTTCATAGAAGTAGGTTCAGTGCATGCACACTTGAACATGGATAATTCTATGTATATCAAAGCTACATGTGAGAGTGCAAGTTTGTACAACATGTATGAAAGGAGATATTAGAAGATTACAGAGATGGTGTTGAAGCCAACCTGAACAGAGTAAGAAGACAAAATGAGAATATTAAGTTAAGGGATTATTTTATTTATCAAAATAATGACTTAACCATATAAGGGATGACATCCTAGATGTTAACCTTTAGGTAGCATGAATTAATTTTCTATTTTGGAAAGAGTGTATGTTTAGTAGAGCCGACTGGAAGTTATTATTCTTAATAACTTGTATATATGTAAGAATCATGTAATGCAAAGAAAAACAAAAGTATTGTAATGTTGTGATGCAAAGTTGTGTATTGTAAGAAGAAAATCAAGCATACTCTATGTATGAAAGCGAAGAGCCTAGAAAGCTAAATCAGAATAGGAAAGCTATTCGGCAGCAATAAAAGGTTATGTACTTTACCTTTTTATTCATATATCATTGTATATTGCATGTTTGGGCAGTGTGCTCATCTTTCAAAGATCCTATTTTTGTAATACCAACTCCTCACAAGGTTGAGTCTTCTAACAAGGCCTAGAGTCCTTTAATCAGGACATAGACACTATATATATGTAATAGACTCTTAGCAAGGTCAACATCCTAAACCAAATACTTTTGATTAATGGATCAGTTATGGGTATCATCCCCACCAGGGTTTTCCCTTGGCTATGGTTTCCTCAAGAACAAACATGGTGTTATGAGTTCATTTGCTTTATTTCTATGCTTGTTATTTAGTTTACTTTGTTATGCAAGCTTCAAGTTAATTTGTTATATCCATAATTGGGGAAAAGTAAAAGTTTGTGAAATACTAATTCAGCCCACCCTCTCAATATTCCCTATTTCTAACATGTAAAAGACAAGTACTCACACCTCATTGGGAAATGCCAAAATACCAAAATAGAATTACATGTTGATCTATGTTGGGATAAAAATTTCTTGTGAAAATCCATAATATTTGCATGGGTGTCCATACAAAAGAAAATCCTAATTGTTGAATGTCTAATGAAAATGGGATATCATGGTCCATTTCGCTACGTCTTATGTGAGAAGAATAGATAAATAGTGGACCATATTTTACTAAGCTATAAATAGATGAACAAATTTTGGCCATGGATAAACAATATTTTGGGACTGAAGACAACCCTACCTCACAAAATACTAACTTTGTTCCAAAGTTGGTCCAATAAATCTAGAAAGGATTTCTACACTAATATATAGTTGATAGCTCCATCATTGTGGCTTGGGAAGTGTGGAAGGAATGCAATAGAAGGAATTTTAAGGGTATTGACATAGTTGTGGAACATATCATAATAAGATAGAGGCAATGATCATGGAGGTAGTTAATAGTATAAATATGAATGATTGTAAAGGGAAAATATTCATAATTTGGGATGATCTAAAATGAGGAAAAAATGGAATGGGATGTTTTAATACATCCTTTTATTGGAGATAATACAGTAAAGGTAGAGAAAAAGAGGTTGGAGTGTAAGTGGGAGGCACCACAAATGGGCTAGTTCAACTTTAATTTCAATGGTTCTTCGAGGGGAAATCTTGGGGTGGATGGGATTGCATGTTGCATTCATGATTGTGAAGGTAGGACTATTGCAACATTAGCTAGACCTATCGGAGTAGAATCTAACAATCATGGTGAACTAACAATTCTAGTTGAAGGATTTTTACTATGCAAATATCTATAGTTGGACAACGTGGAAATTGAAGGAGATTCTTCCAAAGTAATTAATGCCATTAGGAGTGGTTCTACCCTTAATTGGAGGCTAAATGGTTTGGTTTAGAGATTTATGGAGATCTTGAAATTCTTCAAACATTATATGATCTTGATCATATATATAAGAAAGGAAATGGGATTCTAGATATACTTGCCAATAAAAGGGTTGATGTCGAATGGATAGGAAGCTTAGATTGATGGATTGATAAGTAGGGGTCATCACAAATATGTCCATGGGGGACTTAAACATGAAGTAATTTGGTTGGATGGGTCCAATCTAATACATTTCCTATAGCTAGTGTTTATTGAGAAAGCAGACAGGAATGCAAAATAGGGTTAGGATTCATCTTTGGTTATATAGTGGCTCTATAAATATCCTTTGCATACATATACATATATACATAAATAAACGCACACACACACACACACACACACACACAAATATATATTTCTCCATCAACATTTTCAGTAAGACGATTGTCAGAACATATTTCATCTTTTTCATTCACACATATTTGATCAGGAACATTCAGTATTATATTATCTTCAAAGCAAAATGTTTCTGATATCTGATCTTTATCAACTACCATGAATGAAGGATCAACCTTGTTAAATTCTTCAATAACATAAAGAATCTCATCTTTTAATAGCCTATCAGCCTTAGGATGATCTTTAGATGAAAAATAGTTTGAAACCTTATCCTCATTCTTTTCACCCAATTTACAACTTTCATCAACACAAGAAAAAGGAATCATAGATACATCTTCTTTTTCAATTTTGTTTACCTTTTCTTCCTGATCTTCAAGAATCTCCATAGGCTGGGAACATTCTTTTTGCTGGTCATTTTCTTCATGCTGATGACTTATCCAAGTTAATCCAACATTACTCTTATCCACCTTATAAGAAAGTGCTTGATTCTTAGCAGGGACAAAATTAGAGGTTTGATCTTTAATCTTCTATCCTCTAGTCATCACAGTTAGCTGAGGTTCCTCCAAAGTAGCAAAACAATCATCTTCATCTTCTGAATTTGTCTCATACTCACAATAAAAATTTATTGAGTCACCATGAGGAGTATGATAATCTTCACTTTCTAGATATTCAATTCTTTTCTCTTTTTCTTCTTGATTTGTTCTGAGATGAAAGGCACGAGAATTATGTCTTTTGGGAGGAGCTTCAATAGCTAATCTCTGTGAATTCTCATTTCTACCTTGATGTCTTGATTCTTCTTGGTAAGGCTAATAAAATGAATGAGCTAGTGTAGTAATCTATCTTTTCAATGCATTTATCTCATGAGATAACTTCTGCAACATAGCTTCTATGCTATTTGAAGTACTGACTGTATTGCTTGTGAATCTAGCATGAAATTCCTTCTTCCATCTCCCAAAGGCTATCATATCATCTTCCATTTCTTCAGCCAGTGTTTGAGCAGCTTGCAAATCCATTACATTAGCTCTTCTTAATTGATAACCAAGTTCTGGAGGCATAGAACTAATGTAAAATGTTTTCAAATTATTTCCTATTGGTGCACTGGCAGCTGGTATTCTTTTGATTAGTTTATTAAATCTGGCATTGAAATCTCTCATGGAGATAGATGGTTCTTTTTTTATTTGAGCCAGTTGTAACAATAAGACTTGAGCATCTTCAGCAGTCTTATACCTTTCTTCAAATTTCTATTTCATTTCATTCCACCCAGTAATGCAGCCTATAGGTAAGTCTTGAAACCATTCTGCTGCATCATCCACGAGGGTGTCTACAAACATTCTAACAGCAACATCTTCATGCTGAGGGTTTATCACACTACATACTTTATGAAAGCCATTCAGATGTTGTTCTACAGATATTGAGCCATCACCATTGAATCTTGGAAAGTTCTTTCTACAACCTTTTGGTAAATCATGACTTGCTACAAGATTCAAAGGTCCAATAGCATTTCCCCAAGGAACAGCCATATTTGCTAAACATGTATTCTAAGTGACTGCCTGAATTGAAACTAAGAGGGGAAATGAACTGAATTCTGAGAAAAAATTTAATATTTTCTTCTTTTTTCTTCTAAAGTTCTTCCCCAGCAAAGTCACCAAAAATTGTTGGTTAAGATTTTGTCCTCCCTTTAGATTTATAATCTTTGACTCTTCTTAACACCCAAGGTGAGAGAACAAAAGGATGTTCACCAACAAATGGGTCAGTGTAAGTCATCTATCACTGCCCTCTGAATTGATAGGTACAGCTCCCTAAATATGCAATGATATGCAATGAATGTGTTTTTATTGATCATCAGATTAGCTTCTTATAGGATTTAACCAAATTGTTTGTAGGCACAAACAATTCAGGCGAGGATAAGAGTGGATAACCTATAATCCCCAATGGAATGTTGATTACAAATTATCATAAAATCTATCTTCTAACCTAAATCTGTCTACTCTAAGAATGCATAATCTATTGAGGAGAATAGAAGCAGAATCATACATGGACAACAAATGGACTTACCTATGCTGCAATTATTGACATGAAATGGAATTCAAGCAAGAATTACAGTTCCACATACAATTGTACTTTCTATTCAAATGCATCTAAATAACTGAATGAATAGGAGAAGAATCATACATGAAAGGTAAATAGAATTACTTTTATTGTAATCAACAACATGAAATGGAATCCAGTAAGAAACTATAGCTTCACATATAACTGTTCTATCTATTCAAATTCAAAATGAATTACTAACGGTACAACAAACATGAAATAAAGCTAGCAACTGGAATTACTTCTACTCCAATACCAATTTTTCTGACCCTTTCATTCCTTTTCTTTACAGTATTTATACAATGCTTATAGGAAATGATTCATCTTCCAGAATTCAAAAAGACAAGATAGAAAGAGAGAACATCTCAATGATAGAATTTGAAAAGCCAATTACTGACATGAGAATAAGAAAAGACATTATAATTATGACGCTTTGATTTGAGTCCTTCATCTTATTTTTAATAGCATCTGTCAAGTCAAATCCATTGGGCTTCTCGAAGTCGAACTATCTTCCAAACAATAATCAATCTGATCTACAACTGTATTCAACCTTCTTTAAATATCTCAGAAATATTTGGCATGATCTTATAGCTTTTATCATTACCACCACAAGCTACATCATACAAAATTGTTAGGATTATATTCTTCATTCTTTTCCTACCCGTGACCTCAGTCGAAAGATCTATCATCCATATCCACCTCGGTTCTTAGTCACTTTCAACTTATTCATTTACGACAGTTGAAAATTTACATCATTTTTTAATCTCTTTATTTTCCTTAAGTCTTGGGTCCCACCTGACAAGTTTCTCATTGGATGGTGGTCATATGATCATGAGAGGAAAGAATATTCCTCATGATCATATGATACCCGTAGATCTCCCACATTTGTCAGAACTCAACACTAGCCGGGTCCACAGGACAGATGGCAGTCGGTCATAATCCTTTTGCACTTTATCATGTCTGAAAACTTAGAACATCAGCCCCACCTAACAGATTCTCATCGGATGGTGATTGTATGATCACAAGAGGAAAGAATATTCCTCGCGATCATACACCAGCCATAGATCTCCTGGTAGTGCACCCCCTATGCTTTGCCACTTTTGAAAAGGTAAAATCTGATGCAGGAGCATCCTGGGTGTAAGAGCAATCTTGCATCACCCAAAAATATTTTTGTTTTTATTTTTCAATAAGGGCTATTTTGTGTAGAGCTACTATTTATGGAAAGTTACTATTTTTGGTAATTTTTGTATGTGCTCAGAATGATCTAATTTCTTTCTTGGAGGTTCATTTTGGTCATATAAGTCTGCCAGTAAAGTTTCATTTCCAGATCAAGTGTATGTTGGAAGATATTGAAGATTTTTGGTATTGGCAGCAGGGTACAGAAACTTTGAACTCAGTTTTGAAGGCTTTAGAGGCCCCGGATGAGGTCAAAAATTTGGGTGACGAGCGCTTGCATGGGTCAAGCCTGTAGAGCGCTTCGTGGCATTTCTGAAATGGGGTTATAATAGTCGATCGGGTCAACTGGTGATGACTTATGGTCTTTGGAAGTTGGTTGGGCCACCTGAAATGGTGAAAAATAATTTTCTTCAAAATTTTTGTTCGGGTTTCAAAGGTTATCTTGAGCCGACTATGATGTAATAAAATGTAAAATAAACTAATTCTAAGTTTGGTCGGCCTTATTGGCTAAAATTCTGGAACCTTCCCATGCGGTGGAAAATTGCCTATATAAGGAAGGCTGTATTATTGTCTTAGGCAGTTCAGAATAGTTCTGGGTAGTAGATCTGGGTAATAGTTCGAGGCTTTGTCCTACAGAATATTGTAAGGGAATGCCCATGTGGCTTTGTATATTGTAATTCTGAAAGTTTTTAATTCCACATTTGTGGAGATAATAAGAAGCCAATTTTCTGTTCTTGCATATTGTTGTTGTTTCACTATATCTTTTATAAGTTTGTGGTATTAAGGGGAGCACCCTTCATCAAGTGGTATCAGAGTAGGAGTTCTTGAGTGTGTAAATAGATCACCGACTATGAGGCAGTTTGCACCAGGACCATGGCTAGGGTTTCAGCAGGCATCGCGAAAATGCCTCCACGACGAGAATGTGGCGGAAGAGTTGGTGCTGTGACGCCTGAGGTTAGGGAGCTACAGAGACAAGTGCAAGCATTGCAAGAAGAGATTCGTAGAGGAATGAATCTCAATGTCAGAGATGAAAGTGAAGATGAAGCCGAAGAAGAATATCAACAAGGAGAAGCTGAAATTCTGAACCAGGAGGAAGAAAGACTTTTTCAGGCCATTTCCAAGATTGGGAAAAGACCTAAGATTGAGGTTCCTACATTTTTTGAAAATCTTAACCCAGAGGAATTGATTGACTGGATCAATGAATGTGAGGAATATTTTGAGTACGAAGATGTTGACGATCCTGATAGGGTCAAATTTACGAAGGCCAGATTGAAAGGTCATGCAAAGATCTGGTGGCAAGAAATTTAGTTGGAGCGAAATAGAAGAGGGAAAGATAAAATCACAAGATGGGATCGGATGGTGGATAAACTTAAGTGACAGTTCATTCCTGTTGATTATGAGCTTGACCTACTGAAGAAAATGCAGAGTTTGAAGCAAGCAGGAAGATCTGTTCAGGAGTATACAGAGGAGTTCTACCGACTTCTCATCAGAACAGGCCATGCAGAAGCTGATTAGGAGAAAGCTGCCCGATACCTTAATGGGTTAAGGCCAAGCATTCAGGAGGAGCTGAATCTGGTTCGAATGAACAGTATTGAAGAGGCATACCAGTTTGCCCTAAAAGTAGAAGAAAAGTTGAACAAGAAGTTTGAGAGCAGACAAAACGGAAGAGGTCATGGTGGACGATCTGGTGGACGGTCATATGGTGGCCGAAATGAAGATATGAAAAAGAAGGATGAGGCCAGTAGCAGTCAGAATCAGCGAGGAAATAATTCCAATCATTTCCAAGATCAGAATAATAGAGATCAGAGAGGAAGAGGAAGAGGACAAGGATCTGGAAGAGGTGGCTTCCGTGGAACATGTTTTCACTGTGGAGAAGAAG
This sequence comes from Chamaecyparis obtusa, assembly GCA_027943335.1. NCBI lineage: Eukaryota > Viridiplantae > Streptophyta > Pinopsida > Cupressales > Cupressaceae > Chamaecyparis > Chamaecyparis obtusa. The sequence goes on from BSBK01009524.1 coordinate 218,776, forward strand.
GTCATAGGGCATTTGAATGTCCTCAGTACCAAGGAAGAACAGACAGGAGAAATGAAAGCCAGGCCAGAGTTGCACATGTAGATGAAGATGCCAGATCATCAAATTCTAAAGATGCTGAAAGAGGAGAAAAGTTGATTAACAGAAGAGTCATGTTGAGTGGTGAGAATGAGCCTGAGCAAAGAAGGAGCCTGTTTCGCACTAGGTGCAAGTGCGAAGGTAAATGTTGTGATGTGATTATTAATAGTGGAAGCACTGACAATTTGGTGTCAGAAGAGATGGTGACAAAGTTGAAGCTCAAGAGACAGAAACACCCACATCCATATCGGATTGCCTGGGTACAGGATGACCACAAGGTCATGGTCAATGAACAATGCCTGGTGAAGTTCAAGATTGGCAGATACCAAGATGAGCTATTGTGTGATATCATATCTATGGATGCATGTCATATGTTGTTGGGTAGACCATGGCAGTTTGACAGATGTGTTGTACATGATGGTCATGCGAATACCTATTCCCTGACAAAGGATGGAGTGCGACATAAGCTAAAACCATTGAAGGAGACTGAAGAAAAGGTATGTGGTAATGCAAGGATAACTTTTGTTGATGGAAGAAATTTCCTAGATGGTATGAGGCATGAGCATGTATATTTTTCTTTAATTCCAAAAGCTGGTAAAAAGGAAGTAGAAGATGTTCCTATAGAAGTTGCAGATTTGTTGAATGAGTTTCAAGATATTGTATCTGATAATGTGCCTGATGGATTACCACCAGTCAGAAAGATCATTCATCAAATAGACTTGATCCTAGGAGTGAGTTTGCCGAATAAAGCAGCACACAGAATGACACCTGCAAAAAGTGAGGAGTTGAACAAACAAGTACATGAACTGCTACAGAAAGGATTGATCCGTGAGAGTCTGAGTCCCCATGCTGTACCAGCGGTATTAGCACCAAAGAAGAATGGAGAGTGGAGGATGTGTACAGATTCTAGGGCAATAAACAAGATCACAATCAAGTACAGGTTTCCATTGCCACGAATGGATGATATTATGGACTGTTTGAGTGGAGCTGTGTATTTCTCAAAGATAGATCTGAAGAGTGGATATCATCAGATTCAGATCAGAGAAGGAGATGAATGGATGACTGCCTTCAAGACAAAAGAAGGACTATATGAGTGGTTAGTCATGCCTTTTGGGCTAACCAATGCACCAAGCACTTTCATGCGGCTCATGAACGAGGTTCTGAAAGAATTTCTGGGTAAGTTTGTCATTGTTTATCTAGATGATATTTTGATTTTTAGCAAGACATTGGAGGAACATATGATGCATATTCGTATGGTGTTTGAGAAGTTGAGAGATGAGAAATTATTGATTAACTTGAAGAAGTGCAATTTTGTGAAGAAAGAGTTAGTGTATTTGGGATTTGTAGTCTCAGCAGAAGGTCTAAAAATGGACCCAGAGAAGGTACAGGCTATCCTTGAATGGCCTACTCCAAGGAGTGCTACTGAGGTAAGATCTTTTCATGGTCTAGCTAGCTTTTATAGAAAGTTTATCAAAAATTTTAGCAGTATTTGTGGACCCTTGACTGAAACAATGAGAGGGGATAGAAAAGAATTTAAGTGGACTAATGGGGTAGAAAAGAGTTTTCAATTGTTGAAACAAAAAGTTACAGAATAACTTGTTTTAGCACTTCCAAATTTTAATAAGGTGTTTCAAGTAGATTGTGATGCTAGTGGTACTGCAATAGGAGCTGTTATGAGCCAAGAAGGTAAACCTGTTGCTTATTTCAGTGAGAAGTTCAATGATGCCAAGAGGAAATATTCTGTTTATGATCAGGAATTTTATGCTATAGTTCAGGCATTAAAGAAGTGGAGACATTATCTGCTTCCTAAGGATTTTGTCTTTTATACTGATCATCAAGCTTTGCAATATTTGAATAGTCAAGGAAAGTTGAATCAGAGGCATTTGAAATGGGTTGAGTTTTTGCAGAGTTATACATTTATTTTGAAACACAGAAGTGGAAAGTCTAACAGGGTTGTAGATGCTCTTAGCAGAAGGCAGCTATTGCTGACAGAGATTCAGATTGAGGTGGTTGGATTCAAGGAACTCAAGAATTTATATCCAGAGGATCCTGATTTTGGTGAAGCTTGGAAAGCTTGTACAGAACCTGTTACTCTAGACAGGATGAAATGGCTGGATTTCATCATCCAAGATGATATGCTATTCAAAGGGAGTCAGTTGTGCATTCTACGAAGTTCTATGAGGGAGAATCTCATCAAGGAGAAGCATAGTGGAGGATTGGCTAGACATTTTGGTCGTGATAAAACCCTTTCTTTGGTTAGTGAGAATTATTATTGGCCACAGTTGCAGCAAGATGTGAAGAAGTTTGTACAGAGTTGCAGAGTATGTCAGATGGCGAAAGAAGTGAAGCAGAATACAGGGTTGTATCAGCCATTACCTGTACCAGAGAAGCCTTGGGAGGATATCAGCATGGAATTTGTTCTTGGTTTACCGAGGACTCAGCGGAGACATGATTCAATTTTTGTGGTGGTTGACAAATTTTCAAAGATGGCACATTTCATTCCCTGCAAGAAGACTAATGATGCTGTTCATGTAGCAGAATTGTTTTTTAGAGAAGTAGTGAGACTTCATGGTTTGCCAAAGACCATAGTTTCAGATCGGGACACTAAGTTTGTTGAATATTTTTGGCGTACATTGTGGAAGAAGTTGAAGATAGATTTGAAGTTCAGTTCATCACATCATCCACAGACTGATGGACAGACAGAGGTGGTGAATAGAAGTTTGGAAAATTTGCTGAGATGTTTGGTTGGAGATAAGCCAACAGGATGGGATTTGATTTTACCACAGGAAGAATTTGCATACAATAATTTTGTCAATAGGAGCACTGGTAAATCACCATTCCAGATTGTATATGGAAGTAGTCCAAGAAATGCATCTGAATTGAGAAAGATAGATAAAGGAGAAATAAGTAGTGCTGAAGCTGAGGATTTTGCAGAACACTTGAAGAACATCCATGAGGAGGTGAGGAAGCATATTACCAAGATGAACGCACAGTATAAGGCTAAGGAAGATGAGAAAAGGAGGTATAAAGAATTTCAGGTTGGTGATGAAGTCATGGTTCATTTGCAGAAGGAGCAGTTTCCAGTTGGTACATATAACAAGCTAAAAATGAAGAAGTTTGGGCCATGTAAGATACTGAAGAAGCATGATTCAGGAAATGCATATGAGGTAGAATTGCCTAGTGAGCTGAATATTTCACCAGTGTTTAACATTTCAGATCTGATAGAGTATCATGAGGGAGGTGTTGAAGATGAGATCACAGCAGCACAGTGGAGTATTCCAACAACTATTTCAGACACTAAGGAGATTGAAGATATACTGGACAGTCGTGTTGGCAGAAGCACAAGGAACAGGACATATGAAGAATATCTGGTCAAGTGGAAAGGACGACCTGTTGAAGATTCATCATGGCTGACAAAGGAGGAGGTCACTTCTCAAATTACCCTAGGTGTCTGATGCAGGAGCATCCTGGGTGTAAGAGCAATCTTGCATCACCCAAAAATATTTTTGTTTTTATTTTTCAATAAGGGCTATTTTGTGCAGAGATACTATTTATGGAAAGTTACTATTTTTGGTAATTTTTTTATGTGCTCAGAATGATCTAATTTCTTTCTTGGAGGTTCATTTTGGTCATATAAGTCTGCCAGTAAAGTTTCATTTCCAGATCAAGTGTATGTTGGAAGATATTGAAGATTTTCGGTATTGGCAGCAGGGTACAGAAACTTTGAACTCAGTTTTGAAGGCTTTAGAGGCCCCGGATGAGGTCAAAAATTTGGGTGACAGGCGCTTGTGCGGGTCGAGCCTATAGAGCGCTTCGTGGCATTTCTGAAATGGGGTTATAATAGCCGATCGGGTCAACTGGTGATGACTTATGGTCTTCGGAAGTTGGTTGGGCCACCTGAAATGGCGAAAAATAATTTTCTTCAAAATTTTTGTTCGGTTTCAAAGGTTATCTTGAGCTGACTATGATGTAATAAAATGTAAAATAAACTAATTCTAAGTTTGGTCGGCCTTATTGGCTAAAATTCTGGAACCTTCCCACGCGGTGGAAAATTGCCTATATAAGGAAGGCTGTATTATTGTCTTAGGTAGTTCAGAATAGTTCTAGGTAGTAGATCTGGGTAATAGTTCGAGGCTTTGTCCTACAGAATATTGTAAGGGAATGCCCATGTGGCTTTGCATATTGTAATTCTGAAAGTTTGTAATTCCACATTTGTGGAGATAATAAGAAGCCAATTTTCTGTTCTTGCATATTGTTGTTGTTTCACTATATCTTTTGTATGTTTGTGGTATTAAGGGGAGCACCCTTCATCAAAATCAATGGTTACCTTAAGATCTTATATGTCTGACATATCCTACACAAAATCACACTCACTATCGATTCTCTACCGATGACAGGACCCTTCTGACAACCCGCCAACTCAGTACTTTGTGGACCAATCACATACTACCATATATGTTTGTGAAACATTTCAGACCCACTGCTTTTACTAACTTTACACCTGTAGAATCAGATGGATGGCGTGTGATCTATGGGCTCACGAGATTCTACAAGATCATACGCCATCCGTTAATTTGGAATCTTATCTGATGTCATAAAAATTTGACCCCACCTTACTGCATGAAATACTACAATGAATCAAGAGCTGCCACATCAATTAATTTGACCAATCACACTCGTCACCTCAGCTATAAAGTGATACCAAAGATGGGCCCGCTGGGACAGTTGGCACCTTGTCATTATTTCGCATGAAATAAACGTAACTTTTTTATGTGAAATAATGACAGCCGTAGATTTTGACCGATCATCAACCACGCTGAACGTTAACCTTTTGATCAAATGAGAAACAAAATGGATCTATCTGATCAGAGTTGCACATTGTTAGAATGAAGTCTAGATATTTCAATACTAGCTCTGTCATTGCTTCCGTTACATGAAGAATCTTTCCTTTGATATGCTGTAAACATCTTGAGATCATGGCTTTCAAGCACCATCCTATTTTGAAAAGAAAATCATTTGGAGCACCATAATCTTTGCCAGATTGGGAGCTACAACCTACCCAAACAATGAGACCTTAAACAACCCACCCAGCTAAAACATGAAGGCAAATTGAAGAGAAACTTGGCAAAGATTTCCTATCTTAGAGGAGATCTAGACCTAGACTTTACATGACCAGTCCTGACTTGATCAAAAAAAGGGTGACTGAAAGTCAGGCAACAATTTTGTAACCAGGTTTGCTATGATGAAGTACATTGATATATAATTGACAATCTTTTTACTTTCATAGGTTACTCCGACTATGAGGGAGGGCCCACGAGAATCCTTCATTTCTTTGTTGACCCAGCCCACTATTCCAGAGGAGGGATCACGAGATGTAAGTTTTAATTTTAGTTCAATCAATTTATAATTTTATTATGCTATCATCCTATTTTGTAGATTTATTACTCTATGTTGCACCACTCTACTAATCTCATTATTGCAAATATATATTTATAGGTCAAAGTTGGTATTGCTGGCATGGTCCCTTCGCTACCCAGGACTTATGCTAGGACACCTGCTCATGGTAGGAGATCGAGAGACCAGGTACAAATATTTGTATTTAGTTATAATTTTAATTAAATTAGTGTTTGAGAATTATGAATTATATATCTATGTGTACAAATCATATAAAGTAAGCAATCTAACTTTGGTTTGAACTCATTTTTTATGCAGGATCAATTAGAGCCCAACACTTCTTCAAAGAGGCTACATTTTGATGATCCCCCTACAACATAGGATGCAATTTTAGTTTTGTGGTCATTTAGAGATGACACTTGACACATTTTGAGATGACATATATGCCACATTGTACACCTTAAAACATTGATTTTGTAGACATTTTGAAATGGCATGTGCCATATTTGTATATGGACATACTTTTGATACATTTGATACATATATAGAACATGTTCATTTATATGTTATATTTGCGTCATTTTTTGTATATACATATTTATTATTCATGTTTATGGAATTGAATGGTGAAGTTATATCTTGACTATGATTATCATTATGATTTAAATTATATCTTGTTGAAGTTACATTTGTTTTTCTTTACTCTAGAATACCCTGTTCATGGAGCTTATTATGTTTGAGGTTTAACTTCTTGTTGGTGAACAGATTTGTCTTCCAAAGAAATGCTTACAAAATGACCCTTAAAGCCCAAAAAAAAAGACTCAACCAACACCAATAGCTGGGTCACTTCACTATTGAGAAGTGTAAGTGCCCTTTGAATTATCTAGGTATAGCTCCCCGTGCAGGATTTACAATGAATCAACTAAACTATAAATGATAATGCTTTTAACCTAAAAGCAATAAAGGCTTACAAACATCTATTCGTAAACATGAGATAGATGCGAAGGGACTAATTTACTAAAAAGAAAAGGTTAGTAAATGCTACAAATTTCATTTTCCTAAACAATGCATTACAGAAAGAAACTAAGAGAGAAAGATGAATGGTTCTTTCCAAATACATGACAAACTATAGCACAAAGTCAACAGATGATCATGCTAATGATCAGACATAACAGATATGCATTCAAAAGAAACCAATATCATTCAAAGATGAATATCAATAAAAAAGTGAGCATCTAAAATCAATGTTTTAATATGCTGACATATCCTTCTTTGAACACAGCAAAATAACAAAGATTATGTCATTCCTGTACATTAATCATTATCTAGAAATAAAATCCCTCTTTCCCTGCATTACAATAAAAATCCTAATCTATCCCTCCCCTGGCACAAAGTCTCTCGGGTCAAGTGGAATCTGGACCCCCAAAATCTCCTCTACGAGCCTTATTTATTTTCCCCTTTCAGTCAGTTTCTTTCCTATTATAATAACTAATTATTGAGGACATGTCTATCCACATCTTCTTTCTCGAATACATTAAAGTCTCCCTTTGTGAGTGCCTTAGTAATATTTTGTTATGAAAGTCCATGTTACTTGGTGCTCTACATCTTTCAAAATGGATCTATTCCTATAGAATAGTGCCATCTAGATCTTATTGCAACACAAGTGTTAATGCCTCTATGTTTTGATTGGACGCTTGGTGCTATAACTAGAGCATGTCATTTTTGGCTCTCCACACACATACCGCTTCATGCAAGTGACACCAAGAAACATTTTTTCAAAGCCATCATACATACATATTTTGGGATTCAATTGCGAGCATGTCCTCCTCAATTTTCCCACCCTGTAAACCTAAAGCCAACATCCTTGAATCATGACTGATGTCAACACAAAGAATTCTATTATCATGCATCATGAAGGCATCATCAGCTTGGTATTGAAAATCACTCTTAAGTTACCCACTGATATAGTCCTAGACCTCTATGAATCCAACAACCGGGCATGAAACAAGGTTTTGTCCATCAGGGAAGATGTCGGGTCCTCCTTGACATTTAGTGTTGGGGCATTCTTAGGAAATGATAATGTCTTAATATTGAAATTGCATTATAGATTATCATGTTCTCGAATGTCAATATTGTCGATGTGCAAAACTAGTTCTCATTGTCATCGACCAGTCGAACCTGACAAAGCTTTGGAAACTTTATTTTTGGATACCTTTTACTAGTTCTACTACTCCTATCTATAATTCCATATGTTGTGCTCTGCTTGTAGGCATTCTATCTAACAGTTTACATATACAAGCCCCTAATGCAGAGGTTACAACAAGAAAGTGGAGTTCCCTTCTACTACCTCCCACAACTCACCAACCAACCACAAAGTCTTAAGGGTAATCCCAAACTCTTTTGATGGTATAACACAAGCAAAAAAATGTATTTCTATCCCAATAAACTCCCTTTGTAAAGTTACACACTCAATCAAACTTCAATGCCTATTTGGCTTTAGGGACACTAGGCCTAAAACTAACTTATTGATAGCACTCTTCACCAGTGGACTTCCCGACCACTCCCAAGCATTTATATGGTCCTCATATGACCTAAGGCCTCTAAAATAAAATAACACTTGGTTTATTCCCACCAAAACCATACCATGGCAAACTAGACCTGCATGTCAATTTCCTTGTAGCCTTCTCAATAGAGGTTTTCTACTCTAAATTTTTCACAACTGAGTATCTTGATACAATCAGGGCATTTTCAGACACCCATTTGGAAGTTATTTAAGATCCCAAAGCCTTTCCTTCTAACTCCACTCCAACACCACCTAACACCCACCTTGGACACAGACCTAATTAGCCTAATTAAGCTTGGTTTACAAAGCAAGTATGAGGTATAGGGTTCATGGAACTAGTACAATGCTTTAGATATTCTTCTCCAACCCCAAATGACTCAAAACCACCTTTACTTCACTCACTTATCTATTCTATGCACTTCTTTACAACTTTTTTCTACTTTCTTGACTGAATCCTCTCAAAAATTTAGACTAGGGCCTGATGCGTGAAGGCCTTTCCCTTCGAGCCACTACATGAGCCTTTATAATCCATTGATACATAGACCTAACTTTCATTTTCCAAATTCTTAGGTTAAACCCATGGCTAGAATGCAAGTTAGGCCTCCATTAGTGTTCAGGGCCCTAGAAAAGCTTGCTTCCTGGACTGTTTTGAAAAGAATTGAAATAACTTTAACAAATGAAACTAAAACTTCTTCAAATCAATGAAAATGTTCACTAACATACAATAAAGTATTCCCACATTCAAATCATCACCCTATAATTCCATACACGCCTGTACAACTTTGAGAAATGGCTCAAAAATAGTTTGTATTCCTCCTTTATGGCATCAGTTTACAAAAATCAACTTCTTACCATTATGGTTTGAAGTGATGAGAATATATAACCTTAAAAATGAATTTATATCAATTGGAGAACCCATTTGACTCTTGGGTTTCCAATTCCAATCTCTCGAGAAATTTTAGAAAGTTGCAACAACAACTTTTATTACATTTTTGCAATTTTGCAAAATATGCCATTTTATGAACTTGATAGAGTTTATGATTTCTTTTTGAGATCAAAACCTATCGAAATGATTTTTCAAGTGAAAATAATCTAAAATCAACCTTTAAGACTCCATAAGCCTAACCTAGAAAATTATCACTAAGTAGGTGAACCCCATGACCTAAGGTATCTTAGGCTTATAACATTGCCAAAAGATCCTTGATCACACATTAGGGATTCCAAACCAAAATTAGGATGATCTATTTAGAGCCATCCTATTTATTACAAACATAACAATGCAATTCAAATTCCTACTAGTGGAGGGTGCCCTACACTAGCCCTGAAAGATCGCTACCCAATCGTGCTTAGTGCACCTTGGGGTCACTTGGGTCGAGCGTGGTCGCGAGCATTCTGGTGACTCTGTGGGTAGAATGGGGTTGTCATTGGTGTTTACCTGGCTAACCAAAGCTGATGGAGTAGATGGCTCGATGCCAGGTCAGACAGTTTGAAAGATACACTGCTGAGCCACTTTCACTGACCCTCACTGCAAGTTTTGGCATTGAATGAGATCGCCTTGCCAAATGCAAATGAAGTCAAATCGCCCAAAACTGAGAGAGGTTATTGTAGACCTCAAAAACATGATCCCATAGCACTTGAAAATTTTTTAATACCTCTCACGAAGTTTGAGATATGAGCCCCAGAAGATCACTGCCCAATCGTGCTTAGTGCACCTTGGGGTCACTTGGGTCGAGCGTGGTCGCGAGCATTCCGGTGACCCTATGGGTAGAATAGGGTTATCACTGGCATTTACCTAGCCAACCAAAGCTGATGGAGTAGATGGTTTGATGCTAGGTCAGACGGTTTGAAAGATACACTGTTGAGCCACTTTCAACTGACCCTCACTGCAAGTTTTGGCATCGACTAAGATCGCCTTGCCAAATGCAAATGAAGTCGAATCATGCAAAACCGAGAGAGGTTATTGTAGAACTCAAAAACATGATCCTATATCACCTAAATATTTTTTGATACCTCTCACAAAGTTCAAGATATGAGCCCTGGAAGATCACTGCCCAATCGTGCTTAGTGCACCTTGTAGTCACTTGGGTCGAGCATGGTCACGAGTGTTCCGGTGACTCTGTGGGTAGAATGGGGTTGTCACTAGCATTTACTTGGCCAACTAGATCTAATGGAGTAGATGGTTTGATGCCAGGTTAGATGGTTTGAAAGATACACTGCTGAGCCACTTTTAACTGACCCTCACTGCAAGTTTTGGCATTGACTAAGATCTCCTTGCCAAATGCAAATGAATTCGAATCACCCAAAATTGAGAGAGGTTATTGTAGACTTCAAAAAAAAAATCTTGTAGCACCTAACAATTTGTTGATACCTCTCATGAAGTCTAAGATACAAGCCCTGGAAGATCGGTGCTCAATCATGCTTAGTGCACCTTAGGGTCACTTGGGTCGAGCATGGTCATGAGAGTTCCGGTGACTCTATGGGCAGAATGGGGTTGTCACTAGCGTTTAACCGGCCAATTAGAGCTGGTGGAGTAGATGGTTTGATGCCATATCAGATGGTTTGAAAGATACACTACTAAGCCACTTTCAACTGACCCTCACTGCAAGTTTTGGCATCGACTAAGATCGCCTTGCCAAATGCAAACAAAGTTGAATCGCCCAAAACTCAGAGAGGTTATTGTAGACCTTGAAAACATGATCCCATAACACTTGATGATTTGTTGATACCTCTCATGAAGTCTGAGATAAAAGCCCCAAAAGATCTTTGCCTAATCATGCTTAGTGCACCTTGGGGTCACTTGGGTCGAGCATGGTCATGAGCATTCTGATGACTCCGTGGGTAGAATGAGGTTTTCACTAGTGTTTACCTAGCCAAATAGAGTTGATGGAGTAGAGGGTTTGATGCCACATCAGATGGTTTGAAAGATACGCTGCTGAGCCACTTTCAACTAACCCTCACTGCAAGTTTTGGCATCGATTGAGATCACCTTGCCAAATGCAAATGAAGTTGAATCACCCAAAACTGAGAGAGGTTATTGTAGACCTTGAAAACATAATATTTTAGTGCCTAATGATTTGTCAATACCTCTCATGAAGTCTGAGATACAAGCCCTGAAAGATCACTGGTGGTTTGAAAGATACATTGCTGAGTCACTTTCAACAAATTATTAGTGGTACGTTTGAAATTTGAACTGTATGGACCAATAGAGAGTTCTTGTGACCCCTTTTGACACATTGGAATGCTCAGGTGTGCCTCAAGTGGTCCTAAGACCCCTTAATACACACTTGAGCATTCAAATCTATCAAAAGGGGTCACAGAGACACCCTAGGGGTCGTAGTATGCTTTATCTTGTGTTAGGACCCCTAGGGAGTCCCTATGAAACCTTCTGACACATTGGAATGCTCAAGTGTGTCTTAAGGGGTCCTAGGACCCCTTAAGACACACTTGATTGTTCTAATATCTCAAAAGGGGTCATAGGGACTCCGTAGGGGTCATAGTACACCTTATCATGCGTTAGGATCCCTAGGGAGTCCCCGTGACCCCTTTTGACACATTGGAATCCTCAAGTGTGTCTCAACAGGTCTTAGGACCCCTTCAGACACACTTGAGCATTCCAATATGTCTAAAGGGGTCACAAGGACTCCCTAGGGATCTTAGTACACCTTATCACATGTTAGGACCCCTAGGGAGTCCCTGTGACCCCTTTTGACACATTGGAATCGTCAAGTACATCTTAAGGAGTCCCAAGACCCCTTAAGACACACTTGAGCATTCCAATATGTCAAAAGGGTTCTAGGGGACTCCCTAGGGGTCCTAGTATGCCTTATCACATGTTAGGACCCCTAGGGAGTTCCCATGACCCCTTTTGAGACATTGGAATGCTCAAGTGTGTCTTAAGGGGTCCTAAGACCACTTAAGACACTTGAGCTTTCCAATCTGTCAAAAGGGGTCACAGAGACTCCCTAGCGGTCCTAGAATGCTTTATCATGCTTTAGGACCCCTAGGGAGTCTCCTAGACCCCTTTTCACACATTGGAATACTTAAGTGTGTCTTAAACACACTTGAGAATTCCAATGTGTGAAAAGGGGTCTAGGGGACTCCCTAAGGGTCCTGGTACACCTTATCACATGTTATGACCCCTAGGGAGTTTCTGTGACCCCTTGTGACATAGTGGAATTCTCAAGTGTGTCTTAAGGGGTCTTAGGACTGCGTAGGACCCCTTAAGACACACTTGAGCATTCCAATGTGTCAAAAGGGGTCATGGGGATTCACTAGGAATCTTAGTATGCCTTATCACATCTTAGGACCCCTAGGGAGTCCCTACCACCCCATTTGAGACATTGGAACACTCAAGGGTGTCTTAAGGGGTCGTAGGACCCCTTAAGACACACTTGAGCATTCCAATGTGTCAAAAGGGGTCACAGGGACACCCTAGGGGTCCTAGTATGCATGATAAGGCATACTAGAGCCCCAAGGGAGTCCCCGTGACCCCTTTTGACACATTGGAATGGTCAAGCATGTCTTTAGGGGTCATAGGATGCCTTAAGACACACTTGAGCATTCCAATGTGTCAAAAGGGGTCACAGGGACTCCATAGGTGTCCTAGTATGCCTTATCATGTGTAAGGACACCTAGGGAGTCCCCGTGACCCATTTTGACACATTGGAATGCTCAAGTGTGTCTCAAGGGGTGTTAGGACCCCTTGAGACACACTTGAAAATTCCAATGTGTCAAAATGGGTCACGGGGACTCCCTAGGGGTCCTAGTATGCATGATAAGGTGTACTAGAACCCCTAAGGACCCTGTGACCCCTTCTAACACATTGGAATGCTCAAGTGTGTCTTAAGAGGTCCTACATTGTCATAAGACCCCTTAAGACACACTTGAGAATTTGAATGTGTGAAAAGGAGTCACGGGGACTCCCTAGGGTTCGTAACTCCTCACAAGACATACTAGGACCCCTAGGCAATCTCTATGACCCCTTTTGAGACTTTTGAATGCTCAAGTGTCTCTTAAGGGGTCGAAGGACACCTTAAGACACACTTGAGCATTCTAATGTGTCAAAAGGGGTCACGAGGACTCCCTAGGGGTTCTAGTATACCTTATCACGCGTACTAGGACATCTAGGGAGTCACCTAGACCCCTTTTGACACGTTGGAATGCTCAAGTGTGTCTTAAGGGGTCCTAAGACCCCTTAAGACACACTTGAGCATTCCAACCTATCAAAAGGGGTCTAGGGGACTCCCTAGGGGTCCTATTATGTCTTATCACATGTTAGGTCCCTTAGGGAGTTCCCATGACCCCTTTTGACACATTAGAATGCTCAAGTGTGTCTTAAGGAGTCCTAAGACCCCTTAAGACACTTTTTAGCATTCCAATCTATCAAAAGTGGTCACGAAGACTCCCTAGGTGTCCTAGTATGCCTTATCACATGTTAGCACCCCTAGGGAGTCCCCGTGACCCCTTTTGACACATTGGAATGCTCAAGTGTGTCTTAAGTGGTCTTAGGACCCCGTATGAACCCTTAAGCCACACTTGAAAATTCCAATGTGTAAAAAGGGGTCATGGGGACTCCCTAGGGATCCTAGTATGCCTTATCATGCATTAGGACCCCTAGGGAGTCCCCATGACCCCTTTTGACACATTGAAACACTCAAGTGTGTCTTAATGGATCGTAGGAGCCCTTAAGACACACTTGAGTGTTTCCATGTGTCAAAAGGGGTCATGAGGATTCCCTAGGGGTCCTAGTATGTATGATAAGGTGTACTAAAACCCCTAGGGAGTCCCCATAACCCCTTTTGACACATTGCAATGCTCAAGTGTGTCTTAAGGTGTACTATGACCCCTTAAGACACACTTGACCATTCCAATGTCTCAAAAGGGGTCTCGGGGACTCCCTAGGGGTCCTAGTACACCTTATCATGAGTTAGGACCCCTAGGGAGTCCCTGTGACCCCTTTGAACACATTGGAATGCTCAAGTGTGTCTTAAGGGGTCCTAAGACCCCTTAAGACACACTTGAGAATTCCAATGTGTCCAAAGGGGTCTAGAGGAATCCCTAGGAGTCCTAGTAAATGTTATCACATGTTAGGACCCCTAAGGACTTCCCATTACCAATTTTCACACATTAAAATGCTCAAGTGTGTCTTAAGGGGTCCTAAGACCCCTCAAGACACACTTGAGCATCCCAATTTGTCAAAAGGGGTCACGGAGACTCCCTAGGGGTCCTAGTATGCCTTATCAGTTGTTAGGACCCCTAGCTAGTCCCCGTGACCTATTTTCACACATTAGAACACTCAAGTGTATCTTAAGAGATTGTAGGACCCCTTAAGACACACTTGAGCATTCCAATGTGTCAAAAGGGGTCATGGGGACTCCCTAGGGGTCCTATTATGCCTTATCACATGTTAGGACCCCTAGGGAGTCCCTGTGACCCTTTTCGACACATTGGAATGCTCAAATGGTCCTAAGACCCCTTGACACACACTTGAGAATTCCAATGTGTCAAAAGGGGTTACTGAGACTTCCTAGGGGTCCTAGTACGCCTTATCATGTGTTAGGACCCCTAGGGAGTTTTTGTGACCCCTTTTGACACATTGGAATGCTCAAGTGTGTCTTAAGGGATCCTAAGACTTGTTAAGACACACTTGAGCATTCCAATGTGTTAAAAGGGGTGTAGGGGACTCTCTAGGGGTCCTAGTATGCCTTATCACATGTTAGGACCCCTAGGGAGTTACCGTTACCCCTTTTGACACATTGGAATGCTCAAGTGTGTCTTAAGGGGTCCTAAGACCCCTTAAGACATGCTTGAGCATTACAATCTATCAAAAAGGGTCACAGAGACTCTCTAGGGGTCCTAGTATGCCTTATCACATGTTAGGAGACCTAGGCAGTCCCTGTGACCCCTTTTGGCACATTGGAATGCTCAAGCTTCTTAAGGGGTCCTAAGACCCCTTAAGACACTTAAGCATTCCAATGTGTCAAAAGGTGTCTAGGGGACTCCCCAGGGGTCCTAGTATGCCTTATCACATGTTAGGACCCCTAGGGAGTTCCCATGACCCATTTTGACACATTGGAATGCTCAAGTGTGTCTTATAGGGCCCTAAGATCCCTTAAGACACACTTGAGCATTCCAATCTATCAAAAGGGTTCACAGAGACTCCCTAGGGGTCCTAGTAGACCTTCTCAGGCATTAGGACCCCTAGGGAGTCCCCATGACCCCTTTTGACACATTGGAATGCTCAAGTGTCTCTTAAGGGGTCGTACAACCCCTAAAGACACACTTTAGCATTCCAATGTGTCAAAAGGGGTCACGGGGACTCCCTAGGGGTCCTAGTACACCTTATCATGTGTTAGGACCCATAGGGAGTCTTGGTGACCCCTTTTGAGAAATTCAAATGCTCATGTGTGTCTTAAGGAGTCTTAGGACCCCTGAAGACACACTTGAGCATTTGAATGTGTTAAAATGGGTCACAGGGACTCCCTAGGGGTCCTAGCATGCCTTATCACGTGTTAGGACACCTAGGGAGTCCCCATGACCCCTTTTGACACATTAGAACACTCAATTTTGTCTTAAGGGGTCCTACAATCTCTTAAGACACACTTGAGTGTTCCAATGTGTCAAAAGGGTTCATGGGGACTCCCTAGGGGTCTTAGTATGCCTTATCAGATGTTAAGACCCCTAGGGAGTCCCCATGACCCATTTTGACACATTGGAATGCTCAAGTGTGTCTTAAGTGGTCCTTAGACCCCTTTAGACACACTTGAGCATTCCAATGTGTCAAAAGGGGTCTAGGAGACTCCCTAGGGGTCCTACTACACGTGATATGGCATACTAGAACCCCTAGGGAGTCTGCGTGACCCCTTTTGACACATTGTAATGCCCAAGTGTGTCTTAAGGGGTCATACGACCCCTTGAAACACACTTGAGCATTCCAATGTCTCAAAATGGGTGACGGGGACTCCCTAGGGGTCCTAGTATGCCTTAGCATATGTTACGACCCCTAGGGAGTCCTTGTGACTCCTTTTGATATATTAGAATGCTCAAGTGTGTCTTAAGGTGTCCTAAGACCCCTTAAGACACACTTGAGCATTTCAATGTGTCAAAAGGAGTCTAGGGGACTCCCTAGGGGTCCTAGTATGCCTTATCATATGTTAGTACCCCTACGGAGTTCCCATGACCCCTTTTGACACATTGGAATGCTCAAGTGTGTCTTCAGGGGTCCTAAGACCCCTTAAGACACACTTGAGCATTCCATTCTATCAAAAGGGGTCACAGAGACTCCCTAGGCATCCTAGTATGCCTTATCACATGTTAGGACACCTAGGGAGTCCCTGTGACTCCTTTTGACACATTAGAACACTCAAGTGCATCTTAAGGGTTCTTAGGACCCCTTAAGATACACTTGAGGATTCCAATGTGTCAAAAGGGGTCACGGGGACTCCCTAGGGGTACTAGTACGCATGATAAGGCATACTAGAACCCCTAGGGAGTCCCTGTGACCCCTTCTTACACATTGCAATGCTCAAGTTTTTCTTATGGGGTCCTATGAACCCTTAAGAAACACTTGAACATTCTACTGTCTCAAAAGTGGTCACAGGGACTGCCTAGGGGTCCTAGTATGCCTTATCACATGTTAGAACCCCTAAGGAGTCCCTGTCACTCATTTTGACACATTGGAATGCTCAAGTGGGTGTCAAGGGGTCTTAGGACCCCTTAAGACACACTTGAGCATTCCAATGTCTCAAAAGGGGTCACGGGGACTCCCTAGGGGTCCTATTATCCCTTATCATTTGTTAGGACCCCTAGGGAGTCCCCGTGACCCCTTTTGACACATTGGAATGCTCAAGTGTGTCTTAAGGGGTCTTAGGACCCCTTAAGACACACTTGAGCATTCCAATGTCTCAAAAGGGGTCACGAGGACTCCCTAGTGGTCCTAGTATGCCTTATCACATGTTAGGATCCCTAGGGAGTCCTGGTGACCCCATTTGATCGATTCAAATGCTCAAGTGTGTCTTAAGGGATCTTAGGACCTCGTAGGAACTTTTAAGACACACTTGAGCATTCCAATGGATCAAAATAGCTCATAGGGACTCCCTAGGGGTCCTAGTATGCCTTATCATGTGTTAGGACCCCTCAGGAGTTCCCGTGTCCCCTCTTGACACATTGAAACACTCAAGTGTGTCTTAAGGGGTCGTAGGACCCCTTAAGACACACTTGAGCATTCCAATCTATGAAAAGGGGTCACAGGGACTGTCTAGGGGTCCTAGTATGCCTTATCACATGTTAGGACCCCTAGGGAGTCCTCATGATCCCTTTTGACACATTGGAACACTCAATTGTGTCTTAAGGGGTGGTAGGAACCCTTAAGTCACACTTGAGAGTTCCAATGTGTCAAAAGGGGTCACGAGGACTCCCTAGGGGTCCTAGTACGCGTGAAAAGGCATACTAGAACCCCTAGGGAGTCCCCATAACCCCTTTTGACACATTGGAATGCTCAAGTGTGTCTCAAGGGGTCCTAAGACCCCTTGAGACACACTTGAGCATTCCAATGTGTCAAAATGGGTCACGGGGACTCCCTAGGTGTCCTAACACATGATAAGGCATACTAGGACACCTAGGGAGTCCCCGTGACCCCTTTTGACACATTGAAATGCTCAAGTGTGTCTTAAGGCATCCTATGAACCCTAAAGACACACTTGACCATTCCAATGTGTCAAAAGGGGTCATGGGGACTCCCTAGGGGTTCTAGTATGCCTTATCATGCATACTAGGACCCCTAGTGAGTCCCCATGATCCCTTTTGACACATTGGAATGCTCAAGTGTGGCTTAAGGGGTCTTAGGACACTGTAGGACCCGTTACAACACACTTGAGCATTCCAATATGTCAAAAGTGGTCACGAGAACTCCGTAGGGGTCCTAGTATTCCTTATTAGGCATACTGGGACCCCTAGGGAGTCCTCGTGACCCCTTTTGACACATTGGAACACTCAAGTGTGTCTTAACATATCCTAAGACCCCTTGAGACATACTTGAGCATTCCAATGTGTCAAAAGGGGTCATGGGGACTCCCTAGGGGTAAAACATGTCTCAAAGGGTCCTAAGACCCCTTAAGACACACTTGAGCATTCCAATGTGTCAAAAGGGGTCTAGGGGACTCCCTAGGGGTCCTAGTATGCCTTATCATGCGTTAGGACCCCTAGGGAGTCCCCGTGACCCCTTTTGACACATTGGAATGCTCAAGTGTGTCTTAAGAGGTCCTAAGACCCCTTAAGACACACTTGAGCATTCCAATGTGTCAAAAGGGGTCACGGGGACTCCCTAGGGGTCCTAATATGTGTTATCATGCATTAGGACCCCTAGGGAGTCCCCGTGACCCCTTTTGACACATTAGAACACTCAAGTGTGTCTTAAGGGGTCTTCTCCATGATCCCTTTTGACACATTGCAACACTCAAGTGTGTCTTAAGGGGTCCTAAGACCCCTTAAGACACACTTGAGTGTTCCAATGTGTTGAAAGGGGTCACGGGGACTCTGCAGGGGTCAAAAGGGGTCATGGGGACTCTCTAGGGGTCCTAACGCATGATAAGGCATACTAGGGCCCCTAGGGAGTCCCCTAGACCCCTTTTGACACATTGGAATGCTCAAGTATGTTTTAAGGGGTCCTAAGAGTCCTTAAGACACACTTGAACATTCTAATGTGTCAAAAGGGGTCACGGGGACTCCCTAGGGGTCTTAACGCATGATAAGGCATACTAGGACCCCTAGGGAGTCCCCGTGACCCCTTTTGACACATTGGAATGCTCATGTGTGTCTTGAGGTGTCCCAAGACCCCTTTTGACATATTCAAATGCTCATGTGTGTCTTAAGGGGTCCTAAGACCCCTTAAGACACACATGAGTGTTCCAATGTGTCAAAAGGGGTCACAGTGACTCCCTAGGGGTCCTAGTATGCCTTATCACATGTTAGGACCCCTAGGGAGTCCCTGTGACCCCTTTTGACACATTGGAATGCTCAAGTGTGTCTTATGGGCTCAAAAGGGGTCATGGGGACTCCCTAGGGGTCATAACACGTGATAAGGTGTACTCGAACCCATAGGGAGACACCGTGAGCCCTTTTGACACATTGAAATGTTCAAGTGTGTCTTAAGGGGTCCTACGACCTGTTAAGACACACTTGAGCATTCCAATGTGTCAAAAGGGGTCATGGGGAATCCCTAGGGGTTGTAATGCATGATAAGGCATACTAGGACCCCTAGGGAGTCCTTGTGACCCCTTTTTACACATTGGAATGCTCAAGTGTGTCTTAAGGGGTCCTAAGACCCCTTAAGACACACTTGAGCATTCCAATGTGTCAAAAGGTGTCATGGGGACTTTGTAGAGGTCCTAATGCGTGATAAGGCATACTAGGACCCCTAGGGGAGTCCCCATGACCTAGATGAGATTTTAGTGAACGACTTCTTGCTAATGTTACTCTTCCACCAGATCTAGATTTCATCCCTTTTGTGGATCTATAGGCTCAATTGCGAGCCCATAGAATTGGCCAAGAGAAAAATGTGATTGTATATCAACTGCTTTCAAAATGTTCAGTTGAGGAGAAAATATTGCAACGATCAAGAAGAAAATTGGCTATGGAAAATCTAGTTATGAATTCTGTTAAGAATGAAACTATTAAGGAATTGCATGAATCAGAAACCATGAAAATAACCTTCTACAACAAAGAACATTCAAGCTATAGAATTTATTAACTCTGAATTTAAACATCTTATCAGCATTCATGGAATAGATTTCATTAGCATCCATGGAAGAAATTTCATTAAAACTTCAAACAAAATCATCTAAAAAAATTCATTAACTTCAAGTGAAATCATTTAAGACAAACAAAAACAAAATCATATTACTCAAAAATGGTAGAGAAAGAAAATGAGATAAACCAAATTTATCAAATTCTTGCAATCCGTAGCTTCTCTCCGAGCACAAAATGACAATCCATGGATCCAAAATTAGGGTAAAAATTAAATTCTTGGAGTAAGTTGTTCAGAAACACGTAGAATACTGTAACACATGATGATTTATAGAGAATTTATGATGGACTATGTTGTGCAAAAGCCCGCAATCCCTGCCATATCTCAGAGTACTAATGTGAAGCAATGGTGAAAGTCTAAGACAGAGGTGGTATCAGCATTGAAGCGACAAGACATTCTTCATAATATCGAGGCAGCGCCATGGAAACAGCAAGGCTTTCCTCATAATGTCACATTGCCACTAATCTCTTCCTTAAATTTATCATTGCGGTCAATTCTATGGCGCCTGCATAATTTCTAGTAAAACTGCTCATTTTACCAAACCCATCCCTACTCTCCATAATCTTCAGCCAGTTCAAAGATCCATCTGGTTGTTCTTGTTTAAGCTCCCAATGACTCTGTTGAGCTACCAGATTATCAACAGGCATGGTACAATTGTCCAGTGACCAGAATCTATTTCAAGAACCCTTACAGTTTAGTGTTCTAGTTGAAAAAGTAGGGAAAGATACCATTTCACAGCCACAAGTGATGGAAACAGAGTGATTCTCTTGCCCTCTGCTTCTATAATCCGCCTCTAGTGAACTATTCTTCAAAGCCTCCATTTTTGTGTAGCTAGGGTTTTTGACACCTGTAAAAGGCACAACTATGCCCCTGCAGGGACTCATGCTCGTGCTCAGAATCATATTAAATAATATTTAAAATGTAAAATGTATATTATATAATATTTAATATATAATATTATATATAATATATAATCTAATATATAGTTTTTGATATTAATATAAAATTAAATAATATTTAATGTAACATATATATTATATAATATTTAATATATATAATATATAATCTAATATATAGTTTTTAATATTAATATATATTAAATAATATTTAATGTAAAATATATATTATATAACATTTAATATATAATTGATATTATATAATATTTAATATATCTAATATATATCTAATATATAACTAATATATAGTTTATGAAGGATTGAGAAATGGGAGGGAGAAATTGGAGGCAAAGTTAAAATTCAAAATTTTGTCATCATATTCGGGTACCCAAAAATATCGGGTACCCGATTAGGCTCAGTATTGCCTTGTGCACCAAACCTACATGGTCAACTATTGGAATGTCTCAAATACATGTTTTTCACCTATTTCTCTGAGTTGTAGACTTTGATAATGTAGCTGACAACTTTTTTTTCACCCAAATTTGATAAAACAAAAAGGGTATCTTAAGGAGATTATCAGCTTTCTATCGATATAATTGCTGTCAAATTTTCAATTCGGTAAGTAATTATTAGTTATTTTCTAATTGAGCTACCTCTAAAGTGCTGATTTATATACTGATTGAAAAATTACTATAACTTTCAAACAGTATAACATTTTTGAAATCCAAAAAATGCGTCACATTCTATGCTTCGCCTACTATACGAAAAAAAAATAAAATTGGATTTTGTAAAGTTTTGAATGAGTTAAGGTGGTCAAACACGAGAGTTTTTTTATTCTGAAAATGTTGTAGTAGAAAATTCATAATTAATTATTTTTTTGGAATAAAATTACAAAAAAATATGCGTCACATCCGAGCATGAGTCTACTACTTATATATAAAATCTTATAATAAAATATTATCATTTGAATATGATTAAGGTGGTCAGACATACACCTACTTATTTTTTTCCTGAAATTTTTGTACTGCTGCATTGAAATCTATACTTTTCACCAATCATACTAGCTTTTTCTCAAAAAAGGCCTAGTAGTTTAGAAACTAAACTCAATTTTCTACAGATTCTATTCTTACAACTTTTTAATATTAGGTTCATAGCTAGTTGAAATTTTCACGTCAAGTTGACTAACCCTGATTTGCTGATTTTTCATTGCCACGTAAGGGCATAGTTTAGCCCCTCATGATCTTGCACATACCCTATATATATATATATATATATATATATATATATATATATATATATATATATATATATATATATATATATATATATATATATATATATATATATATATATATATATATATATATATATATATATATAATGGTATTATTGCTGAGAAGAAAAAGATTCATCTTGCAATTTGATTTAAGATCGCAGTAAAAATATTTGCATATACTCCTAGTTATTTTTTTTTTTAAAAAGGCTTGCAATCCTATAATTGCAAATGAAGTGCAGCTTTATAATTATGAGTTTGATTGAAAGAATTTGAAAGATTTGGATTAGGGGTTGGTGCTCTTAGCAGTTGGTGTTGTTGAAGAATTGTAATTGAGTTGGTGCTCATTTTTGGATAATAAAATTGCAAGTTTGGAGTGGTTTTTCTGCCCTAGTGAGGATTTTCCACTCATCAATTGATTGTGTCAATGTGTCATATGGTCTCACGTGTTTCTATTTCTTAATGGAATCTTATTTGTTGTTTCATTTGGTTTAGAATTTTCTCTTTGATACTCTCTTCCTACTAAAAATACACTCGTAACTTGCATTATTTATGATATTTGTTTCAGTATATACTAAGTCTATATCATCCTTTATGTCACATGTATGGTTTTAAATTTTGATTCTTAAAACATAAAAAGTATAATAAATGACATTAATTTAATGGTTGAATGTTTATATAATATTTTGGCATATTGTTTATTTGGTGATTAAGTCTATGTCTTAATAAAGTGGTTCAAAATTTGTCAACTTGTTAAAAGTTTTGAGGAACTCTGATTCACCCCCCCCCCTCTAAGAGTTCATTCACTTCCAACAAGTGGTATAAGAGCATAGGTTCCCTTCATATAGGTTCATCCTAGAGATTGTTCTTGTCTTTTGGAAGTGTTCTTATGGCTCACAAAGTAGAAGGTGCTTTTCTCATAAGATCTCAACTTTTTTATGGCACTGATTATGTTTATTGGAAAGTTATGATGGAATCATTCCCAAACTCCCTTGATGATAAAATGTTAGAGATTGTTACAAACATGTATATTGTTCATAACATTGTTCCTACTAATCCCAATGACAAAAATAAATATGAACTAAATGCATGAGCTAAAATTTCCATCTTGTGTGGTCCTACCTAAGATATTTTTGTAAAAGTTATGTATTGTAAATCTACAAATGAAATATGGGAAAAAATAGAAAAAAAATACCAAGGAGATGCTAAAGTAAAAGAATCAAAACTTATTACTCTCAAAACTCAGTTTGATTCTCTGAAAATGAATGAGGATGAAAATGTTTCTATTATTTTCTTCGAGTTGATGAATTCATAAATGCCCATAGAGGTCTTGGGGAAAATGTTAGTGATTATGATGTTGTAACTAAGGTTGTTAGAACCTTTCCGCCCAAATTTGAGACCAAGATATCTCCCTTATGAGAGAATAAATTTTTTTCCAATATGTCTTTGCATAAATTCCAAGGCATACTTACAACCTATGGAATGAGAATAGGTAGAAATCCTTCTACCTGAAAAGAAATTGATTTCAAAGAAGAAAATAAATAAGAGGTTGATAGTGAAACTAATTTATCTAATGTTTTTGAAGCCTTAATAGTTAAGAAATTGAGAAATAGTTATGACAGTAAACTTCCCTTCAAATGTTTCAACTCTGGAAAAGAAAGATAATTTTTACTAAGTGTCCTTACATTGACCAGAATAATGATGAGGAGAAATCTGAATTTTTTTCTAAAAACAACCCTGGAATGCTAAAAAATGTTTAATAACTTCAAGAAGAAGAGTCTTCTTACTAAAGAAGTATTTTATGAGGAATCAGATGATTCTTCGTCTAATGTTGGTGAAACCTTATTTATGGTAGAAATTGAATTTGATAATAAGGTTGTCCTTAGCAAAACTAAAATTACTTCCAAGTTTGAAAAGGCTTTTGATTCTGAAAATCAAGAAGTTGACCTTGAGGAAGAGATCCTTTATACTCTTCAAGAAGTTAAAAGGCTTGAGAAACTTGTAGCTACTCATTAAAGTGAAAATCAAGTTCTACAAGCTGAGTTGGAAAACTCAAAGTATATCATTGAAAGTCAGAAAATCCTACTTGCTAAAAAAGAAAAAATGATCAGCTATTTAGAGAATCAAGTCAATATGTTGCAAAAACAAATGGAAAAAGTTGATACATTGACTAGTGAAAAGAACAAGAAATTTCTTAACACCAATTCTAACAAAATTGAAAGCTCAAAGTAGAATTTAAAACCTGCATTTGGAAAATAGCCCTAGATAACATAACTTATTTCAAGTATGGTTTCTTCTATGATTATTATTTTTATTTTCATACATTTGGCCATAAGATCAGCTCCTACAAATATTTGATGCCTAAAACACCATGGTGCAAGATCACCACATCAAATAATGAAGCCAAGGAATCAAATGATGACTTGGGAGATGCATGGAGAGAGGATTCATTTTAATTTACTATAAGATAGACATTGGGAAGGTCTAGCACACGAGGATAAAATTTTAGCCCTAGTAAGACATCATATATGTCTTCGACATAATTTTGAAGCAAGGTGTGAAACAATCACAAGAAAGGAGTGGATCTATAAAATAAAATGGTTGAAAGGATGCATAGGAAGTTCATTGAAGGTTATTTTTGTTTTATAGTGTTGAGATCATACATATGAAGGGTAGCTAGTTTGTAAAAGTTCCCAATTATGTCTATTAGGCCTAGGAGACCTATTGGTGGGTTAGGTCATCATATGAAGGAGTTATAAGTTCACATTCATTATACTGGCAAACATTCACGACAAAATGACCTCTAGTCAATCCATACTTCAAATTGTTTTCAATATCCATTGCAATTATAAATGCCTGATATAATGATTTAGGTTCTTTATCCGTCAATAAGTAATTCATTTTCTTATCAAATGCATCGAAGTAAACACTTACACACACTTGATCATTGGGTCTATAACTTTCAAGGATTTCATTCAAAACTCTTACAAATCTGATATTGAATTAAGGAACAAGTTCGTCACTCTCAATATGAATCTTCAAAAACTTACTATAAGAATTAGATATGCTTACCCTTTCTCCAAATTGATCCATGAAGGCTGAATGCATCTCACTCCAAGATGAAATAGAACATGCTAGTAGAAAAGAAAACCAGTCTCTAGCATCACCTTCTAAAGTTTGAACAAACAATTTCATATGCACATCCTCATGAGAAATTTCAAAGTCACACATCAAGTCACTAAATAACTGAACATGATGACTAGCTGAAACAAGATGGTTCCCATTAAACTTAGGAAAAATTTTTCTAATATCATTAGGAATGACATTTGGGAAACCATGAATACCATCAAACATAATGGCATATATCTCTCTGTAGAAATAGATCTAGAAACTTCACTAACCGGCTGTCTGCTTGATGAAAAGAAATTTGACATTATTTGAAACTTTGGAACTCATTCATCAACAATAATTTTGATTTGTCACTTGCAGCAGACCTATATACTTTCTACCAAATTAACTTCTTCAAACACACTTCACAAATTTTTACTAACAAGGTGAAATTTTTTTCAATGAAGTGTATGAACAGCTTTCAAACCTCTCTCCTTCTTAGTGCTGAAAATCACTTGATGGAGACATTGCTTTTCATCATTTAATTTTCATGATAAGAGAATGTATGAAAATCAGAATACCTCAAGTGCTAATGCTAGTGTAAAATACTGATCTGAAGCCTTCCTAAAATCACCTTTCAAATCTTTGTAGAGCCGCCACCTCTTTCCAGAGGACCAATCTTGAACCAGTTGAGAAACTTTATCTCGCACCTTTTTTATTAGCAAACATAAAACCACTTCACAGGATGCACTGTTTGTTAGGATCACAAAATACATTGCAATTTCATTTCACAAAACATTGATCAAATAGAGATTTAGAGTCGCCACTCACATTCAGTGAGAAGATATAACAATTTTTTAAAAGAATAGACTCTATAACCAAATTGGATGAGACCCTGGGATAATTCAACAAAGCAAGGAATTGGACATCTTAAACTTGCTGTCATTTATCTTTTCCCCAATAGAGTCGACAATCTGTTAGTGATTTTTCTTGCTGAATCCTACTACAAGCCTTAAGTGCTTCAATTGAACTCTGTGATTCCTAAACTCCTGACTCAATAAAAAAAAGACTAATTGACAAGGATTTAATCCTCCTACACTTCAGGCTCCACAGATCCAGGTAGGTGTACCTAAAACATACTAAGTCTGCACACACAAACACTCTCTCACTAAACCCTTTATGCAGACATGAAAATTAGTGGATTGTGACAAGGATATTCACCCTTCTTCCCTTTTAAGGAGAGGCAACCTAGTGACTCACTCTTCAAGGAATCAACAAATGAATTGTACTTCTTGAATACAATCAGACATAAATGTTCATAACAATAGGAAAGTAAAATGGTTTCAATTAATGCTTGGTGAAGAAAACTACTATCCAAGCCAAGACCAGTGCCTTATTTATTGGGCAATAGAGTCAAACAAATATGCAATCCTAGAAAACCCTAACTCCAACTCAAGAACCCAAATGTAATGCCTTGCAAACCATTCTTCTCATTTCAACACCTGGACATCAAATTCATATATAAACCTTAAATTCTCAAAAATTGTATTCAAGATTGACTCTCTCCTTGAAAGAAAATTAAAAACAAGATCACAGCTACCTTGTAGCCAGTACATCAAAATGCCTTACAAACTGACACACAAGAACTAAGACCAGATACACAAAGACATCAACAAGAACTGAATAGGGATTCCATTGTTTTCATTAAAATTAATCTGAAACTATACATTGTAACACCATGAACACCAAAAAAGAAAAACTCAAAAGCCTGAAGCTATCCTAGCAGCATAAATTTCAACATCCTTTACAAATGAGAAGAAAAACTGAGATATAGGAGGATGTGGTCAGTTGAAAGCCAGCTGACATCTATCCATTCTTGGCATGAAAATATCTCCAAATTTTTCCCACACTTTGCTCTGCAATTGATTCCCAAACTGAACTACTGTGTGCAATCATTTCTCTAACCAACTGATCCTTAGATTTCAAACCTATACTGCTCTTTCACACTTCACTAAAACTAAAAATAATCATCACCATGAGATTCCTTGTCTTTTCCTATTTCTGGAAACATATAACACTCATATGTTCTAATAAAATTGAATTTCTAGGACATTAATCCATGAACAGGCTTGTCATTTAAATTTTTGAATATTTTCAAATGTCTGGACTATATCATTTCTCTAAATTCTTTTAAATCTGACATTTTAACCATTTTTAATTATTTGCCATAGAAGCCACCAGATTTGGACACTTGTCACCGTTTCATTGGATGCTTGGACTAACCTCAGGCTTGACCACCTCATTTGGAGAATGGGTGAATCCATGCAATCTCTAAATCCCTGAATCATCTGACTAACAATGGTTACCACTAGTGATCTAGTGAATAAGCTATTCTCCAATTCTTAGAACCTAACCTTAATTGCGGGTCAGATCTAGAGAATGGGCGACTGAGCCCATTCTCCAAATCTCCAAATGATTCCACTAACTGCCAGAATATCTAGTGACCTGGCAACCACTAATCTCTAGATCTCCAGATCAACGGCCCTTAACCACTAGCATTTGATGACCTAACAACCGCAGTTAGTTGACCTCCACCTCTGAGTCATTGAATGTTTCTCTAACTGCCAGTATAATCTAGTGACTTCACGTGTGTACGCCATGTGTCCATCTAAGGCCTTGTCATCACCATCTTTTAGCTATAAAATTAACTTACCTACACGGGCCCACCGACATAAAAATCAAGGCACCCTCACACGGTCACACGGGGAGAGCCTTTGACACTTCATCTTATTTCATATGTGTGGAGGATTGCATTTAAACATTTGATATGTTCGAATCAGGATGAATGTGGGACAATTATTTCTTAGTTTTAAAGACTTCTTTGCATCTCCTTTCAAAATACTAGGGCTTTCCACGCACTAAGCCCTCAAGCCAAGTGGCCCACCAAGTAGCCACTTAGCTTTACTTACAATGCATTGCAAGTGTTGTTGCATTTAAATGTTAAAAAATCCCCATTGCACTACTTGTGGGATATACATGTTAATGCACATCAAAACCAACATTCACCTAGCTACATACTCATGTGGGCCTCATGTCTTGGGCACTCCTCCCTCCTTTGTTTGATTGGCACCTTTTGTATTTGCACAAGCCACTGATGCTTACAGAGGCCTCCCTTTCATAGTCAATGCTAGCAGTTCCCAAACACATGCAGGCTGCCAAATGACTGGCACTTCAAGACATGCCTCCCATTTCTTTGCGTGAACCACTAAACAAGATGTGCCGGTAGCCCCTTGGGTCCTTGCGCAAGGCAAGCCCTCAACCATTAACATTGACCTCCCACACATGCGCAAGTGTCTTCACAACATCAAATGGGAGCCCCCCCCCATTGCACATGGCACTTCCATGCTGACTGGAACTAGCCCCCTTGGGATCATGCTGGCTCCTCTTCTCACAGTGTGGGCTAGCTTCACCATTTGTGTGAGGCCCTCCAACTCCTTGCATAAGCTACCATGAAACGTATCGGCAACTATTACACTAGTTGCAATCTCCAAGCATCCCTTTGGTATGTTACGCAAGTGTTTGGCATTGGACTGGCAGCACATTTGATGGTTTAAAATATGGTGTCCTCCTTAATTGCCTACAAAAATCATTCAACTTGCTACGCATTTCAATTGCGCAAGGTACCTTATTTCCCCCAAACTTATTAACAGGCTACTCCATTCTCACTTATACATGGCCTTTGGAATGAATGGAGACTCCATTGATACTTGGGTAGGCTCTTTCCTATGCATTGGCCCTTTTACCTTTCATGCGCTGGACCATGTATACATTGCGCAAGGCCATACTTATTTTTAAAGCTTACAAATTCAGGGTTCACAGGTGTGTTAAAATGATGTCCTTTCACACTCTCAATAATGAACTCCAGTGTTGCAGATAATGTGTTATGTGAAAATCCCCTCACAACATCTGTAGTTATCAAATACTGAATGTTGATGTTTGAGCCATGATAAGTTTCATAAAATCCATCAAGATCCCCATTCAAGCCTCACGCAAAGTATGCATCTCCTCTAGATTCATGCAATATCTGATCAAGTCTGCAATCACAAACAAACCTTTACCCTCCCTACATGAAATTTGGATTGTGCATGAATATTATTGTATGCTGGGGAGTGTGTATTAACTGGAAACCTTCCTCTATGTTTGTAAAAGGCACATTGCATCTATTTAGAGGTGCCTCCACCATGTAGTCTTACGCAAATCAATTTTTATTAATGCCAACAAATTGAGAAAGTTCAGATATATCTATCCTTAGATTGCCAAGTGTATTTTCTTTGACTTTTTCTTCTCCCCCTACAAGAAACCCATTCACTGAATCCCCAACTTGGCCTTCATTCAAGATTATAGCCACTATAGCCCGCTCTAATGAGAATCCCGTTGCTATGAGCTACTGAGAAAGTGCGATAATCTTATTAATTTCTTGCCATTTTAATGTGTACACAATACACCAATCCTTTCTTTTCTTTGACATGCACCAACCATCTTGAGATGGTATGCAATATTTCCCTTTGTTTATTATGCTAGTTCCTTGTTCAAATTTGTGAGTTGTCCTTCATTGAGGTCTCTTCCAAACAAGCTCAATGTGGATTTGAAAATTCTTTGTGCACTAGCACCTTTTGCAACCACAAAATGAAAGCAGAACCATGATCAATCTAGTGTTAATCACACATTCATTTTACATCCTTGCACGATTACCAAACCATGCTAACTGGCATCTAGGAGCGGCCTTGAAAACAGACCGAATGTCCTGACAAGAAAATGCCATCAGGAACACATGATCACCTCCAACATTATAATATGTTCACCAAAGGATAATGTTCAAAAAAACTTGAGCTAAAAGATAGGACTGGTGAAACATGGCCATTTGAAAATTAGAACTGCCAGTATTGCCAAAAATACATAAATCGCCTCCGGATCCGGCTTTAAAAACTCACCCATTGAAACTTTTAGGAACTGGAATCTTAGGCATAGACTCTCCCTCAAAAAGGAACATGAATCCATAACCAATTTCCAAAAAGATCAAATGGACGGTTACAATTAATCACTGAAGTCAGCTTGTTAGATAAGTTCAGAATTTAGAATAGTGTAAAACATAAAAACTGGGTTTGGAATTGGCTTTGAAAACAAGGCTAAACATAACATTAGGATCTGAAAATAGGGGTATTTGTTCTTTTCCATACAGAGAGTATAATTCCAAAATTAGGGCTCATGATGAATAATAGGGTGCATTTGGAAATCACGCAAAGATAGGCTCTCAGAATTGCAAACTGGGAAACATAGTAAAATAGTGATTTGTGCACACAGAATGACCCTGGGAAAGTATGCTAAAAGATTCATCAAGACTTCTAACCTGGAATACATGGAGTAATTTTCAGAGTAGAACATAGTGGTACAACCCATTCAGGCTTATCAATCACGGATCAAAAGTTATAACATCACGAACAGGGGTACAAATCAATCTGCACATTTCAAAACTTGTAAAACAACAGAAGTTGTATTTGGAATCACATTTGAAAACTAAGCAAACGGATTCGTCATGACCTCAAAATTGAAACATAGGAAGTATTTGACCCTTGGAATATGATGCAAAAAGAATTTTCTCAATAGGTTCAACTGGGTCAAAGATATGACTGGTCAAATAGGCCCTTCCAGAATTTTGAACAATTACACAAGTGCATGACAACAACAAACTACCAACTTTGAGGGGTTTGAAACCAAATCAAATAGATTCGAAATGACTTGAAAATTAGAACATAGGTTGTTTGATATGAATAATAAACATCCTCAAAGTGGAAGGTCATGAAACATTTCTGGACACAAGATATTTAAAGGCAAATTGGGCTACTATACTCTATTTGACACTTAGGCAGAATTGTGCAATTTGACACTTACTCAAAATGGGACTTCACCGAATGATTCAGGATGATAAAATAACATCATAGAATGCATGCATATACTGAATGGAGTGTGTTAAACACCTAGAACACCTAATAAGCTTCAAAATGACAGTCAGGTACATATGCATGAAAAGCATTTATAGGAGCTAAATTTTTTTAATTTCCTTAACTTATGACTCAAAATGAGCATGCAATTTCGAGTCCCAACAAGCCTAAGGATGAATATCCAAGATGAGTTGAACCTCCTAAACCTTAACATTGTTCAAAAGTATGTCCAATTATCCTTAAAGGTGGAAGAGAAGATTAAAAGGATACATGAGAAGAGTAACAGAGGCAAAGGGAGAAATTTTAGAGGAAGAGGAAACTCTAAAGGAGGATGACAGA
This sequence comes from Chamaecyparis obtusa, assembly GCA_027943335.1. NCBI lineage: Eukaryota > Viridiplantae > Streptophyta > Pinopsida > Cupressales > Cupressaceae > Chamaecyparis > Chamaecyparis obtusa. The sequence continues at coordinate 250,226 of BSBK01009524.1, forward strand.
GCCCTATACCAAAAGGAGAATAGAAAAAGTAGATTTTATGGAGAGGGAAGTTCAAGAGGAAACTACAGAGGTAGAAGACCAAATAATGGAGGGAGATTTGGGGGAAGGAATTTGAAACACCCTAAGTGTTTCAGTTGAAACCAAGAAGGCCACATTTCACCAAATTTTCTACAGAGAGAAATATCAAGTTCTCATAGGAATAGAAGAACACATCTGGTCCAAGACACTGATTGTTAAAGTGTGAAATCTCCTGATTCATATGGAATTCTAGAACAAGGAGAAACATTGATGAGGAGGAGAACTTTATTGAAGGTTCCTACTACCTCTGAAACACCACAAAGGAAAACCATCTACAGGACCACATGTAAGTTAGGAGGTAAAGTATGTAAGGTTATAATTGATTTAGATTCTACTGAGAGTTTGGTTTCTTAATAAATGGTATAAAAGTTAAATCTTTGAATAATTCCTCACCCCTTTCCATATAAGGTTTCATGGTTGACTAAAGGGAAGAAAACATTGGTAGAAGAAAAATCATGGGTAGAGTTTTAGATTGGTTCCTATAAAGACAAAATATTGTGTGATATTGTTAATATGGATGCATTCCATATTGGTTTCTGAAGGCCTTGGCAATATGATTTGAAATCTCACCATGATGGACATAGGCACACATATTTTATAACTAGATATGGAAAATTAATAGAGTTGGTGCCATTTCCTAATGAAAGTGAACGAAAAAAGGAGAAGAAAGAAACAATCAGGATCATGGATAGTAAAGAGTTCCTCAAGATGATCCAAGAGGAAAAGAGGTACTATTTTGTAATCATACCTATAAAAAATCAAAGGGAAGACCTCACTATAGATGGGAAGGCATAAAATATGAATGGTGATTGTTTGTAATGAAGTGAAAGAGATCCTTGATAGAAACAAAGGCATACTTGTAGAAGGAATCCCAAAGACCCTACCACCCGTGAGAGAGACCATTCATTGTATTGAATTTATACCAAGGGCTACATTATCAAACAATCCTAGTTACAAGATGTCTCCCCAATAGAAGGAAGAAGTGGATAAATAAGTATAAGAACTACTTGATATAGTTTTGATGGGGAAAATTTTGATCCCTTGTGCAGTCCCTATTGTCTTGGCATCCAGGAAGGAAGGAACATGGAGGTTGTTCCTAGATTGAAGAGCTATCAAAAAAATAAATATTAGGTACAAATTTCTCATGCATAGAATAGAGGATCTAGTTGATTTTTTAGGAGGGGCTAGATACTTTTAAAAAATTGATTTAAAGAGTGGTTACCATAAAATTAGAATAAGGGTAGGTGATTAATGGAGAACTACCTTTATAAAAATGAAGGCTTATATGAGTGAAAAGTGATTGCTTTTGGGTTATCTAATTCCCCTAGCACATTCATGAGACTAATGAGTAAAGTTATTAAGGACTTCATTTTAAAAAATTTCATTTATATCTAGATGATATCTTGATATTTAGCAAAACAAAAGAAGAACACTTGAAACAACTAGATATGGTTTTAAAGAATTTTAATGAGGAACACCTAATGATCAATATGGATAAGTGTGTGTTCATGTAGGAAGAGATAACATATCTTGGTTTTGTGATCTCCAAATGTAGCTAGAAAATAGATTTTGATAAGGTGAGTGCAATCCTTTCATGGCCAACTCTTAGGAAAATTGGACACATTAAGAATTTTTATGGTCTTTCAACTTTTTATAGGAGATTTGTTAAGAATTTTAGCCAAATTTGTGCTCCCATGTTGGACACAATCAAAGGTGGTCAAAAGTGTAAATTTTCATGGAATCAAGTAGCATATGGAGCATTTGAGATTCTTAAATGGAAGGTATCCCAAAAGCTTGTCCTAACATTACCTAATTTCAATGTTTTTTTAAAATTGAATATGGTGCCAGTCATGTAACCATAGGAGTAGTGCTTAGCCAAGAAGGAAATCTAGTTTCTTTCTTTAGTGAAAAATTAAATGATGCTAAAAGAAAGTATTCCTCTTATGATTTGGGGATGTATGCATTACTGCAAGCATTGAAGAAGTGGGGGCACTATCTGCTCCCCAAGGAATTTTTTGTTTACACTGATAATCAGGCCTAAGCTACTTAAACAGTCAAGATAAGCTAAGTCATAGGCAAATGAAATGGGTAGAGTCCTTGTAGGCCTAAACATTCACTATTAAACACAAAAAAGGGTGTGTCAATTAAAGTTACAGATGATCTTAGCAGAAGATATTTATCTATATCAGATGTTCAATTAGAGAGTGTTGGTATTGATGCACTAAAGAACATGTATGTTGAGGATGAAATTTCAAACACATCTATAAAGTATGTTTAGACTTTGATGATCGATATCATTTGGAATTCTCTTATTTTCCATTTTAGGAAGTCCTACTCTTCAAAGGAGGACAATTATGTATCCTCATATTCTCTATGAGGATAAACATTATTAAAGAAAAATATAGTGGTTGTATGGGGGGAAATTTTGGTTTAGATAATACACTAGAACTTGTAAGGAGACATTACTATTGGCCTAAACTACAAGAAGATGCCAGGAATTTTATGGAATCTTGTGTAACTTGTCAAACACCCAAAAAGACAAGAACAAATTTAGACCTCTATCAAACTTTACCTATTTCTTCAATACCTTGGGAGAGTGTAACCATGGACTTTTTCATGGGTTTACCTAGGACACAAACCATCTTTGATAGTGTATTTGTAGTGGTGGACAAATTTAGTAAAATGGAACATTTATTTCCATGTAAGACTACAAGTGATGAATTGTATGTAGAAGAAATTTTCTTCAAGGAGGTTGTAAGGATACATGGAGTCCCATTGAATATTATCTCTGATATGGATGTAAAGTTTGTTAGTCATTTTTGGAGAACCATGTGGAGAAAACTAGGAATAAAATTATCATTTTCTTTAGCATACCATTAACAAAAAGATGGCTAAACTGAAGTGGTGATTAGGAAATTGGAGAACCTGATAAAATACCTTACAAACAACATGTTGAGAAGTGGGATTTTGTCTTGCCACAAGAAGAATATGCTTATAATGATTTTGTGAACAAGAGTACATAAAGGTCTCCATTTCAGATTGTATATGGTTTCAATCAAAAAGAAGTGTTGGGGTAAAGAAATTTTCCTTTATACGAACATATTACTACCCATAAGGAAGAGCTTTTTGCAGGCATCAAAGAAGTACATGATCAAGTTTGACTGTAATTCCTGTAACACCTCAACAAACTTACTAAAAACTAAAACATAGAACCAATGAAGAATCAACCAAAAACCACATAGAACCATAGTAACAATAATTTTTTTTTTAAAACTACAAACTAGAACATATAATCATAGTAACTGCTTCTAAGAGCTTTATAGTTTTCAACTGAATTACATCAGAGTAATAAGAATACTCTTTATTCAAAGACTTAGTTTCAAAAACAAAATTTCCTTTTTAACCAATCCTTTACATTCTATGAATAGTTCTGATAACTAATAACCAAGAAATGATCTCTTTCCCATAAATCTTAACAACTGCTATCCACTGTCCCATACTCATTGATTTATCCATCTAAAACCTGAAAATCAAGAATAAACACAAGCACAATTGCAAATAGGGCTCAGTCACATTAATTAAGATAACGAATCATCTCCAAAATTTTGCAACCATAAAAGTCAGTATAACATAACAATTATGCAAATTAAATACAGATGTTATTGAAATCTAATAACATAATTCCACTCTTGTTACACCAAAATCAGCAAGCACTGTATCTCTTTCTGACAGAAATAAACTCGCAAAGAAAATGACAAAGTAATGATCCAATAGTTCATGGGTGTCCACATAAGGACCTACACTATGTATCCGTAAGGAAACCTCATAGTAATCCATTATGTCTGATGAAACCATAATGTTTTATCTTGTTAATTGAAACCCATATCCCTTGAATTTATAATTATCACTTAATTAAACAACTGACAGAAATTCTTTCCCATAAGGATATAGACTAGTGTTAGTTACAACTGAAAAAAATTCTATCACCACAAGGTACTAGACTAGTGTCAGCCCCCCAATCTAAGGATCACTCTTGCATTATCTCAAAACACTTGATCTAGCAATTAATGATTGAAAAGAAATAAACTACATTACACAATTTCACTAACACTCCATTTCTATTGCATCAATTATAAAATTGAAATAGCAATCAAAAATCCATTTAGATCCATGTTTCCACAACATACATACTTAAACATGATGTTTCCCAAAAGAAGAAAAGATCACAATACTTTCTCCATCACAAACCCAAACAAATAATAACCTTCACATTAACTTAGCATTATATCTGAAACTATACAATAAAAAATGTCCATATTGAAATCACGATTCCATTGAATAGAAAAGAACTAAAATATTCATATATCAACTGAATCAACACAACACCCATCGCTTTTAACAAACATACAAGCTTGCCATAAACCAATTAATTATAAACCAATTTGCTATACATTTTGCTCTGTTAATTATAAGTTCATACTTTTATATACATGTTGGCGTATGTACATGTATACACCATGGCTTGTGTATACATATACATATCCCAGCAGGTATATATATATAATTATAAAAACTTGTAATTAATAGTTTAGAATGATAAACATAACATTCATAATTTTTTACTAAACAGAGGATCAAAAAAAAAATTATAATTCTATAACGTAACTCATCATTCGCAAAAGTTCAAGTCCATAAATACACATTGGAAAACCATACTAGTCATCTCAGTCCTATCAAAAACACATCTACTTTATAATACTACTGAATCTGCTGATTACATAAAAGGAATAACAGAATAATAAGAACCGTCATCTACATTTAAGAAAAAAATATCAAAGTGGACTTCCTTACTGACTGAAAAAGATAATAATTGACTTTCCTATATATTCCTTGCATTTCCTAATGTCAAAAAAAAACTATATTTCATACTTGTAATTATTTTTGAAAAATCATCTAGCTCACAGTCAAGATTTGGTACAACAAAATATCTACATTTTCACTATTGACTGAACCAAACCAGTGACAAACACCCAATAGATATAACACATATTCAGATAACTAAAAGAGTAAACTCAAGAATACCTTAAACCACACCTATGATGCGAGAGTATAAGTACATAATACAACAGGTTTTAGGTAACACTATGAGCTACCACTAATCTCTACTTCTATGATACAGATCTATAAAACATCGATACCAGATTCGTATTATAATAGCGGTAAGAATACCCGATTTCACCTTATGACCAATGACTCTTACATGTTGTAAACATTTTATTGCTACAGTCTTCCTAACAATAGGAATCAGTACGAGAATACCTTCAAAGAAACTTTTAAAACAAAACTCATTCTGGGTTTCAAACTAAATTTATCAGCCGATACTCATCCCCGAATAACCCCTTAATACTGACCATAAAAGGTAAACATCGACACAAAAAGCACTATGGTATAACCATATTCATAGCAACAAACTATATTCCCCATAGTTCGGCACAAGCTTAAAGAAAACACTGTCAACTTCATATTCAGAAACAAAGAAAACCCATCAAAACAATATGCTCAAAAATAGCATAATAAGAACATATATTTAATACCACACAAAACCAATCTCCTACTTCCTCAACTTAAAAACAAACATCAAGAGTGAAACAGTCATTCGTTTCAAATTCCTCCACTAATCATAACGTCTATTAACTTTAATAAACTTCTTAATCCATCCAAGAAGAAACTATTTCATGACCGAGCTCATAGAGAATACAATCACAAATACCTTACATTAACTAACAGTGGCATGTAAAAATTCTAATATTTCATTTGCAGAAAATAATGGAAACAGAGGATAAGGTGAGAGAATGCCTCTGCCTGGTATTTGTGTGGGGAGGTATCCAAGAAAAAACTGAAGTATGCCAAAGCTAGCTCCTGCCTGGTGAGCTTCACAGTTGAACCCTAATCTCAACCACGAAGATCTCCTTCCACTAACTGACCAAGTGTCATGCAAAAGAGCCCACAATGAAAATACAAGGATGACAGTATATGAAACACAAAACTTCCCAAATGACCACGAACAGGAAGGGTAAAACTTTTCGTGATAACCCCTTTCCATCCCAAGCATCTTATCATATAAAATATAATAGGAAAATAAGTCCATTACTAACTGTTTACCCAAACTGTCACAGAAATGCATGGTGAAAGATGGAGTCAATATTCAACTGCAACTTCTTCACCAAAGCTAATGGCGGACATCAAAACACAAAGATGAATTACATTAATGAGTTCATTCAATTCGAGCTTATCTCTTTCAGCAAACACAATGCATTCCCTACCATATGTCCATCAACGTACAATCCCAAACCCGAAAACAGCTTAAACCCCACTAACTCCATTATGCGATGAAAGTGCAATTAAACCCTGCCGTGTGATAAGTCATGTCTTCGAGCTAGGTCATAAATAGGAAGGCTTAGGGATAGATTAATAAATATATATCTATGTTAGATAACATTTGTCGATCTTAGGTTAAAAAAAACTAGCTTAAGCATCATTGATAACAGCACATTAACAATACCAAACTACTAACACTAACCAAACTAACCTCCTTCTAACATACAAAATAGGGTATGCTAACTTAGATAATTCTTTTAGTTTTAGCAAAAGAAATACCACATAATTTCTAAAACAATCACTCATATATATATATATATATATATATATATATATATATATATATATATATATATATATATATATATATATATATATATATATATATATATATATATATATATATATATATATATATATATATATATATATATATATATATATATATATATATATATATATATATATATATATATATATATATATATATATATATATATATATAAATTTTGAACTCAAAATTTGATTAAAATTAAGTAACAACAATCTCTATTTACTGTTTGCAACATCAAGATACATTTATCCATAATAATAAATCCAATTCTAATTATGTTTAACATATTATTTAGAATTCCAAAACAATGAACCAATTATAAGACAATTGACTAAACGTTTTAGTTGTACTTATTTCCACAATTATGCCAATACTTGAATCTCTAACTGAACTATCCGGTACCATTAATTCAAAAGTCAGTCTATACCAATTCTTGCATAAGAAAATCTCATTAAGCTATAGAATAGACATAATTTCTTAAGTGTCTGGCAGAACCAAAATACCTATTACAGAGATAAACATATTTATTCCAAACAACAAGGTTCAAAAGAATGAAATCAGAGTTCAAACTCATAGAAGTCTAACAGAAATATTGTTCCAGATAAAATGATGCTAATCAAACCAGAAATCCAACCATAACATAACATTGAAAAGTAAAGCCTGAGATTGTCAGGGGCATGACACCCTTCCCCACGAGACTAGGCTTACTCCTGGAAGCCTGAAAACAAATGCGGATGTGAAGCTCTCATAACCCCTGTATCTTCCCAAGTTGCAGAAGCTTCATCATCAAGATCCCATAACACTTTTACCTACTCCACCTTGCATCCTCTGAGGTTTAGCTCTCTTTGCTAGATGATCTGTAATGGTTCCAGCATCAGTTGACCATCTACCACCTATAAATTTTTCCAATTTAGCACGTGAGCAATGTCAGGTATGTATTTCCTTAAGATGACAATATGAAATACATCATGAATTCATGAAAGGCTAGGAGGCAAAGCAAGTCTGTAGGAAACTAGACCCACTCGTTCTAGGATCTCAAATGGTCCCACAAATCTTGGAGACAACTTTGACCCTTTACCATACTTAATAGGACTTTTCCGGGGCCTAACCTGAAGAAATACCTTATTCCCAACTTCAAATTGACATTCAATCCTATGCAGGTCTGCATACTTTTTCTACCTATCCTGAGCTGTAGATAGGTGTTCTCTGATGCGCTTAACCTGTTGTTCTAAATCCTGAAGCATCTTGGGACCTAAAAGAATTATGTCCTCAAGATTGTCCCAACTTAAAGGTGTTCTACACGGTCTTCCATACAAAACCTGGAAAGGAGCCATACCTATAGAACTATGGTAACCGTTGTTGTAAGCAAATTCAACCAGATGTAAGTACTCTTCCCATCTATTTTGCCTGTCCATCACATACATTCTAAGCATATCTTCCAAAATCTGGTTGACACGCTCAGTTTGTCCGTCAATTTTAGGATGATATGCTGAACTAAAGTTCAGCTAAGTACCTAATTCACGCTGCAAGGATCTCCACAGAGATGAAGTAAAAATTGAATCCCTATCAGATATGATCTTCTTAGGAATCCCATGCAGCTTAACAACCTGTTCCATATAAATCTGTGCCACAGATGCAACATTATAAGTGGATCTTATGGGAATAAAGTGGGCAACTTTGGTTAATCGGTCAACAACAACCATAATGGCATCATGTCACTTAGCTGAAAATGGTAACCCCACTATGAAATCTATGGATATGGTATCCCATTTCTATTCAGGCATGCTGTGAGATTGAAGCAAACCAGCTGGATGTTGATGTTCAGCTTTTACTCTCTGACACTCCAAGCATCTAGCCACAAAATCAACAATATCCCTCTTCATACCCGGCCAGTAGTGATGTTGCTTAAGATCAGCATGCATCTTCTTCACACCAGGATGTGCTGAATAAGGTACCTTATGTGCTTCAGTCATAACTAAGTTCCAAAGATCCCTGACTTCTGGCACATATATGCTGCCTCAGTAAGTCATCAGTCCTTCAGTGCTGATAGAGTAACCCTCAAATCTACCTTCTAATATACTGCCACTATCAATCACTACTTTAACATCTAAGTACCAAGGATTAGTAACCAAATTCAGAAATATTCTCTCTCTCAAGTCAATTGTGAGGGTCAAAGAAGAGAGTTCATGACACCTTCTGCTAAGAGCATCCGCTACTTTGTTTTCTTTACCCTGAATATACTTCATTTCGAAGTCATACTCACACAAAAACTCCATCCATCTGCACTAAGATTGGGCTGCGTGAACAAATATTGTAGACTTCTGTGATCGGTATGTAGCTCAAAATGTTGACCAAGAAGAAAATGCCGCCATTTGGTCAAAGCATGAATCACTGCTACGAGTTCCAAATCATGAGTAGGATAGTTAATTTCATGATCCTTTAGTTTCCTGGATTCATAAGCAATGACCCTGCCGTCTTGCATCAAGACAACCCCTAAACCATCCAATGAGGCATCGGTGCACACAACAAATTCCTTAGAAGGATCAGGTACCGCTAAAATTGGTGCACTATTCAAAAGTTCCTTAAGATGTTGGAATGCTTCTTCACATTTATCTGACCAGATGAATTTCTTACCCTTTCTCTGGAGAGAAGTAATGGAATGGGCTATCTTTGAAAAATTAGCCACAAATCTTTTGTAGTAGCTAGCCAGACCCATAAAACTTTGTACTTCAGACACATTGGTAGGAGTTGGCCACTCTACAATTGCCCTGATCTTAGCAGAATCAACAGCTATTCCATCTTTTGTAATGATGTGACCCAAATAACTTATTTCAGTTTTGAAAAATTCATATTTTTCAGGATTGGCATATAGCTTGTTCCTACGGAGACATTCAAAGACTTGCCTCAAATGCTGCTCATGCTCCTCCAAGGAGTTAGAATATACCAAAATGTCATCAAGGAACAATACCACAAACTTATCTAAGAAAGTCCTGAATACTCCCTGCATCAAACTCATGAATACTGATGGTGCATTAGTCAACCCAAATGGCACTACTATGAATTCATAATGCCCATACCTTGTGCGAAAGGTGGTTTTATGAATGTCAGCTTCCTGAATCCTTAACTGATGGTATCCATATTTGAGATCAATCTTGGAAAACACCTTGGCACCCTTCACTTGATTGAACAAATCATCGATGCGAGGCAAAGGATATCTATTTTTGACTGTAGCTTTGTTTAGTTGTCTATAGTCGATACAAAGCCTCAAAGATCCATCCTTCTTCTTGATGAAGATAACAGGTGCTCCCCAAGGTGAAACACTAGGTCTAATAAGCCCCTTATCAAGAAGTTCCTCAAGTTGAACCTTGAGTTCCACTAATTCTTGAGCGGTCATGCAGTAAGGAGTCTTGGAAATCGGTTTGGTTCCCAGCAAAAGATCAATCCTAAAATCAATTTCTCTTTTAGGTGGGATTCCTGGAATCTCTGTAATAAAGACATCTGAGAATTCTTTCAAAATTGGATGATCTAAGCTGGTGTTCCAAGCAACTGGTTCTTCAAAATCATTGATAGAAATAGCAAACAATTTGCATCCCTTTTGTAAACATCTCTGAAGTTTCTTAGCAGAAATAGTTCTGACTGACATAGGCCTCTTAACACCTGTAACAAACTTGATGGTTCTATTGTCATCGATACATCTAATGATCTTCTCTCTACAATCGATGACAGCTTGGTGGTGATCTAACCAATCCATGCCTAGAATAATGTCATAAGAACCTAAAGGAATAACCCTAAGGCTAACTGTAGTAGTAAAAGCCTTAAATTGGACCTTACAATTTTCAACTATAAACCCCGATTCAACCTTTGTCCCTGATGCTAACTCGACTTGCCATGCCAATTCAGCTTTACTCATAGGAATTCCACATTGCTTAACCAAATTGGAAGAAATAAAGAGTCAATGGCACCGGAGTCAAATAAAATAGAGATCTTCTTACCTTGGTAATTACCTCTAGCTTCAATCACAGTGTTCTGATGATCTTCTTTTTTCTGATCTATAGTAGCAAAGATGCGATGATTCCTTCCAAAATCACCAACAGTAGCCTCAGAACCTGTGGCTTTAGACCTGACCTGATTATTGCCTCAAAGGGGACAATTCCATTGCAAATGCCCCAATTGCCCACATTGCCAACACTCTGCTCCTCTCTTGGTACTTTTATCCTGTGATGAGTTTGCTGGAGGTGATACATAACTCTATTGTACACTTTGAGTTGGTTTAAAGGACTTAGGTTGCTCAGGAACCTTGAAACTCTTGTTTGATTTGGAAAACTTTTCAAACTTCCTCTTCTAAAATTTACCACTCGATCCACTAGAAACTGCCTTAAAATTATCTTGATAAGGTTTCTGACTCTTCCCACTACTTTGAGCCAGTGGATTCATTGATCCTTTGGTTGAAAATCCTGACTTCAATTCTGTGAGCTTGGCTTGATCAGTAGCTTCTTTCACTGTCTTAGGTTTGAAAGTTCTCACTTCTTCTCCAATTTTAGGGTTCAAACCCCTAATGGAGTGTTGTACCAAAGGCTTATCATTCTCTAACCAACCAGAATATTTCTTCAGTTGGAAAAACCTCCTCTCATACATTTCCACCATTGAGTTGCCTTGAGAAATACTGAAGAATTCTTCGGATCTAGTTTGCTGCCAATAATCTGACATGAATCTCTCACGAAATCTTTCTATGAAAAGCTCCCATGTAACCTGAGAGATAAGAATTCCAAGTTGCTCTAGTTCCATATTCCACCATATGGAAGCAAAGGATCTTAGCTGCATTACGGTCCAACGAACCTTCACATTACCGTGATAATCATGGAGAATAAAACATCTTTCGATGTTCAAGAGCCATGCTTCAGCTTCAGCACCACCCTCTGTTCCATTGAAATATGGTCCTTTGAGCTTAGAAAGGTCTTTTAACTAAGTCCTGATAATAGGATCTTCTGCTATAGGGACTCGTATAACATGAGGATTTTCTACACCAACTAGAACATTGTTCCTTGCTTCAATGTTATCCAACCTATCAAGGATCTGTTGGAGAACTTCAACCTGAGGTACCTCTCGATCTTCCTGATCCATTCCTATTAAAGGATCAACTTGTTCATCACCAAGTATTCCTTGGCGACCTCATCCTCTTCCTCAGCCATGACCACGACCACGTCGTCCACCCCTACCTCTACCTAAATCGACATCAACTAGGTCACCATGTCTTTGTGCTCCTCGTGTAATAGCAGGCATGCTTGAAATCCTATAGAAAAGATCAATAAAATCACTAATGAGGCATAATGATAAAAATCCCCTTTTCTTTTTAAACCCTCAAGCCCTGAGTCTTTAAACCTAGCTCTGATACCAAATGTAACACCTCAACAACTTACTAAAAACTAAAAGATAGAACCAATGAAGAATCAACCAAAAACCACATAGAACCATAGTAACAATAATTTTTTTTTTTAAATTACAAACTGGAACATATAATCATAGTAACTGCTTCTAAGAGCTTTATAGTTTTCAACTGAATTACATCAGAGTAAAAAGAATACTATTTATTCAAAGACTTAGTTTCAAAAACAAAATTTCCTTTTAAACCAATCCTTTACATTCTACGAATAGTTCTGATAACTAATAACCAAGAAATGATCTGTTTCCCATAAATCTTAACAACTGCTATCCACTATCCCATACTCATTGATTTATCCATCTAAAACCTGAAAATCAAGAATAAACACAAGCACAATTGCAAACAGGCTCAGTCACATTAATTAAGATAACGAATCATCTCCAAAATTCTGCAACCATAAAAGTCAGTATAACATAACAATTATGCAGATTAAATACAGAGTTATTGAAATCTAATAACATAATTCCACTCTTGTTACACCAAAATCAGCAAGCACGGTATCTCTTTTTGAAAGAAATAAACTCGCAAAGAAAATGACAAGGTAATGATCCAATAGTTCATGGGTGTCCACATAAGGACCTACGCTATGTATCTGTAAGGAAACCCTCGTAGTAATCCATTATGTCTGATGAAACCATAATGTTTTATCTTGTTAATTGAAACCCATATCCCTTGAATTTATAATTATCACTTAATTAAACAACTAACAGAAATTCTTTCCCATAAGGATATAGACTAGTGTCAGTCACAACTGACAGAAATTCTATCACCACAAGGTACTAGACTAGTGTCAGCCCCCCAATCTAAGGATCACTCTTGCATTATCTCAAAACACTTGATCTAGCAATTAATGATTGAAAATAAATAAACTACATTACACAATTTCACTAACACTCCATTTCTATTGCATCAATTATAAAATTGAAACAGCAATCAAAAATCCATTTAGATCCATGTTTCACAACGTACATACTTAAACATGATGTTTCCCAAAAGAAGAAAAGATCACAATACTTTCTCCATCACAAACCTAAATAAATAATAACCTCCACATTAACTTAGCATTATATCTGAAACTGTACAATACAAAATGTCCATATTGAAATCACGATTCAATTGAATAGAAAAGAACTAAAATATTCATATATCAACTGAATCAACACAACACCCATCGCTTTTAACAAACATACAAGCTTGCCATAAACCAATTAATTATAAACCAATTTTCTATACATCCTGCTCTGTTAATTATAAGTTCATACTTTTATATACATGTTGGCGTATGTACATGTATACACCATGGCTTGTGTATACATATACATATCCCAGCAGGTATATATATATAATTATATAAACTTGTAATTAATAGTTCAGAATGATAAACATAACATTCATAATTTTTTACTAAACAGAGGATCAAAACAAAAATTATAATTCTATAACGTAACTCATCATTCGCAAAAGTTCAAGTCCATAAATACACATTGGAAAACCATACTAGTCATCTCAGTCCTATCAAAAACACATCTACTTTATAATACTACTGAATCTGCCGATTACATAAAAGGAATAACAGAATAATAAGAACCGTCATCTACATTTTAAAAAAAAATATCAAAGTGGACTTCCTTACTAACTGAAAAAGATAATAATTGACTTTCCTATATATTCCTTGCATTTCCTAATGTCAAAAAAAAAACTATATTTCATACTTGTAATTATTTCTGAAAAATCATCTAGGTTGCAGTCAAGATTTGGTACAACAAAATATCTACATTTTCACTATTGACTGAACCAAAACAGTGACAAACACCCAATAGATATAACACATATTCAGATAACTAAAAGAGTAAACTCAAGAATACCTTAAACCACACCTATGATGCGAGAGTATAAGTACATAATACAACAGGTTTCAGGTAACACTATGAGCTACCACTAATCTCTACTTCTACGATACAGATCTATAAAACGTCGATACTAGATTCATATTATAACAGTGGTAAGAATACCTGATTTCACCTTATGACCAATGACTCTTACATGTTGTAAACATTTTATTGCTACAGTGTTCCTAACAATAGGAATCAGTACGAGAATACCTTCAAAGAAACTTTTTAAACAAAACTCATTCTGAGTTTCAAACTGAATTTATCAGCCGATACTCATCCCCGAATAACCCCTTAATACTGACCATAAAAGGTAAACATCGACGCAAAAAGCACTATGGTATAACCATATTCATAACAACAAACTATATTCCCCATAGTTCGGCACAAGCTTAAAGAAAACACTGTCAACTTCATACTCAGAAACAAAGAAAACACATCAACACAATATGCTCGAAAACAACATAATAAGAAGATATATTTAATACCACACAAAACCAATCTCCTACTTCCTCAACTTAAAAACAAACATCAAGAGTGAAACAATCGTTCGTTTCAAATTCCTCCACTAATCATAACATCTATTAACTTTAATAAACTTCTTAATCCATCCAAGAAGAAACCGGTTCATGACCGAGCTCACAGAGAATACAATCACAAATACCTTACATTCATCAACTAGCTAACAGTGACATTTAAACATTCTAATATTTCATTTGCAGAAAATAATGGAAACAGAGGATAAGGTGAGAGAATGCCCCTGCCTGGTATTTGTGTGGGGAGGTATCCAAGAAAAAATTGAAGTATGCCAAAGCTAGCTCCTGCCTGGTGAGCTTCACAGTCGAACCCTAATCTCAACCACGAAGATCTCCTTCCACTAACTGACCAAGTGTCGTGCAAAAGAGCCCACAATGAAAATACAAGGATGACAGTATATGAAACACAAAACTTCCCAAATGACCATGAACAGGAAGGGTAAAACTTGCCGTGATAACCCCTTTCCATCCCAAGCATCTTATCATATAAAATATAACAGGAAAACAAGTCCATTACTAACTATTTACCCAAACTATCGCAGAAATGCATGGTGAAAGATGGAGTCATTGTTCAACTGCAACTTCTTCACCAGAGCTAATGGTGGACATCAAAACACAAAGATGAATTACATCAATGAGTTCATTCAATTCGAGCTTATCTCTTTCAGCAAACACAATGCATTCCCTGCCATATGTCCATCAACGTACAATCTGAAACCCGAAAATAGCTTAAACCCCACTAACTCCACTATGCGATGAAAGTGCAATTAAACCCTGCCATGTGATAAGTCATGTCTTCGAGCTAGGTCATAAATAGGAAGGCTTAGGGATAGACTAATTACTATATATCTATGTTAGATAACATTTGTCTATCTTAGGTTAAAAAAACTAGCTTAAGCATCATTGATAACAGCACATTAACAATACCAAACTACTAACACTAACCAAACTAACCTCCTTCTAACATACAAAATAGGGTATGCTAACTTAGATAATTCTTTTAGTTTTAGCAAAAGAAATACCACATAATTTCTAAATGTGATGCGCAAAAGTTCGAGTCAAAACACAACCAACAAATTTTTTTATTTTTTATTTTAAAGGTGAATAAGTTTTTCATGATCGATGATGCGGGATAAGAGTGAATATGTCAACGTCTCAAGAGACAGGTGGTCACACCTCAACATGGTAGTTTCTAAAAGATGCTAGTTGGAACATGATCAAAAGAAGTTCGTCGATCGACAGTCTATCAGGCTAAAAGGTTAACTAAGTGGAATGGAACGTTAATCCTTAGTGTAGTTCTATACTTAGGTTAACCATTTCCCACCAAGAATTCGATCAAGGAAGGTCTTAATAACATAACTTAGTTTAATTAAGATACTAAGTTATTTCAAAGTTAAGAGGTTTTGTTAATACAAATTTATGAACAACATCAACGTTAATCTATTGGTCATAAAGATTTTCAAGGGTAAACGAATATAGCATTCTTATATATATAGGTAAATAATTTCCTATATATATATATATATAAATCAAAGTCAAACTGACTATCATATATGAAAATATTGTGAATAAAATTAAATAATCAACTACACCATTAACCATCGTATATTAATTAAAGATTTATAACCAATGATTATTACTAAATAACATATAAACATTATTAATTAATATTTATAATTTATTAATTAATTAATAAAATTATTAATTAAATTAATAAACCATAATATATTAATTAGTAATATTTACACACTATATCATTATAAACATTGAACAATTTTAAAATAATCAAATAACCATGAACAAATAAAATATAACTACCTATGTCATCATTTACAAATTAATATTAATACAAACATACTAAACTAGCTTATCTAACATTAACTATCTTAATTCTAAACTAAAATTATTAACATGATATTAATATCTAATTAGCATTTAATCTACTTTCTAAACTAACTTATCTAAACACTAAACTATCTAATCTACTAAAATAAACATCCTACTAATTACTCTTACTACTAACCTACTCAAACTTCATATCAAAACAACCTATTAACCTATCAACTCCTAGCCTACCCCCTACTCACACCTCCCATCATGCAAGTACATGGGGGTGCGTTCCAAGAAGGAAGAAAAAAAGTTTTCCAACAAAATTTAAATGCCCTCTTCAAGGACCTGCGCCTAGAATGCATAGGGAAGAGGGAGAAGCATTGAAAGGGAAGTGGAAGGTGGGTCCCACTCCCTTCCATGTCAAAAATAAAGTACCCTCAACAAGTTTTGAATTTAAAACAAGGTATGGTCTTTTAAAACCTGGGTGAGTTTGAAGACAAAGAGTTAAAGCTAATAAAAAAGTCTAGGTGATGTGTCACTCAAGGACACTATTCCATCTAATAAAAAGGTTGGAATTAAAAACATTGACTTTGCATTCCTTCACATGCGCCTAGAAAAGGGGAGATATTTAAGAAGGTAAGAGGTAAAGTAGATTAATATTTTATTTGTTTAATATATATTGAGGTGGTAAGTTTATTATATTAAAATGACTGTGGTATGGATTTTGTATGGGATTTTTATCCCATACAAAATCCAGAGAGCATTTTGCTCTCTTAAAATCTGGAGAGTGTTATTTTGCTTGCACTATTTTTACATCTTTTTGCAAACTATGAGTAGTATATCTTAATCATTTAATTAGTCTCCTTAATGCATAAGGAAGTCTATTGTCTTAAGATTGATAGAGTATCAATCAGGGTTAAATATATTTTGATTGCAAATCAATTGAGATATCAACATATAAATTAATTTGTTCATTCCTTCATAGATGTTTTCATTACAATTGATAGGTCTAAAAGTGAGATATGAATCACATTTAGAGATTTTTTTCAACGATCATTACATTTAGTTCATCATATATGATACTGCGATATTCATATATCAATCCAAATATGGAAGCATAAAGAAATTGCTACAATATTTAATCTATCATTGTGGATAACTCATTTGCAAAGAGAGATTATTTTTCAATTATCGTGAGAGAGAGAGAGAGAGAGAGAGAGAGAGATCTTTTTATCATGTTTGCAAGAATTCATCTTATCATTAAAATATCCATTTCAACTCATTTACAAATAATCAATAAATTTTACAACATTCTAGTTTCCAACAAGCATTGCAATGAATAATTCCACACAATGAAAGATCAAGATAATACAGTCCCTCATCCATTTCATCTTCACAATAGCTATAAATGAAAGGCATTACATTCTCTTTTACATCAAAAGAAATCTAAATACAAAGAATGATCCACAATGGAATAAGAAGGATGTCTTCTCTCAACCATCCAAAGGATGAAAACCTCCATGATAGCTCCTCTTTGAGCTTCCACAAATCTACAAATATATACAAGGCAAAAAGGGAAACGACCATGGGATGCTCACCTCCCATCCTAGGCCTCTCATGAGGCCACCCCCGAGCTTGGAAAACCACAAAGAATAGTGATACATACACAAACTCAAGCACTCACATGAAATCAAACAAATACATCCCAAATTCCCCTCAAGGATAAAACATAGGATCAAATCTGATCCTTTAATAGGGTGTGAATGGGCAACACATGGAGAAGCCAATGCCATAATAAGGCCACACATGGACCACAATAAATGATGTCAAGGCCACACATGGACCTCCATAACAACGTATCACATATCAATGGCACACAAGGCCAAATCCCTCCTTATAACCCCAAAAAATGCCCCTTGGGCTTCAAATGCAAAGGCTACTTGGGGACAACACACCAAGCTTATCCTTCCCCACACATGGAGGAAACTCTGCACATAATGTTGCCTCCATCTCCACACCCCCTCTTGGTTTGCTCTCCCTTCCCAAGGGTGATTGAGCCAAGAGTAAACAACCCAAAACACCATCACAAAAGAAAATACAAATGCCATTTCATGCTCTCACCATGACCAACCATGGGGGGAGCTAAAACACTTAACAAAAATTACAACTACAAGATTCATCTACAACAAAATGAGAGAGATGAAGAGCAAGATCCTCCAACCTATGATCCAATTGCAAAATGATGAGTTTTGAGCCTTCTCCTTCTATCCCTAGCTTTTTCCTTCTCCAAGTTTAGTGGTCTCTAAAGGTAGAGAGTGGGTGAACAACCCCAAACCCTCTAAAAGTCCTACTAAAAGGGACCCCAAACCAACTCTCCACAACCCTCATAATAAGGTCCTACCAAGTACTCTAAGTCCAACATGCAAGTTGCAATTTCGTTCAAGTTTGAACATGCAATTTTAAAGAGGTCAAAAAGTCAATTTTAGGCTACACATAAGGTGAAAATACCCCTAACCCATGGGTACGTGAAATGGGTTACCTAAAAAAGCATGAAACTACCCCCTAGGGTCCCATTTAACCCTCCAAAAACCATGGTTCAATTAATGCACGAAAATGTAAGGTATGACTTCACTTAGGGGTCCTAAGACAAGAGGATGCACTTAGAATACCCCCCTCTAGGAAGCTTCTAGGACTTGCTCTCGCACTCTAATCACACGACATACCTTAGTTAACAAATAACTCTAGTGTCAAGTGACACTCACATAATTAACATCACAATTAAGGTATGTCCAACATATTACAACACTTAACAATCCTACACATACATTCACATTACGGTTACAAAATAAAACACTACACCAACGAGGCCCTGGTCTCTTCAATAGACAGGGCCTTGGCTTTACTGATAGCACAAGCATTCAATGTGGTTTCCCCAAATGTTTCCATTGTCCTTCCACCTGCAAAACCTAAATGCAACATCAGTAATTCAAGGAAGAAAACCATCATATATAAACATACAAGATGGTAATATCCACACATTAATCTTAACTCAATTGCATACAAGGAACCATACAAAAAGTAATGATCTAACACAATTCAATTGAACATTCAATCACATTGAATGAAAGTCATAATTCAATTGTCTGTACGTAATCATATAGGATTCAATAATCACATCAAATAAATTCAATTTGCATAACTCAATTCATACTTCAATTGCATACATAATTCATAATTTAATCTGCATAAGTCAATTTGAAATTTAGTAGCGTAATTTAATTGAAATCAAGTTCATCTATAATCTAGTCATCAGGTTCATAAAACATCATATAATAATATAAGCTAACACCGATCAAATCCAAATCCACTCAACATGGATTCCATATACAGAGTCAACAAAATAAATAGTCTAATGAGTCCATCATAAATAACAGTAGTCGACTGAGTCCAAGTATCTC